>OZ026619.1:18658429-18980718 GCA_964020975.1 Hermodice carunculata | reverse complement strand
GTACCGGTGTGCTATATTTTATTTGCCTACAAGAGGTGTGCCAGTTACATGTAAGATGCAGTCACTTGCTTTGGGTACAACAGTGTTCCTGTATATTACATCTTGTCAATTTGTTGACCAACTATTTTGAATTTTATAATCTATGTTCAAATTGACCAACAATTACACATTTTAAAAGAATTTTAATTTGAAGGCCCTTTAGTGCTTATTTTTCCGACTCTCCTTTAGGCTAATTTCGTTTCGTTTTTTACTTTCCTGTTGTCAATGATATTCGTTTTATCCAAACCTTAATGATGGGTGAAATAAAACTGATGCCTTTTTATTTCTTTCCGTTTTATATATTTGAAAATAAACATTTATCGCTATGTTTGTAGGACTGGCGAAATGTCCTTCGATTTTGGCGCGACAGCTGAAGAAACATTCAAATCGGGTCCACGGCGGCTGAGAGTGCTTGCTAAAAGTGCAAAGTAAGCTTGTTTTTCGAGAGACAAATAATTGACTCATAAAATTGATCTGTGGATAACTGTCATAGTATTGCCCCGTCCTTTTAACGACACTTACCAAAAACTTGAAAACGGTGATGGACTTGGCGTTATGTTTCAACTTAATACGGTTTGCATATATGACTTTCAGGTTTTGCGTGTCAACGATTACAATGCACACGGTACATATGTGTAGTTAGCCGAGAAATTGTCATGCACAAAAATTCAGGGAATGGGTGATTTTACTTACATATCTTAAATATTCAAAATGATGCCGGTGGCCTTTCGTTTAACACTTTTCTCCATTCTGGAGCTTTGGATGTAACCGCCTGTAGCCGTAGGAGAGTAAGTGCATTCTTTATTTCATTTAGGAATTGATACGTGTGCGTTTTGTCCCCTTTTTCAAGGATAGCTGTGAATGTGTTCCTGTGTATAGCTCAAATAGGAACTTGTACGGTATATGTTGTCTTCGTCTCGGAAAACATAAAACAGGTGACAAAAAATCTTTTCGCTCATATCGTAAATATAACACTTAAAATTTTGGCAGACAGCTCAAAGGATGACTTAGATTCACATGTTTCGTAAACTTGTATTGATGATCAAGTAGCAACACACACTCATCAGTTTCACAAACATACCGACACTGTTCCAATTATTCTTCTCAGTAAGTCAGACCAATTTACACGCCCGTTACATATTTTTGAGATTTAGAATAAATATCTTTATCCTGCAAATTATGAAGGTAGATGATACTGGAGGCAGCGCCGTTGTCTCTGATGTCCCGATTACCCCCCCCCCCCCCATCAATTGTGATGTAATAGCACATAGATACTGTATCCAGCTGGTCTTTTCCTTGATTATTTAAATGTTCTCGACAGCTTTCGAAATGCTTTGTGACAATAACTTGTGTATTGCCGTATTGAGAATACACTACAAACTTTATGATACCAGTGGAAACTGAACCAACCTATTTTATAACACAACGATTGATTGTTTCTGTTTTTATCCGGTGTTTCTACAGATTGTTGATTTCCACCAGCCGGAGGCGACATCTGTGGCCTTACAAGTGTACGAAGGTGCATTGCTGTGCGTATTGATCCCTTTGGCCTTGGCGAAGAATCTCAAATTCCTTGTCCCTTTTTCTACGCTGGGCAATTTTATGGCCTTTGCGTGCATTGTGATAATTCTCATCTATTGCGTACAAGACCTACCTCCGTATGAACAATATCCTGGATTTGCATCTGTAGACACTGTTCTAATATTCTTCGGAATAGTGGCATTCGCTTACGGAGGCGTTACCGTGGTAAGGTTTTTGTTATAAGATGCTGAAATAATTTAAAACTAGAAAAGATGATTTGCTGCATAGCAAATCAGTGTGTGTGTCTTCAAAGCATATTTGTATGGCAATGTACAACTATTCCATAACACAGGAGTAGAAGTTGGAATGGCATCTCTATCTATTACAGCTTTGAAGTTATTCAACATTTAAAATTTCTAATGGTGCTATTTAGCATAATTCAAATTGCCACAGCTTTTGTTTTAGATTCATTACATGCGCAATGGTCAGGAACCCCCTAGTAGAAGTTAAACTGATATGAACATGAACCAAATCGGATGAAAATTGACCAAGTTATGGCAAGATGAAACTTTCAAAGGGCCAAATGACCTTGACCTTTGCCCTTTCGAGGTCACATGTTCTTATAAAAATGTGCAGTGTTGCAATACCTACAATTTGAATCTAACATGATTAGAATTGGATGGAAAATAGCCAAGTTGTGACTGGATGAAACTTTCAAAGATTCAAATGACCTCGACCTTTGACCTTTAGAGGTCACACATAATTTTAAAATTTGCAGGGTTACAATAGCTACAATTTGAGCCCAACATGATCAAAATTAGATAAAAATTGACCAAGTTATGGCTAGAAGAAGGCCAAAAAGGAAAGTGACCTGTAACCTTGAAATGACCTTTGACCTTGAGATGACCTCTACCTGGAGTGAACCTTGACCTCAAAAATGACATTTTGGCTTAAAAGTGACCTTTGACCTTGACATGACCTTTGACCTTGACATGACCTTGACATTTGAGATGACCTTTACCTTGCTATGATCGAACTCCTATACACTCGGGACCACATCTACTATAGTATATAAGATATTGAAGATTTAAAACTTTAATTAGCCCTCATTTGCATAATATTCAAAAGCATGGCCTCTCATTATAAAAAGGCCAGACTTTATCCATAGAAGTATAATTGTGCAAAGTTTGGAGTTTCTACATGTAATACTTTTCAAATGAAATGTCGGACAAATTTGCCGGTAAAGAAAGAAAGAAAGAAAGAAAGAAAGAAAGAAAGAAAGAAAGAAAGAAAGAAAGAAAGAAAGAAAGAAAGAAAGAAAGAAAGAAGAAAGAAAGAAAGAGAAATAAAGAATTCCTAGAAAAACAGAAAAGTGTGCGTTGACACACACACTTTAATTAACAGCTGTTGGTGCAAGGTTACGAAGCTAACAATTTAATGACACAAATCTTAACTTTCGTCAGAGACGTGCATACTGTATGCACGTCTCTGCTTTCGTACATACTGTATTAATACTGTAGCTTGAGCTAAGTTATGTTGTAGCATAGGTTTATTTTAGACATAGCCGCAAGAAATTAAGAGTTACTCCACTGTGTTTGTGCATGTGTTGCCATCCTGAGGACTTACAAATCTAATCTTTTCTCCAGTAGTTCGGGAAATTCATAAAATAACCATTTAGGCAATGCCATTCGGCGAGTTTTCCCAATGAAATAAACGTTTCTTAAAACAGACCAAGAGAGAGTTTCTTTGAAAGGCTTTATTATGAATGTCTTATGCAGTGAACGTGATGACAATTGAGTTCAAAAAATCATATTCGAATGTGCGCAGATGATACCAACTGGTGAGCTTAGTTTGGGAAAGTGAGAAGCATTGGCAAACGCTCTATTGATTGGTGGGTGAATTGGCACATAATAAAACTCCAGACTAATAATAATAATGATAATGATGATGATGATAATAATAAGAATAATAATAATGATGATAATAATAATGATGATGATGATGATAATGATGAGGATAATAATAATAATAATAATAATAATAATAATAATAATAATAATAATAATAATAATAATAATGTTGCATATGTTACTAATGTGCGTTCACCGACTTTCCTTTATTACAGTTGTACTTGCATTTTCTTCCATGGTGCTTAATTTGTGTCATTAATATTTTTCTCAATTCATCCCGTGAGTGTGAACAAAATTGTGTATCAGTTCACTTTTCTGTATTATAACCCAATCCTCTCCAAGGTCTGTCCAAATGGCCCTCCAAATAGTTCAGAAAAACATTGCCCATATTCGCAAATTTCAATCCAACAAATAGAGCAAAGGAAATGCAGCAGAAAGTAGAGAATTAAGATTTACCAAAACATCAACATTCATCTTCCAATACCAATGTAAAGGCATTAATTTCACTCCTGACTTGAGACAGGCAGTCACCGGTAAAAAGCAATTTATGGTCTAAACTGGTCCTCTCAACCTTTAAAATTTCTTAATGAAGTACACACTTTAAATTTTTCCAAAACATATTGGCCTAAACAATTCTAACCGGAAATTTATCACTTGCGTCAAAAATAAAAAAGAAACATGATAGACCTGCCATTTGTTTGTTCTCCTCGCTTGCCAGCAGGTGAATTGACAGGCAACAGAAGAAAGGTGTATGCATTGGGCAGCCATTGAGGTGGATTGGGACATTATATGCAGAGTAACATCAGATGCAACTTTCATTATGATATGAGAAAAATATTGATATAAAGATAGTGAAGCGTTCAACTTGATATGAGGAAAAAAACTTTCAATTTGCAAGTTTATTCTGCATACATAGCTTTAGTCCAGGTGTGTCCCATAACTTTTCTTTTTGTGTGTCCAAATGCACTCCATATTATAAGAAAAACGCACAGCCTTTACATGGGTCCCAATGTACCGCTCCTCCGATAATGCATTGGGACAGTTGTTCATATCTCACATACACCCAGAATAAGTCCTGATGCCCAAGAAATTATTTTACACACAACTAATGAATACTGATAATTATGGGAAATGTCATTGCAAGAAATGAATGATGATTTTGATTAGAACCTCAAAATTTACACCAAAAAAAAAAAAAATAAAATAAAATGTTTAGGCATCCGTACTGCCACTATTTTATGCTAGTGCATTTCAATATAATTTTTACGCAGACTTTCCAGTTGTTAGTTAATTATGTTGCAATGGTTTAAATATCTCTCAGGAAGAGAAGATAGATGTTTTTGTAGCACCCCATGCCTTCATGCACACCATTCCCTGTACCTGGTGAAGTAGGCCTATTAACGTCTCTCTCTCCCTCTCTCTCTCTCTCTCTCTCTCTCTCTCTCTCTCTCTCTCTCTCTCTCTTTCTCTCTCTCTCTCTGACACACACACATACACGCACACCCACATAAATAAATAAATAAATAAATAAATAAATAAATAAATAAATAAATAAATAAATAAATAAATAATAAAAAACAGAGTTGCCCATCCATGCCACATAATGATGCGCGTGATTGAAGCTGACATCGTAGGCGTGGCGCACGCCAGTGCGCCTCGCCCGATGCCAGCTTCAATCACGCGCGTCATTATGCCATAACACACACAAAAGCGACCCTCATTGCTTATATTTACATTTCCCTCTTAATTTTTACTGGTCAATTATACGAAATTTAGTACATAGAATGAAGAGGAACGACCAGAAACTGACTTGCTTAGCTTGTTCAAGTGTTGAGTTCCGGAAACCCAGTTGGGCGTGGCTTATTGGAATGAGGGCGGGACACATGTGTTGTGGTCCAATAACACACATTGCTCATGTGTTATGGTCTCATAACACACCAGGCTTTCTCCTATACTTGCAATGTTAAAAGTTAGATTGAATGTAAATATTTGTCAAATGAGAGTATAGGTTCATTATAGGGATGCATGTTTCAGTAATATCGGACCTAAAAGTGATTTCACCCGGGATGCATGTTTCAATGACATCGGGCCTAAAAGTGATGTCACTTTTCCAGGTTAACAGTACCTTAAAGGTTTCTCGTCATAAAAAAGAAGTTTGTTTCACGATTAAAGTCCAAAAAGTCCAAAAACGTGAAACAAATTTGTTGTATGGACAAAGGTGATGATCCCACAGCGGTTGGAGTGCCACTGGGCAAAGATCATTCATTTTAACTTCCTTGCTACAGGTGTTCAACATGACAAATAAATAGCTTTTTATTATATGATTCGGGTACACACAATCTGTATATATTGTATTTTAAATTCGATATTTATTCTTCTTCCCAGGTTCTTACTATTGAAAACGAAATGCAACATCCAGAGGACTTTGCAGGGCTAACTGGCGTACAGACCCTAGGAATGACCATTGTGACAACCATTTGTACTATCGTGGGTTTCTACGGCTACATTAAGTTTGGAGACGCAATCGCAGGCAGCATCACGTTAAATTTGCCTTTGGAAAACTGGTAATGTTTTAAGCAGATGTAAGAAAGTTAAAGACAAGTTATTGTTTGAGATCAATGTTTGCTAAACATTGGCAGCTTCTACCTTTCCCCGCAAGTCAAAACCCGCCGAAGCAAACAATGAGTGGCAAACCCATCACATTGGCAACACCTTGGGCATATTTTAAAACTATGTCCTATATTTGAAGATTATATGAAATAATGGACTAAAGAAAAAGCATACCGGTACTGACAACAGGTAATGTAATGTCCAGTTGAGGGCAGTGTTAAAAACGATGGTGAGTCACGTCTAGTTGTGGCGTCATAGGCCTCGCGAAGGAAATACTACGTCACAATACGTAGTTAATTTGACGTCAGAAGTCTGTGCTCAACGATACTGATTTGAGGTTACAAGCTCAAAATGACTATCCTCAGTGATGTGTAAACCATAAACTGAAAGGATAGCACCAAAACATGGAAGAAATACCTGTCATTTGTGCTTCATGAATTAAGCTCTGCAACACATTAAAAAAAGCATTAAACAAAATTTTTGTTAAGGTCATATCCATATCTCGTTTGAACATGTGCTATCAGAAACTTGACAAACGGCGGGACCCTGGCATTTATCTCTGTCCATAACCTATTAATCTAATACATTAAAAGCTCAAGTTTATATCAATTGAGTATTTGCTAAGTATTTCATTTTTCTCGCATTTCTCGCTCTAACTCAATTGATTTTCAAAAATATTTATCAGAGAAACACCTTGTTTGTTTTTCAAATGGTTTTTATACATCACGTGAAGAATCAAATTCCATCCATGTCAAAATGAAAAACAGGGATAATGATAAATGCACAGCTAATTGACTCATTAACAGGGTTCAATTAGGTACATACAGCGTATGTAGCGCAACATTTAGAGGCTCGCAAAATCTTCTGAGGGAGACAAATGGTAGTTTTATTTATGGATTGGAAATTTTCGTTGTATTTGAACCACACATTTGATGACATAGTATTGTAAACGGTGACAGCCCATGCCCGTGAAATAGTAACTGGTGCTTAAATTACATCTCGCGCGTGCAAATAGGTGTATAAGATAGGCGACCTTCCCACCGGATCCCCCCTCCCGTTCTCCTGTAGATATTTTACACAAATCTTCGTTGTAGACCATGTTGACAAGGACTTGCAGCATAATGTTTAGTAAAAATCTGATGTTTATCCCACAAGTGTGAACATCAAGCGTATATTTTCTGAATGTACCAAATAAGAAATTTTGTCATTGCGACATGACCATTCAACCAGGTTGAAATATTCATACAGCAGTTACAGATCCATCCCCAATAGTTATTTAGAAGGGAAAACGGCCTGTTCAAACGTATATGCATATGCGTCTCTCTCTCTCTCTCTCTCTCTCTCTCTCTCTCTCTCTCTCTCTCTCTCTCTCTCTCTCTCTCTCTCTCTCTCTCTCTCTCTCTCTCTCTCTCTCTATATATATATATATATATGTACATGTATGTATGTATGTATGTATGTATGTATGTATGTGTGTGTGTGTGTGTGTGTGTATGTGTGTGTGTGTGTGAATTTAATGTCGTGCGTCACCTACATTGTAAGATATTCTAATTTTCACCAAAGTGTATGCATGTGCTTCTCAATTATTTTTTTAAAAAAAGTCAAAAAATTTCAACCGTTAACAAGTATTATACAAATGAGAAAACAAATCTGTTTAAAATACTGAATACTAGGTCCCACCTTATCTGTCTCAAATATCTAGGAAATTTGAGTGACTTTGTGCCTGATATATTTGCAGGATATTCCAAGCGGTAAGAATATCATACGCTTTAGTGGTAACGATATCTTATGCTTTACAATTGTACGTACCGGTGTTACTGCTACGACCATTGGTTAAACTGTGTACCAGTTCCACAAGACTACAGACTGTGTTCCACTACATCGTTAGAGTACTACTGGTGATCATCACGTGTACGTACACAAATTAGTTTTACCAGTCTTCTCAGTAACTCAGAAGATGTTAATCCTTTCCCACTCAAATCGCCCAGAAGCCCCGCGGATGTAAATTGTCGTCTGCCTTTACGTTTTTACTTAAATTTCTCCTTACTAGAAAACATTTCGCTGAGATTTGCAATCAAAAGCATTCATGATGACACGCTCCAGGTGAATAGCTTTTCAAGAAAAGCTGTTGGCTAGGTCGTACTCTGACCAGCAATGGGTTAAAAGAGGTTAGCCCAGACTTGATTGTTTTGTGCATGAAAGAATTTCGAATTCAACAGCGTTGCAAAGCGATTCCGTAGAGTTTTCATACATTCGTTCAAATCGAATGGAATTTGACTGGAAGATTTAAATTATTACAGGGTATCAATTTCCAAGAGGGATAAACTGATATCTCCTGCCCGATAAAATGTGACATGAGTTGTCACGTGACCCTATTTGATAAATGACACATTCTTGACATTTGCGTTTGCTTAGCTTAAACCACCAACTTATTCGGGAGACAATGTAACTGGACTCTCCGTATAATGTTTCAGCAGCACCGAAGCGACTAAGCAATAAATATCAAATGAGATCAGAACGCTTAAGTCCTTGTCATGACACAACAAGGCACGTTTTGTGATATAATTTTGAATTATGTGATTTGAATTAGAAATGTATATCAAGGTAAGACCAGCCCATAATGTACCTTAAAGGGATTAACAAAACATATTTTTTCTTTTCTCTCAGTTGTAATAGCCGCAACTATCCCACATCTGAGCCTGGTAACATCCCTAACAGGAGCATGTTCAGCGAGTTTTCTTGCCTTCATTTTGCCACCCATACTTCATATACTAACATTTTTACCTGTTTACGGACGCAGGTATTGGATGAGATTGGTAGGACATGTGTTCGTGACTCTTTTCGGCATATTTGGATTCATATTTGGAACGTTCTCGTCGGTGAAGTCTATAGTGCGCGTCAGCATAGAAAGTACATAGGATATTGGAAAAAAGTAATGGATATCATGTGAACATTGTGAACATCATAAATATTAATATTCCCAGTATATGTTTCAGAAATGTGTTTGCGTATGTACATGCGTACGAAATTGCACCCATCCACAAACACACACACACACACACACACACACACACAAACATATATATATATATATATATATATATATATATATATATATATATATATATATATATATTGAAGGTAAAATCAGTCGTCGAAAGAGTTTTGATGAAGCAAACTTGCGTTTGATGAGCGCTATTCGTCCTCAAAAATACATATTAGATTGGTTCAATTCCCAATTTGGAAGACGTGATTCTGTGGAAATGGTCCCGTCCTTTCTTGTTTCGAGGTGTTGTGAGGTCTATGCTCATTTTTCCTGCACGCAATCCTGTAATTCCCACTTGATAAAGCACGCTTGGTCCTTCATCTTGACCTGTCAATTATTTGGGGGGGGGGGGGGGGGGAGGGGGCGATATCTTTTTGTCATTTGTAGTTCAAAAATTTATTTTGTGTTGCTCGATCATGATCATGCACACAATTGGCTGCCTGTGACCTGTGGCCAAAGGTTTTGTGTCATACGATGGAACCAAAAGAGTTTTGTCTCCGACACATATTGCATCGTTTTGGGAAAACGTGCTTATTTGTCTGCATTAAGGTGTTTGTTCGCCTGTTGATACACCCTTTCAACTAAATCATGTTCATTTTTTCTGTACTGAACAAATTAATAAGTATGTGTTTTTTGTTTTGCTTCCTTCAGCGTTCAGACACTGTTATTTGGGTCAAATAAATGTACGTTCAATGAAAATGAAATGATTTTCCGAGCTGTCCATCAACATATTAATTACACAGGTAGACTTGGGTTTGTTACGTGAGGGGATAGATATTATGAAATATGTTTGCAGGTCACCGATTGATATGATATTACTATTGTATATTAAGTCTGTACTTACTATATATTTACCTTATATGCACACATACATGGGAAGCTAATGCCCGAACTGCTTTTTCTAGGTGACGTATTGTCTTGGTCTTATTTCTAGATCATGTGCAGGCTTTTGCCATCTATCTGTTTGGTCATGTGGCGTTAATCCTTAATTAGTCTTTGTAATTTTTGTAGTCTCTTGTGAACTTACTCGCTACTTTTGTATGTACAAGAGGGATTTATATAGGGCTCCACCCTGTTTCCCAATTTCGTTGCAATAAAATATGTTCAAACCAATGAGTATGTGTAAAATGGACTTCAATTATACAGGAAATGTACAAACAATAACAGCTTTATGTATTGTGTTTTTGAGACAGGTATTTGGTGCGCAGTTATGTATTTAATGTGATTATTAATGTAACTATGAACTAATTATTGTGTACAAATGTGTACGCATATTTTATTTGCGGACGGGTGATGATTACATAATTTTAAAGATTTCCTAGCATTAAACAAGATAGATATACGTCCTAAACCTGTATCAGATGTCGCTGTGGGCCGAGTGATGGGGTTTTGGTCGAGTTTATTGCCTGGACTAGCCGCAAGCTAGTTGCCACAATGCAATAAGGATGCGAGGGACTCTTTCCATGTTTATTCCTAATTCTGAACGAAAAGTGACAGTTATCATAAGCACATAAAAGCGTCGTGCTTTATTTAACTTGTTTAAATTATCATCACGAATTTTAAACCACTAAGTGTATAGGTATAGTTATAATTGTAAATGGTATAATTTTAAAGGAGTTGTTTCCTATTTCGTTTTGATCAAATCCTTTCCTATTTATATGCTATAAAGTAAAAAGTTTGTCATGGGTTATTATGACATACAGGCTAAGTCGTAAAGGCCACAAGCGAGCATTTGATATTTCCAAAGGTTTAAAATTCACGGGAATTGCAATGTCATACAATGGACCTATAAGACTACAGTACCAGAACATCATTGAGGTGGCAATAGTGATACTAATAATGTTACATGTGGATCATATAATCTTTCCCTCTCAAAGTCGCCTTGAAGCTCCGTGAAGTCAACCGTTTCCTGCAATATTTTCAATTTATGGGAAAATAGCCCTGATCCAAAACTTGTCTTTTTGAAACCGTGCCAAAAATAGCCTTTGCCCAGTTTTACTAAAACCCGGAGTGGTTGATGTGGCAGGCGCATTTTCAGTGTCTATGTCTGCATAACCTGATAGTATAGTGCAGACATAATATAAACCTGAGGGCACACAGGGATTACAGGTAATCCTTATAACTACCGCTACCGTCGTGGCTGAATGGTTGCTACTCCCGATTTCTGTGCGGCGGTACGGATTTTATAGTATGGAGCTCAGTTTCCGCCACGCACCGCATCAGGCAGGGGGGGGGGGGGAGCGAACTGAGAGGGTGTTGGCCGCCACATGGTAAAATTTTCGGGGAAATTACTGCAGAATCGTCAGCAAGTTGATGGCGGTAGCGTAAACGGAAGGTGGCTAGTGTTCATATATTGTCTATTAAAATCACGTGACAATATTTGTGCATGGTGTGGTGCTTGAGAATTTTTTACGGCTAGAATTTTCACACCTGTGAAACTTTAGGCTTGTTAATTTTACCTAACTGCCGCCGCTTCATCTTTATTACCACATATTCTCAACTCAACCGAGTTCGGTTATGGAACATCCTGTCCAGACTTACAGTGGGCAAGTACGGAAACCGAGTATATTGGGACTGTGTTTTGTATGATAACCATAGCCTGGTTCATTCCCAATGCCTACATGTCAATAATCCATGCCAAGGAAGATGACACACATTTTTACAGACCCAATCATGGACTAGACTCTATCATCAGTATTAGACAGGTACATCTTTAATTGTCTTTCTCATCATCTGTATATGCCTCTGGGATGCTTCCAGTCCTCGAAATAAAACCACACCTTACCAAACCAAGTAGTTTGCCTTTTCTCATAATCTCTAGCTGGTGATGTTCAAGTCAAACCCGGACCTTTTCCTGGTAATCTGTCTTCCAAAGCAGTTAAGACAAGCCGGAGGGCCCTCCAATGTAACAAGTGTGACTGGGTCCATGCCAAATGTAAGTCCATCACAAAGGACGAAAATGAGATTCTTTCCCCATATACCTCGCCATGGGAGTGTCGCAAGTGTATCACTGCCAACTTTCCATTTGCAGACAATAGTCTTCGTACAGACTGTGATACCTCTAAAGATTATTTGGACTCTTGTCATAATATGGATAGTGATACTTCTTTACATTGTAATTTTGGGCATTTGTCTCCATTGAAAGGTATTGAACTTGAACACCTTAACATTTGCAGTGTTTTTCCCAAGATTCGCTTGTGAAAAAGTATTTTGTCAACTAAAACTTTGGATGTTTTGGTTGTACCAAAACCTCACTGAGTAATACTATTTTAGATGACCAACTGGTAATTCCTGGCTGTGATCTTCAACGGCAAGACTGAACTGATAAAAGGGGATGTGCTGTTACCATGTATATCAGCGACATATCTTTAAAGGACAGAATTTTTCTCCTGAGGTCACAAGACCAGAGACCGAACTCACTTCGGCCTCTGGTGTTGACACCTTATAGATCAAGTTTAAGTTACCCTAAACACGTCATATTTACCTGTGTGGTGTCTATCGATCACCTTGTATTCCTGCATTAAGTAATATGTCTCAGCGACAAACAGCAATTCATTTTATCTGTATTGATGGTAATGAGATTTTTCTCCTTGGAGACTGCAATATTGACTATGGATCTTCTCGGGACTGTGTACGCAATTCAGTCACTAGCCTTGAAAGATTTAGTCATTCACCCAATTTATTAAGGATCCCACCAGTTCTACCATTGTTCTCTACCACCATTGATTATATTTACACAAACCGTCCTATCATCGCCCTCAGTTCGGGAGTGATCCCATGTGGCCACAGTGATAACAGGTTAATTTTTGTTTGCAGGGAAGGGTTTCGACCCAAAAGTAAAATCGAAATTATCAAAGCTCACACATATATAAATATTGACCCTCAAAATGCTTTTTCGGACATCGAGGAAACAAATTGGAGTGATGTTTTGGGTGATACTGATACTCCCTCTGCCTAGAATAAATTCAAAGATATCATTTTACCTATCTGTGATAATCATGCCTGCTTGGTAACCTCATAATAGAGATAATGAGCTAACATGGGTCATTGACGAACCGAGGTCCATAAGTAATGATCGTAACTACTATAAAGCAAAAGCTGAGCTCTCTAACTCTTCATCTGGTTGGACCAAATTTAAGAGTCTCAAAAACAAAGCAAACAACCTTGTTACTCAGTTGAAGAAGGATTTTCTGGATGACTCTACTGAGCAAAAGCACAAAACCCCAAGACATCTGGAAGGCCATAAAGAAATTTTTCCTTCAAAAACTCCTCGAGGTTCCTCCATATTGATCATTGACAATGAGGAGGTAGCCGACTCATAGTCAATAGCTTATATATGTAATGACTTTTTTGCCAATATCGGGGACTCTTTAGCCAATAAGATTCCACATACTGGTCACCAACTTATTCTAAAAAAAAACCAACAGTCTTCCGTTTCTCTCCAATATCATCTTATTTTGCTACTTTTCAATTAAAAAACTTACCCAATGGGAAGGCCACCAGTCTGACACTCTTAGCACTCGTCTATTAAAGGCAGGAGTGGATAAATTCACCACTCCTCTCACTCACATTTTTAATACGTCTTTATCTACCAGTATTGTACCCGAGGAGTGGAAGACAGCTGGGATTACTCCTGTGTTTGAGAATGGATCTAAAACAGATGTCAACAATTACAGACCGACCGATATATTTTTTAACTGTTACCTTGAAGGTACGTGAGAGAGCCGTTCATGGCCAATTATACTTTTTCTAACTGAACATAATCTTTTGACTCAAAATCAGCCTGGTATAGAAAACAGCATCCCGCCTACACTGCACTCCTGCATTTGGTAGATATAATGCAGTGGGCAGAGATGGAGGAGGAGAGTGCTGTGGTATTTTATTTCTCGATCTAAAAAGGCCTTCAACACCGTAGACGACCAGATTCTTCTGCGCAACATGGAGAGCCAAGGTATCGAAGGCATTGAGCTACAGTGGTTCTCTTCTTACTGAACTGATAGACGGCAGAAGACCGTGGTCGATGATTCCCTGTCGGATTCCGAAGTATTATGTGTGGCCTTCCCCAGGGATCCATCATTGGTTCTCTGCTGTGTATTCTACATCAATGATCTTCCTGACAAAATCCTTCATTGTCACATATTTTTGTATGCAGACGATACTGCTCTTTAATTTGCTGCAAAAAATTCCTCAGACATAGAAGCTGTTTTGAATTCTGAAATGCAAAATTCTTCTGAATGGTTCAGGTTAAATAAACTAACCTTCAACACTAAGAAAACAAAGGTAATGACCTTTGGTATCTCTAAACGCTTTAGAAAATGTCTCTCTTTTGAATATTCATTGTGGTAATGACCCCATTGAGCAGGTTGATGTCTTCAATTACCTTGGAGTCTTACTTGACAGCACCCTGTCATTTAGGGGTGATATTGAGTACATTTGTAAAAAATAAATAAATAGCAGGCTCTCTATGCTGCGATGAACAAGGAAATTTGTATCAGTTCAAGCAAGTATGACATTGTACAAGACACTCATGCTACCATATATTAATAACCGCAACATTGTATGGGATTCCTGTGCTTGCAAACTCAAACGTAAATTACTCTCTTCAAAATTGTGTTCTACGCATTACAAACAGGGCCAATAGACGTATTCCTACCTCTCATTTACACGATATTAGCAACACATATACCTTACAGGATAGAAGAGATCAACATACCCAAATCAGTAGCAGTAAATGAACTTTATCATGACTACGTTAGCTCAAAATTTTGGGCTGTTTCAAGTGTCCATTCCATTCCGACCAGATCCCTATCGGCAAATTCGCTGTTTGTCCCCTGAGTGAATATCAATGTTGGCAACTGCTGGATATCCTTCAGAGGTGCTGCTGTCTGGAACAGTCTCCTATCCCTATCTCCGGTGCTTAAGCTACGAAAGAGTTTACGAGATTAGCACAAATACTGGTTGCTTTAAAAAAACTACTTGTGAAAACAACACGCCAAGAAACAACACACGGGTTGTTAGTTGAGGAGCGCATGGTAAAAATATCTGTAGTTTTAAACGTTAAAATTAATATTTTTTCGGTTATGATTAAGAAAACTCACCTCATAGGTTTAAACATATGTATCTATACAGGATTGTCCAACATTACTTCTAGATGACTAATAACATGGGTTGTCGAGCTGAATATGACAAAGGTGGAAGAGCAAAATTTCTGCTTATCAATCTGATTAATTTCTGCTACAGATGAACACGTCCCTGTTTTCATGTATGACATTACGTAATGAAAGTTGAACATTTCCTATTTTCATATCTGACCCAGATTGTTCCGAAATCAAAGTTTGTAGAAGAATACCTTGGTTTTGAAACAACTTTGCTCGAAAAACAACCTGTATTTATCTTTGGAAAATCAGTAATAAAGGAAGGAAAATTTGTTATTTTAGGGAGCGTAATCTTTCTTTCTTTCTTTCTTTCTTTTTTCTTTCTTTACTTTTACTTTCTTTCTTTTTTCTTTCTTTCTTTCATTCTTTCTTTCTTTCGTTCTTTCGCTCGTTTAACTACTAATCTATCTATCTATCTATCTATCTATCTATCTATCTATCTATCTATCTATCTATCTATCTATCTATCTATCTATCTATCTATCTATCTATCTATCTATCTATCTATCTATCTATCTATCCATCCATCCATCCATCCATCCATCCATCTATCTATCTATTTATCATGTTTTTTTATCATTGGCCATAGTGTTTACACGTTGGTTGCAAAACACACAATACGATTTGGTTCCTAAAGGAATATGATTCAGATGACAGGGTTTACCAGTTGGAATGGATATATTTAAACTAAACTGCACAGACTGATTGCCATGTGCAAATGTCATCATTCAAAGTTACATGGCAAACGTTGTATGACGAGGTCATGGGCAAGAATTGACACAATTTTCAGTCCTTTCCAGGACAGGAATTCTTCTTATCCATTGTTTTCCCAGTTTTTATTTGTTGGCAAGGGATGAAATTTACGTTGTTTGCCGCAGGAATAAGTTGAAAAGCACACAGCCAAATGACAAATTAAACTTCTCATGGCTACATGTGTAATTTCAAAAGTCGCCACAGGTATCGCCATAATGGCTCGCATACTACAAATAAGTCCACAATGCACTGCGCGTCAAAAAATTTGGCGCATGCGCTGTGTCGCGAGCATAAGATCTATTAAAACGTAGCTTCCCTGCAGCTCTTTCAGACCTGGAGCGTCCCTCGAATTCATTGCTAATTTTTCTTTTCCCTCGACGTCAGTCCCAGATGATAACATCCTCTCCTGATTTTCCTTTCTTGGTGCTCTTTATCGTACTTTTATTGCACATTTCTTGTGTCACTCTTCTTATAGTGTTTTCTGTATATTTTCTGTATAATTTCAACATTGGTCATTCTTATTTCAACTGTTTAATTCTCTCATGTCTTCATGTTTTTTTTTACTCATTTTACCATCCAGGGCCTGGCGGGAGATCAACGCTGCGGCACTGAGCCAATGACCCTGGTTAATGAATGGATGAATGAATTAAGTAAATTAAACCAATCAATTAAGTAAATAAATAAATTACAAACACTGGTCCAAATGAAATAAATCATCATCATCATCATCATCATCATCATCATCATCATCATCATCATCATCATCATCATCATCATCATCATCATCATCAGTGTTATTTTAATTTAATGTTCATATTAAAAGGCCCCTCCCCGTAAAATGCGAGGTTATTGCAGTAGGACGAATCTATGCACAGATAATCATTTGTACAGAGTACAATGTTAGCACTACAATTGTATAATAATTGTTTTTCGAACAAGTTAATCAGTTTATGTTTACATATAACGTGTCACTGTTTGACTAGCGCGGCAATTTGTAGACAGGCATTTGACCTGTTTCTCAGATGTTGGTACAAAGCTTCATTTTACATGACTGACTGTGCAACACTAGTTAACGGACGGTTCCCTTTACATTTATCAAATGATACCTGAATGCCATATTTGCCCTCAATTGCTGCTCTCACAACACAACTTTGCTATACATTACGTTGCAAACAAGGCAGTCGCTTAGGTTGAATATAACGCTCTTACTTTTAAACGCCTGCAATTAAATGATATTAACCTAGCAGTCTTTCAACGAACACTGTCAAAATCTTATACTGGAATCCGATTTCTCGCTCATCGCATATCATTAACATAAAAGTGAACATGACACTCGCCGTTCAAGATTATGCCAAGGAATTGGGACAATATGCATATCTTTTCATAGAGTAGTATGAAATTGATATTGGTCAGCCCCAAATAAAGACATCTAATCTATCTGTGCATACTTTGCAATTACGATGAAAATATTTAAAAAGAAAAAGGTCATTATTTACGCATGTGCTAGTTTTCTCTACACAAGTGTTTGTATTCTTTGTTAACTGCAGCAAATATACCAGCAGAGAACCTAGAATCATAACATCAAAGAGAAGTAAAATTCCATTCACGGACCCTATATCGTATACGTGAGCATGATAATACCATGTGGAGTACAGGTGAGATGATCATTGTCTACTTCAAAGACAAATTTTCCTTGATTTAAAACGGTGTACAGTAACCAGTAATTTCAAAGGTCGTCTGCTTCATCCATTTTAACAAATATTGCCTCTTCTCAAAACATTTTCTATATATAAATTTCAGGGAAGGCTCACCAGGATAACACGCCAATAGTTAAAATCTTTCGCCGGAGCGCTCAATCACTGGGCGCGCCAGAAAAAAAAAACCCGTTGATGCAATCCAATATATGACCTTTTCAGGGTTCAACTAACGTTTTAGATGAAGCATATCGTATTACGTCTCTATTGGGCTGCTGTCACGGCGACCTCTGCAAAAAGTATACCATTACATTGTGTTCTTTCGTTCAGCTTTTGTGCAGATGGAATATCAAAACGATATGAAAATACATACTTTACACATTTGGAAGTTGCACAAATGGAAAATCTTATTTTGGCAGCCTTTTATTTCAAAATCTTCCATTTACGGTCATGAAACTATAGTGTGGTAAAACGAAGTCAAATAGATGCATATAAACACATGTCCTGACACGGCGAAATGAGCCTTTGGTCATCCCATGACGCCACTACATCATGTAAAGTATGTGTAGGTCAACTTTTTCTTCTTTGTGAAGTATTGATATTTGAAATAAACGTAAACAACCAGCCAACAGCGTCTACTGAAAACATATCAGGCCATTCTTGTCACCTATATATGGTCCAGCGACCAATTAGAAAGAAGTCGTTGTAAAAATTTGATTAAAGATAGACACTGAACTCGATAGTTACATGTGCTTATCAGTGACTCTTACCAGAAACCAATCAGTCCATGCCGGTGTGAAAACATCCAGATACATTCTCCCTTGTTCTTCGCACAGCATTCATTGTTGGTTCAAGAGGTCAACATTACACTGGAACAATGTCCACCACCGATTAGTTTATTGCATATATCATGTATGTGTTACATGGAATGTGTGCATGCCTATCAAGATGCTTGGGACGTATACACATATCATTTCGTACATCTTGAAATTATTTCGTCTCTACGGCGTTTAACGCAATAGTCAGTTAGATATGGATTTGAAACCGGAAAGGGAACATCTTCTTTCAAATGTGCGTCCACAAATATACACAGGTCCTCCAACATGTTCACATGAACTCAATCGAAATACTCCGGCATCTGGGCTGGCGGAGAATGTCCATTGCAAAGACGAGAGGATGAACGAACAGCTTTCAGACTCCATTGAGCTGCAGACGTCGAGAAAACGTCTTGTATACGAAGAAAAATTTCACCGACAAAATGGCACCACGTAAGTAACCAGCCCTCGTGAAAAAACATTCTGATTGAATAAGCCACCAGGCACTGTAAGTTAACATACAAACAAGCAAAATAATAAAGGAAGAAATACGTAAATAAATAAATAAATAAATAAATAAATAAATAAATAAATAAATAAATAAATAAATACAATGATGATGATGATGATGATGATGATGATGATGATGATGATGATGATGATGATGATGATGATGATGATGATGATGATGATCACGACGACGGCAAGAATAATCGGGTAAAAAGGTGGGCTTCCGACAAGAGGTGTCAATGACCTTCTGAATCTAGTTTAAGATCTGCTAGTCAATACAAAAGGCGCTAACTTACCATTTCAGCATTAATGTTTCGTGTTTCATCGGTCAATCAATTGTGGTTATCTTGCTTTGTTTTACACTCGTTTCCACGAACAAACGACGGACTCTCTTCTTATAAATCATATTTTGTAGAAACTAAACCATTCTTTTCAGAAACATTCAAACTATCATGCACGTCATCAAAGGCAATACAGGACCAGGGGTGTTGGCCATGCCTGCAGCCGTAAAAAATGCCGGGTTGTGGGTAAGTAACCCGTGCAGCAAATTTCTAAGTTTTGAAAGCCCCAGATCTTTTATTTAATTGGCTCTAAATACAGCGACCCCACATGTTGGACTGTCTAGAGCTGCATCACGACAACACTGCATTTTACCGGTCGTGACTTACTTATACGTAAATGCCTTTTTCGTCATATCTCAATACTTTTAAAATCTAATTGTAACAATATTGATTTCTCTGGACAATTTGTATTTGGGAACATATTTTAAAATCTGTAATGTGCCGTCACTCGCTCATCAAAGTTCTATGCCAATCCGAAATTGAAAGTGCCAATATTATCCTTTATCATTATTATAGAGCTGATTGGTGCTTTAGTAATGGTTAAATGTTGTCAAGAACCGGTGGGCGGGCGCAGTAGCTATTTGCGGTTGATATCTCTTGCGGCCTAGCGCCAAACATGACATTTCTTGTGCCCATCCCGTTGTATTCATAGTTTGGTTCGTCCAAAAGTAATTTGAGATTTAAATGACCTCGTTCGGTGTAAAATTTTGCTTTGTATTGATTGCCCACGCAGACAGGAACAGTGGGCATATTTATGATAGGATGTATCGCAGCGTATTGTATGCAATTAATGGTCAGCTGTAGCCAATACCATTGCAAAAGGTAAGTATATATTGGTATCCTCTATGTTTTTTTTTAAGTTTATGAAATTTAATATATTTCAAAGATTTTTCTTAATTTGTGACTTCGATTTGAATTAATCAGACACTTTCCATAAGACATAATAGATAATAAAAATATCATGGCTAAAGATAACTATATGTAAATGTCCTATCGTCACTTGATCAATTTATTCTTAAAATATCAAGGTAACTAATCGCGCTATATGTTTTTTGAACGTATGACACCTGCAAAGACGTGTGCCCACCATCTTTATTGAGAAAGCATAAGTCAATGTCTTGAATGGTATACTTTAGAAAGAATGCCAAATGTATTATGTGATTCTAAATTATATTTCACATTTGTTCTATAAACAATCTGAGAAATTAAAAACTGCTGTGAAAATATTGCTGGGTAAGATTAAAACATATTTAGGATATAAACGGCTGCTTCCAATCATACCCTGTAATCTCTATATTTGAAGAACCGGTGCAGCTGCTCTTGACTATGGACTGACAGCAGAAGAAACTTTCAGAGCCGGCCCAGAACGATTCAGATGCTTAGCCAAACCCGCGAAGTAAATATATCACGGAAATATTGATATGTGTGTGTGTGTGTGTGTGTGTGTGTGTGAGAGAGAGAGAGAGAGAGAGAGAGAGAGAGAGAGAGAGAGAGAGAGAGAGAGAGAGAGAGAGAGAGAGAGAGAGAGAGAGAGAGAGAGAGAGAGAGAGAGAGAGAGAGAGAGAGAGAGAGAGAGAGAGAGAGAGAATGTATGTGTGTTTACCAGCCCGCATGGACATACAACATATTGGCAGCTTTTGATTAGACTTTTACCTGACTTCAAAAGTAGCATATTTGATTTCTGTATGAAACTGCTCTGGCTTTCATGATACTCACGTGTGTTGTGTTCATAAAAAAAGGTTACTGTTATAATTCAGGTGGACTTTCTGCCATTCAAGTTTTATGTTCTCAATATCCGCAGAAATAATTCACTACGAGACAAGAAGAAATTTCAGGTTTGGCTCTTTCTCCCCAACAATGGTTTCTGGGAGTTCAACATCTGCAAAAAATCAACCATTTTTAAAAAATCTTATATCAGCAAATGTAATTTTAAAGAAACATTACTGGATCCTACGACTCAAGGAAACTTTTTCCTCGTCAATAGCGTGCACGGATTTACACCATGAAAATGTAAGTTTGCCTCATTTGAATAATTCATAGGACGATTGTGAACCTGTTCATGTTCCTGGCTTTAATGGGCGTCGCATCTGTGTACGTGCTGTTTGTATCGGAAAATATTAAACAGGTAAAAACCATGTATACCTAAAACAATCATACCCAGGTACATCGTCATGAAAAGAAACAGGCAGAGTAACAGAGTTTGTATGATAGGAATGGAATAGAATGGAGCCGTTGCAGTGGGAATGAAAAGTCGCCTTTCAAGGGGAACACTGTTAAACCATAGACCTGATGCCCATATAATTGCCTCGACATCTTGTCTCTGAAATTTAATACCAGTGCCCTGTCCACCTAGTTGTGTTGTCATGAAATATATGGGGTCATCATGATTTCATATATATATATATATATAGACATACACCCTTTACAAAAATGTAAATGAAAAATAAAACTAAGACAAAAGCGTCGGGAAATCACGCCGCGGGAAGCTGCAGATCTTTTTATGCTATTTATGTTGGATTTCTCTGTACCTTTTCTTCAAAATAGTTGCCGAGGAAAGCCATTGATCGGGACATGTTTCTTGTTGGGTTGCTCCACACATACCTTTAATTTGATCGCCGAAGAAAGCTTTTGATCATGGCCTGTTATTCCCGTTGGCTTTCTCGGTACATTTCCTGCCAAATAATTTGCAAAAGTAAAATATCAATGGAAAAGTACGAAGTGTACCATATTTACAACTATCGGTTGCTGAAGAATTATGTAAGCACTAACGTGTTAACAATTTTCAGTTATCATATTATTTTTTCAGGTGGTCGACATGCATTATCCTGAAGCATCATACGTAAAATTACAGGTGTATGGGGGAGCGTTGCTCTTGATTTTCATTCCTTTGGCCTTAGCAAAGAACCTCAAGTATTTGGCTCCATTTTCTGCCGTGGCAAATTTTCTGACCTTTGCATGTCTATTTATAATCATGGGATACTGTCTTTACGACATGCCGTCTTATGACCAATATCCGGCTTTTGCGTCATGGGATTCACTGATGCTCTTCTTTGGGATGGCGATATTCGCTTACGAGGGTATTACCGTGGTTAGTACATGTATTTTACTGCGGCTATTTCTTTGAGCACACCCAGTGTTTTTAGATATGTGTGACAAATGAAAACGATGTTAGCAAATGGATTTTGGCAGGTGTGTTTTTCATGTTAACCTTATCAAGATCATATAAGAAACATAGCACTTTCAATTTGTAAAATGTACCTTTATTTCTGGATGCATGTACTTTCTCCACTAGACTGTGTAAATATATAGTCCCCGACTATTCAGGTCAATTAAAAACATAATGCAGTTATTACGAAGGGCAGCAAGCATCATGGTATTAAAGATAACAGCAATTCTGATTTTCATGATATCATTATATGGTAACACTGATAAGCGTATAAATACCAAGAAAAACAAGCCAGAAGAACAGCATTCGGATTCTAGCCCAATTTATCTTTGGCGACCTCTGCTCCGTGGAATTATCTCGGTAGGGCACATTGAGAGGACCAGTAATACAACATTATCATTTATGATGCTTTAAAGCAGGACTGGTAGAATGCCTGCCGTAATGAAAAATACACAGTATTATATTCATTATTTAAATGCTTAATGCGTATGAAATGTTCATTGGAAAGGTTAAAGTCAAATACAAATTACACAGAGGATATTGCATTTTTCCCCACCTACAACTCTCCGTTATGCGGGAAAAATAGTAACTCACTCTCAAATCATGTAAGATTTTGTTTATTGTCCCCCGCCACCGAAGGTGGCATACAGGGACATAGAATTAGTAGGGATAGGGGACGTTGCCGTCCGGGAGCATATCTCTAAACCCTAAGAGATAGAATAATGAAATTTATACCAGAGATGCATCAAACCACGGGCATGTGTGCTGTGTTGTTTTTGACCTTGAAAACAGGGCCCATCAACGTATTCATTTTCGTGTGTCTGGCAGCATATCTCTGGAACCCTTAGAGATGGAATAATGAAATTTATACCAGAGATGCATCATACCATGCGCATGTGCAATATGTATTGCTTTTCACCTTGGCCTATTTTCAAGCTCACAGGGCCCAAGAACATATCATTTTTTGTGCATCCAGACATGCTGTATACATTGTATAGCTTTCTTCTGTATATTGTGGCGGGGTACATAGATCCTTTAGATCACTGTGTACTTTTTTTAATGTATAATTGGGTATTCGCTGCCAAAATATATCCTAGCCCTACTTTCAATGCGACCTCGTGTGCCGTGTTTGTTTACGGTCGCCGTAGTTATCCACCGTTGTTTGTGACGTATAATCAAACGTCCCTTGCACACATTTGATTTTGTCTATACATTAATGCGTAGCGTCACTTATGCAGGGGCGTTGCAATTTAGTTTTAGCAATGTTTAGGTCATCAGATCTACAACTAGTTGCTACTTTTGAATTTTACTCTAGAAAATGATAATTCACTCCCAAACACACAATAAATAGAGAATCTTTCATGGCTGAGAGCGATTTACAATTTTTTTCTCACGAAGGATCGTTGTTGGTGGGGAAAATCACAAGAGACACCACCAACAACGATCCCGAGTGAGAGAAAAACAGTAACTCCCTCTCCAGCCATGTATGACTTTGTTATTTCTGTTTAATAGGGTATTCATCGCAAAAAATGCCATAGGCTTAATTTCAATGCTGACCTGGTGTGCCGTGTTTGTTTATGTTTGTGACAGTTATTCTACATCACACGTGACGTATAATCAGACGTCGCTCGTGAAGATTTGAATTTGTCTAAATGTCAATACATAACGTCACTGATGCAGGCGCGCCACAATTAAATGGGAACAATGTTTGTGTCAAGTGATATACAGTGAGTTGCTACTTTTTAATTTCACTTTAGAAAATGATAATTCACCCTCAAACATAGAATAAAATATGATTTTGATGTTAACACAAGTGCTTTCCACAGTTACAATATATCACACGGTATAGTCTAATACCGGCATCATGCAACTGCAAATAAATTATAAATATCAAAATCCTTTCTCACAGGTTATGTCTATTGAAAATGAGGCAAAAAATCCGGAAGACTTCCATGGTTTTACTGGTGGGCTCACTTTGTCTATGACAATTGTTACATGTTTTTATGTTGCCGTTGGCTTCTATGGCTACATCAAGTTTGGCAACGCCATTTGTGGCAGTGTGACATTAAATATGCCACTTGAGTACTGGTAAGTTAAGGTAATGATCAACAGATTATTGACATAAAAATATGTGGAAACCAACCGGCAAATCACAGTCGTCTTTATGCATACTTACAGATCGCTTAACATTGACTACTAATATTGGATAAAACATACCAGAGAGTGCATAAACTGGTAACGACGATGAACTGTTAAAAGGGGGAAAAACTTTATTCGCCTTTTAAGATTCCACAAATTCTGCGACAGCAGCATCTTATCTACTGCATTTTACACTCAATTTTGCATATTCAATATTCAGAAATTTGTAATATTATTCGGTGGAACATGACTTAATATTTACAGAAAAATCAATTAAAAGAGACTACGTTCATCTGACTCTGTGATTCAAATAGATTTTTGTTTTGGGACAACAATGCGGGAAAATATTACAATGTCTAAAAATATAGTTGGCCTTTGGTTGTAACAGAGAAATAATGAATATTTTTATGCTTATTTTTAAGGGTATTTCAAGCTGTGAGAGTCGCTTATGCCTTTGTTGTGTTGGTATCGTATAGCATACAGATCTATGTACCCATCCAGCTGGTTTATGCTGTCATCAAAACGCACATAAAATCTAAAAGATGGCAAACTCTCGTCACTTACAGCATGAGAATACTGCTGGTGCTCATCACATGTATGTTAGATTTTCACCTGTTTCACGGTTGATGACAATGTGTCGTTCTGGAAAGTGTAAAAGCAACAAAGCTTTTCATGTGTTTCTATGCAAAATTAGTGACGGGAGAGCTCCGATTAAATCGGCTCATTAAATGATAAATATATATATAATATCATAGATTTTTCAAAGTCAAATTTATGATGACTGAAAATTAGTTATTATGATTATGTTTTTAATCATGGTGTTAACAGTCATCCATGTGCGGTAATTACGAGACCTCATTAGAATATACCAGTAGGCTCCAGTATTGATGACACAATGAAGCTAAATTCGGTGTTAGAGTTACACGATAAAAGGTTTATATTTGCAACATATTTTTAACAAAGGAAAGACATAATAAACGACCTAAACTATTGATACCCTTTATCGAGGTTGCCTTCGTTGATTTTTGTAAATTAAAGGGATAATTATACACAAAACTTATCATCCAGCGTTTTTAAGAACAGTCTATCAAAGCGCTGGTTTCACCTTCAACGGTAAAGGACATCTGATGAGGCAGCGTTGATCAGCTTTCATTCATTAAAGAGTGTGCCTTCCATTTTCAGATACACTGGCTGCCACTATACCTCACCTGGATCTAGTTATTTCTTTGGTAGGATCATTTGCAAGTACATTTCTGTCCATCGTATTTCCTCCTATGCTTCACATTATAACCTTTCTCCCAAATAAGCAGAAATACAAAGCTGAGCTTTGTCTGCATATACTCTTATGTATATTTGGCATTTGTGGGTTCACGATGGGAACTTATGTTTCTGTTAATTCTATTATAAATGCCAGTAAAGGGGAAGTTAAGAAGTCCGGATGCTAAAGATGAAGATACATGTACCTACTGCAGTAAAGACACTCAATTGGTTTTATGTTGAAATAATTCCAATCACTTGGTCTGCTGGCTATGTGACAGGTGCCTAAAACGACTGCACTTATGCAAAGAGAATCAACTGGTCCTACATTTGTGAGCTGGTTGGCTAAAATGTGCGACCTAATTTATGTAAATACAATAAGTTGATTTTATGTTATAATCTAGATATCTAAAGCAGAATTAACTGCCACTATGAATGAGTAAACTAAATCAGAATGCTGTTTTGTCCTCGTGTTATCTTTCTATTCCGTGTAAACTGCCCTTCAGCACCTGTGTTATTTTCTCCCAATTATCATCTAATCACCCACAGACCAAATGTAAACTTGGACTGCACGTCGGCATCTCCCGTCGCTTTTTGTATCATTCATAGTCTCCTATTTGTCGTCATCCTTCTGAACAAATGGTTTTAAATTGAATTTCACAACCTCTTTACAAATGTAAACTTTTGTAAATTTGCATAAATGTGTGACAGTGGGGCAGATTGGGACAATGCAGAGAAATGCAGATTCTAGTAATCAAACCATCCCATATCTCCGATAATTGAAGCTGAAAAACAAAACATGCTGTGAATACATATTATTATATCATTAAGAAGTGTCTATTATTTCGGCCATTGGCAACTAATGGGCCAAAAAACTCTAAAAATCTAAAACTGCTGCCCTTTTTCTATGACTGGGCGCGCGGACACATATATACACACACCTGTATAAATATATACTTACATGATACATACCCACCCACACGCGTATGTATATATATATATATATATATATATATATATATATATGCTTTCAAAATGGAAAAATGCTGCTGTCTTTCTCAGGCTGTCTGTAGGTGACGCTAAACTGTTGATAAGAAGAAACTAAAGGATGATTTCATTCAAGTAGTATATTATGATCGGGGTGTCGTAAACATAAATGTGTTCCATGTATTACATAATAAGAAGGGAAACTCATGTATACCAGATTACCTGGTAGTGCTGCTTTGAAAATTTTAAACAAAATATTTGAATACTATTGCCTGCAAGATATTTAACCACGCATAAGGTGTTAAAAATAATCTATGATATTATACAGGACACAGATACAAATGTCCTATCATAATTCTCCTTATATTTTGAATCATTATGGTCATATAATTACTGGGAATATTTCTATTGCACCAAATGTTGCACCACGTAAACGTATTACAAAGGGGCCTACCTACATAACCCAAACAACAAAAATTGCTTGGGTAGGGACAAGAAAATGACTAGGAAAGATGATTTGCTGTATGGCAATGTACGACTATTCCATAACACAGGAGTAGAAGCTGTAATGGCATCTCTATCTATTATAACTTTGAAGTTATTCAAAATTTAAAATGTATAATGGTGCTATTTAGCATAATTTAAATTGCTACAACTTTTATTTTTAATTCATTAGGGGCGCAATGATCGACAACAACCTACTAGAAGTTGGAATGACATCTCTATTATAGAGTTGAAGATATTCAAGATTGAAAATCCTGAATACTGCTAATTAGCATAACTTACATTGGTACAACTTTTGTTTTAAATTCATTAGATGCGCAATGGTCAACAAGCCCCCAACAGAAGTTGAAATAATGTCTCTATCTATCATAGTTTTGAAGATATTCAAGTTTTAAAATTTCAAATGCTGCTAATTACCATAATTTAGATGGCTACAAATTTTGCTTTAGATTACATTACATGCACAACGGTCAATAAGCCCCTAGTAGAAGTTAAAATAGCATCTCGATCTATAATGGTTTTGAAGATATTCAAGTTTTAAAAATTCAAATGCTGCAAATATGCATAATTTAAATTGCTACAATTTTTCGTTTTAAATTCATTAGATATGCACTGGTCAATAACCCCATAGTCGAAGTTGAGATGACATCTCTATCTATTAAACTTTTGAAGATATTCAAGGTTTAAAATCTTAAATGCCATTAATTTGCTTAATTTTAAACATCTTCATTCCTCTGTATAAAACGGTCAAGCTCCTATAGGTATAACAATACCGAGTTTGGAGTTTCTATGTATAAGTGTCCGAGAAAAGGACAAATTTGCTGGTAAAGAAGAAAGACGAAAGAAACAAAAAGAAAGAAAGAATTTCCGAACCCCCCCCCCCCCAGAAAAGTGTGTGTTGAGACATACGCTTTAATTATGGAATCTGTTGAAGGATATGCTAAACACGGGCAAAGAAGTACAAGTTTAATATTTCCGTTTTAGAGCAATGGTTAAGTGAAATAAGGCATATTATTACAAACAGAATAAGAAAATTACAGAAAACAACCACCTGATCCAGTTCTGACATATCTGGATGTGATTCAACCCCTGCACCAATTGA
This sequence comes from Hermodice carunculata, assembly GCA_964020975.1. NCBI lineage: Eukaryota > Metazoa > Annelida > Polychaeta > Eunicida > Amphinomidae > Hermodice > Hermodice carunculata. The sequence continues at coordinate 18,952,169 of OZ026619.1, read as the reverse complement.
TTGATAAATATGTTTTTGCTCACTGCCGAAACTGCATAAAATAGTTATAAGTTCTGATTCATAGCAGGTCAGACTTACAGTTCTGCTGTTAAAAGGCCTTGCGAGTTGAATAATTTTGATTTAATTACTGTGGTCAGATTTTATCTGATACGAAGATATTGAGGGAACAGCTGAATGGTACATGTAATTATTTACCTGATGAACAGATTTCATCATGAGACGTCTGCACTTTACTATTCCTCATTCCAATTTGTAAAAATGTATCAGGTCAATAATGTTTAGAACACATGCAAAAATAACTCTCAAGAATGATCATACCTTATAAAGGTGCACGCTATGTTAATGTGACGGATGGCAAGTATGCATTCGGATATGATCAGCTTGTCGAGTTGTTGAACTTTTGATGGATAATATATATGTCAATTTTTGAGATTCCATCTTTATACAGACAATTAGTATTCCAATGTGTACTGATTGTGCACCTCTTTTGGCCCATTTACATTTACAGTACTATGAGTATAAGGTTTTGCTAAAGCTGTCAAAACAGAATAAAATTCATGCCAAATGTTTCAAATTGATATTTAGATACATTGATGATCTATTAAGCATGATAAATAAATAGTTTCAAAAATATATTTCACAAATACACCCTGATGATTCGGAATTAAAGGAAATACAAAGAGTGACATGGGACATTCATTCCTGGATAAATTTGATGTGTAATTATAATAATGAATTAAAGTTAAAATTATATGACATTGAAGTTTCTGCGTAAAAATGAAAAATGGTTATAGATATCAGGTGGATTTGAGATGTTATATACATGATGCAGTAAATATATAGACCTAACAATTGTAACTGCCATTTAATTCAATTTGAGTATAAGGTAACATAGTTCTCAAAGTTGAGGTGCTTGTATTATATTGATTTAAGCTACTGCTAACTTTAGTTGGTGCCTGCCTCAAATCAGGGGAGACAAATTTCCCTACATCTTGCATTTCATATTACTTTACTGATATAAAGAATTACAGTAGGTTTTTGGTTTGTCTTCCTCGGACTTACGGATTTTGACTTTGCTTGTTTGATGGCGGATAGGTTTTAATCATGGCTGGTTGTGGTTCGCTCGGATTTTCAGTTTCTCTGGCATTATTGAGTCAGAAAAAAAGTTAAGTTGACAAATAAAGATACAAATTATAGATACAGTATGTAACGAAGCTGTTAATTATTTCCGCCTCTATCTATATGACAATAATATTCTATGTTGTCAATATGGCATCGTACCATCTTAGATATTTAATGAATAATGTATTGCTTGCTAGATATTCAAGTCCTACTGATATATCTGGTCATGGTCATGTTTGTGGACTTGACAAGATTTGGACGGGTTTTGACAACGACTGAATTTAGAACTGTGATATTGACATGTAATGGTGTCGCACTCCTATTGGTCTGGCCAAGGTAGTGATTTGAGCATCTTCCTTCTTTTAAATTTAATTTACATAGATATTTAGTGCCAACTTGTCTGATCCATAAGCACTTTTGTTGCATAATGCTTGCCATATTATTGTTACATAGGATGAAGTTTCACGCATCTATACAATGCAAATTTTCTATGATCTAATGTGTGTGCATACTTAATATGTTCTTATGATTATTTAGTAAGTGTGCCCATATCTGGTTGCATACTTCAAAGTTAGTCTATATCCAACTCAGTATCGTTGCCTGGATGGATCTTTTGAGAGCCTGTATCCTCCTGACACCGGAAGGGTTCAGGAAAGATACAGGCTCAAGGGAGATCCATGTAGGCAAGGATGCTGAATTGGGCATAGGATGATCTGTGTATCTTAGATTCCAGTATTTATTATGTGGTTCTTCAAGAAATATTAAATGAAAACAAAAGTAAGCGCAGTATCCCTCCCTGCAGAATTTTGACTGCCAGAATGTTAGTATCCAATAGACTGTGAACCATTAAACAATTATCACCAATGTTAGTTTACCTTTCTCTGATTTCAGAAGGCATGAAGTCACTTTTAGGTTTCGAAAACAGTTTGCTGCAGAGCAGCTTTTTTGTTTGAGAACGAAAATTAACTATCAGTCTATGTCAGTTGGCAACTCAATCTATAACGTTGTCTCTTCGGTATTAGCCTTTGTCGATCTGCTTAATTTTTTGCTTTGTCAGATCACTTGATTACATCGGTTGCTTTGTATGTTTTTATTAGTTTTACTTGATGATAATATAAATGGTACAGGGAATGGTGGTAGCATTATCATAAAAAGAAAACTTTTTATATTCTATGTGAAACCTTGTTCTGGAGGCATGGTTGTGAACTTTACTCTTTGTTTTTGATCAAAGGTTTTGGACAGTAAGTGGTTTTACATACCATATAAGCAAGCATTAAAATACATTAAAAATTGGGGATATGAACCGTCTCAGACAGAAAAAAGGAACACAACAAATGTAAGAGACTTTGGTCGTCGTAGAGAAGACTCCTGTGCTACAAGCAATCAGTGTACCACTATCAGGAGCACTCCACAAAGAGTGTGATACTATCTGCTTAAATCCTTTTTCATATTTTCGTTTATCGGCATAATTATATCACATTTTCAATCGAGACTGTTTGGACAAAATGACAAATAAAGAAGCCGTCAATTCGTCGTATTGTTAAGCCACGAAATGGAAATACACTTACTCATTGTCTGCTTCGAATGTGACAAAAAAACTGTGGCAATCCTGTGCTCAGTTGACCTTGGTTACACAGAATGAAGTATACATGTAACCTTTGGAATGATATCAAGGTCATCTTTGTTTACGACCCTCATCACTCTCTGCAACTTCAGTCTTTAATCATAAGGTTAGGTTCAGGAATTATCATTTTTAAGCAAAAAGTGACAAGATCCATTTCTAGCAGCCTAAAAGCCAGGATGTCAGTTTGACCTTTCAAGGTCACTCAAATTGATAAATTAACAACATCGAAAGAAAACCAATTGCTATTTTCCTTTTATAATTTCATGGCAATTGTGAGCCTCTTCATATCCATCTTTATCGACATGTAAGGTAAAATGCAAGCTTGAGCTTACAACATCACTGAAGGTCAAAATTAACAGCATGAAATGAAACCCCAAAGGTCCTTTCCTGTTCGTGTTCAATAGTAACCATAGGCCTAGGATCCACCGTTATCATGATACAGCCAGTATGTAATATGTATTACATTTCTGGTGCAGGATGTCCATTGTTGCAGTACTTATCAGGATTTCCCTTGGTTTGTACAGGTGGTCTAGCTGCAACTGTTTATTTTACAATCACCGGGACTGCATATAATGCCCCAGTTTGTTTCTACTTCCGTTATACACTGACAGTGGTTTAACTAGGATAAGGTATCCACCTAGAAAGGGTAAATACTGGCTCAGGGGTAAGTCAAATTGTTGCTATCTGAACCTGCACTATACAATTTCAGTAATTATGGTTTGTTGGACAGGTATTCTTTCATAATGAAGCGCTGCATTTATTAGCAAAACTTCACGTATTTAGCTAATTCATCATTTTTCCACGCTCGTATTTATTCATTATTATGTGGGTTATCTTTCTTGAATATGTAGCTTAGACAAGGAGTCGCTACTCAGAGAGACATGTACGGGTATAAGCTCCGAAGCATGTTCTGAGTAGTTACCCGCTGAAGACCCCTTACTTTTTGGGGGCTCATACAGCCTACGTCACAATTTTACAGAAGAACGTGTGCAATACGGACAATAGTACTTCCATATGTATATAGGTAAGACAGTGGCAAGTAAGCTTATGAGAGTGAAGAGTCCAAACTGTGTATACGGTAATGACTACTAGGAAGTGGTTCTGGACAAAAAGACACAAATACAATAAAATGTAGAAAACTAATTATAATGCCACCTGGCAAGTAAATATATGTTTAGGGGTCATCAACATGCCGCCTTTGCAACTTAAAAGTAATTGGCCGAGCACTTTAGTTCAAATAAAATTTTCACGATTTTACAGAACATCAGGAACACATAAAAATAGTTAAATTCTTCCCAAATTCCCAGAAGCGCGGCCATTTGAAAAACATGATAAAGCCTTATCCAAGATGCAAATATTTCAACCAAGTATGAAGCTAAGTGAACCTGCCCAAAGTGTTTTCGAGACGTCTAAAATGTTAATTACCATTAAAATCCCGATTGACTCACAACAGGTATTATACTAACTGACAAATACCGTTTTGAAAAACAATATATATTTATAAAATTTGCAATAACGAACACGATCAAACAGTGAATACCCTGGACCCTTCCCAGAGGTGCAGCATATTCCAAGAACATTTTGAGGGACGGTTTTTGAGAAGTCCAAAGTAGCGCAAACAAACATTCGAAAAGTTTGCAGTGCTCCCTATTCAACAAATTAGATCTAAAACACCGAGGAATGTCCCTATGCAAGGAATTAGCGAAGTGGTTTTCGAAAAGACGTGCATGGACAGACGACATCCAATCCACAAAGACACGTCCTAACAAGTTTGCTGAGCTAAAAAGTTGCATTTTGCATTTCAAAGTAAAAGTACAGTAAAATAGTTCAAATGTGTATACTCAAATGGATCAGTTTTCTGACTAGCTATATATAAAATATCAACATGGAATCAGATATATGTTTGCAATTTGATATATTCCGTACTTTAGTCGGGACAGTTGAAAAAAAAACACAGAATATACAAATTATATAACGAAGGACAGCCGACCAGTTTAAGAAAGGCAAATCAAGTTTACTGTACCAACATGCAGGCAGTGAAATGTGGAAAATAATATCATCATGAATAGAACATAAAAGCTCTGAAAATATTAACCATTTGTATCTGCTAGAACATCCAAAGAGACCAAAGAAGTCCCCGATATATATATATATATATATATATATATATATATATATATATATATATATATATATATATATATATATATATACATACATACATACATACATACATACATACATACATACATACATACATACATACATGCATACATACATACATTCATACATACATACATACATACATACATACATCTTCATATATTTAAGGGAAGCCATTACCCAATGGGTTCAAGATAAAGACTGGTTAGAAACAATAGTCTTTCCTGTGAGTCAAACTCAGCGAGTCTTGAATTTAAAAATCTTTATATACAGTAAACAGCAATGATGTAAGAGGTATATCATGCTGGTAAGCTGGGTAGAGAATGGTGCAGTGCAGACATTTGTGTTAGTACCGATGTTTTTGTTACACGCACGTTTAAACATATACCTCGTATTCAATTCACAAAATATGAAAATGCAAAGTGCAACAGCAATAGATAAACTATCAACACATTCATAACTAGGGTGCTGTGTGAACAGCCCATGCTCAGCTGCCTTAAGCTTGTTCAGAGAGTAAAAGTGGCAACTAAATAGACGTGTGTTGAGCTTACGCTGACCGCATATGACTTAAGAAGTATTTCCATGATTTGCCTAAAGACAAAATTCATTTAAAATATAATTATTACTGGAGCATGAGAAATTGAAGAATATTCCAAGATAACTTTTATAAAAAAAAATGATACTTTTTGGAGAAAATAGATGACATCGAGCATTGAAATGCGCATTGACTTCCGTAGTAATCAATAAAAAAGGTGCATTTACCGATAAGTACCCGAATTGAAAAAAAAAATCACTAAAAACCAGGAATTCACAGCAGTACCAAGTAGGGAATACTTTGTTTGATCCTTTCACAAGAAGCATATCCACCACGTCTCATCGTAATCTGAGAGACGGTTCTGGAGAAGCAGTTAAAAATAGCAAAAAACACACAAAAAATCATTAAAAATTAGAGACAAATTGCAGCACCAGCTGGTGAACAAATAAAGAACTAGAAGTCCTTGGAAATTTTCCTGTATGGTGTCAAAGCAATTGGGTGAGCGGTTTTTGAGAGATGTTTTAAGATTTGTCAAAAAAAAAAAAAAAAAAAATGAAAAAAAAAAAAAAAAAAAAATGAAAAATAATAAAAATCATAAAAAAATTAAATAATTACAGGACCTTGACCATATGAACAAACTTGCTAGAAACCTGCCCAGGGTATATTGATATCAAATTTGAGGTGAATCTGCCCAGTGGTTTTCAAGAAGAAATCGAAAATTTTAATTGTCGACACCAAGGGACAATGGATGCTTAACCACCATATTGACACATGTGCTTTTCAAGCAAAAAAGAAGTACCCAAAAGCAAAAAGGGACCACCAGTACCGACAGTGCTGAGAAATGTGAAACAATCTACATGACTAGAATGGAAACAAACATTAGACATCCATAAAAAACAGGCATGGAGGACGTTCCAGTCAGCTTTAAACTGCACAAAACATGAAACATCTATTCATCTGCATAGCTGTATAGAAATTTCAATCGTGCATTCATCACAGGGAAAACATATACAAATGTTCAACCACTTCAGTCAGTATATACCAAGATACAGCAGTGACAAGGTAGAGGGGCTACGTGGAAATAAAAAAAATGAAAAATTCGAAATTGGTACAGAATAAATCAGTACCCACCACCAAGAATACACTTGTGCAAACTATAATAAAGTGTTGCAAAACTGTGGAAGGTAAGGGGAGTCCTGAAACGCTATCTCCTTGTGAGGGCTTGTTCAAAAAGTACTTAACATATTTGGATATTTGGCGAAATTTGCAAGTCTGACACATTATTAGGACTGTCATCTAGACAAGTTTCTCCAGCTATGAAACATTGTCAGCATGTCCCAATGACACAAGGCTCTAAAGGACTTAGCTAATTGGCCGAATTTATGGGTCTGATTAGTCACCAGGGCCGTCATCTTGACTGACCAGTTTCTCAAGCCATGTTTTAAATTTTAATATCTTCCAATGATAGGAGGGCAGGTTCCCCAAATTTAGGCACATGGGATAGCTTGTTGAAACAGTAGTCCTTTAAAACAGATATTCTTTCATTTTTATTACATTATTTCCTGTTTTAGCTTTCATTGGAATTGTTCCCTGGAGCACAGCCAAAGGTACCTTTTATATGTAAACAGGTAACTTAACTCCATTGACAAAGGTTTGGGTTGAAGTGGTACCAAATTTTTAAACTCTTCGTGAGATTGTCGACTGACTTAGGTTTCCTTTGGCCAGTTCAAGTCGACAGCTGAGCTCACAAAAGCTGCTGTTATTCATCAAAAACGACAATGTGCACGTCTCTTTTATGCATAGATATTTATTCATAAATTCCACATCACTGTGTCACTTTATTAAGCACATAGCTCAACAGTCTCTGCTCGCATGCTGCCAGATTTCCACAGCTCCATAAATGTTACACAAGTACACAAACAAGTTTCAGGATTCTCTTCCAGACGTTCCATATTTCCATGTAAATAAAATATTGATGTGCATTCCCAGAAAAATGTAAAATACAAACTTTAGCTGGAATGACACCTCCACCACCGTCAGGAAATGCCACTATGCATTTAACCTGATGTCTCAGGTTTGTGATTGGCTGTCAGCTATAGATGCCATGGATATTAAAATGCTAACCAGCTGAACTTGACATATAAAGCTAGCTCAGTCAACAGCTCTGTTAAACTTTGCTCAACACAACTTCTTTGTGCGTTGATGTTGAATACAAGTCCAACAATTGAATTCGTGTCTATATTTCCACCTGTCCAGTAATTGTAAATAATAACCGATTTTGTACTTTAAAATAGCTAAGTTCCATTATACCTACAAATATGTAAGAAACAAAGAACCTGTTGACACACGAAGACATTCCTTTTAACTCTTCCACTGCCAAGTTTTGCCTGATCGAGTCAATAGCTTGCACATGAACTGCGCTGAGCAAAGCTGTTGCTGTAAACCATTCTTCTGGAGTGAGAAAACTGTTTCCTTTCTTTGCATCAGCCTGATGGGTTTCCCTTGATAGTTATGCAACTTATTTGATAGGAAAACTGTACCAAAAAATAAAGCGAATTTCTGTAACATAATTGGTCCTTGTTAACCCCGGCATGTGGTAAAAAGTGTGTGCTTGTGTCGTTTTACTATGTACGTGAATGTGAAAATGCATCTTCATACCTTGAGAGAAAATATATTTCAGTTTTTGCTTATCATTGGGTCAGGAAGGAACATCCGTTCCCATACCACATCATTCCCTTGTCCTATTTGTTGATCTAATAATTACTTGAACAAAAATGTACCCAACAGTAGAAATCACACATACACAGGCCGTTAAGCAAATCTTCCACCGCATACAAACAACAGGCGCTATAGCAAAGGTGATCATTTGTCCTGTGGCGCGGAATGTGTATAACCCAGCAAAGGCGGCTCCTTTGTTGTCCTGGAACAGGTGGCCCACAAAACCTGTAATAATACATCTCATGTTAACGAACCAAAGAACATGTCACGGTTTTCTCCATATAAATGCTGGATACGTGTGAAGCACACACCCTTTCCTCTGGGAAAAAAACTGTCTGGACGTCCTTCGATATCAACTGCATAGTATATTCCTTGGCAGTTACTACCTTTCTCAAAAAAACAAATTGCCGTTACAGTACTCTACATACTTAGAATCTGATATTCAAACGATTAAATGCATAACCTTATCCTGATTAATAGATCACATAAAAAGCTGCAAAGAAGAACATGTTACTTATCGTGATGAGCGGCAGAGACTAGTCATTAATATTAATTCAAATTGCCATCAGAGGAAAGGGTGAAGGCAATTGTCAGTATTCATTAATTTTGCAGTTGCAAGACTTACTTGGAAGTCCTTTGGGCATTCGTCACATGGAAAATGTGACAATATATTCGTTACTTTTTTCCATTATTCTGGCTGTGACATTAGGTTTTAATAGGATTTACGATTAAATCGTTTTGTGTTGGGTATCATGTGGCTAACATGGGAAGTTTTTTAATGCCACCAACTATTTTTAACGGAACACCCTTTTCCTCATCCAGGTGCATGAAACTGTTTATGTTTTCACAACAGACATAACTTCATTTTCCTGGAGTTTGACCATTGACCTCCGTTCATTATCCATAGCAATTAAACTATTTTCATCAGAAAACATTTGCAAAGTGTTTTTCTGGAAGCCAACAAGCAGAAGATTGGGTTCACGCCCCTGCTATAATATATCTATGTTGTAAAGTTTTTGCAACTGAAAAGTTCATCTCAGGGTTTTAAATAGGATCTAGTGGTTACATTGGACTTAAGAACTTAACCTCAAAATATCCAATAGAGTGATCATTCATAAATTCCAACCCAGCAATGACAGCAAAATTGAATATACATTATGGGGAGATGCAGGAATTTCCAAAACATCAATTATCAGCTCTGAATAGCAATATGAAGAAACAAACATCACTCCTGACGTGAGACAGGCAGTCACCCATTGAAAAGGCAACTGATGGTTTTAATCTGGTCTTCTCAACCTATGAAATATTCTTTATTAACTACAAACTTACGTCATTGCAAAACATATAGGCCTAACCACTTTAAATCAACATTTTATAACTTATGTTCAAGATAAAAAAGGGACATTGCAGGCCTGCTACTTTTTGGTGTCCCTGACTTATCAGTCTGCTCAGCTGACAGCATAAGAAGAAAGTAGCTCTGCATCGTTTTTGTGACATTTTTGAACCTGAAACATTACAACTCTACCTGCATTATAACTATGAGTCCCAGAACACAGCCTAAAACACAATGAAGCCCATTGTGTAACAGATTTTTCATGGTTCTGTAGCCAACGGAGCTAATGAATGGTTTCTACCTTCGATGCATCAATTATTTATTATGCACACCCACGTCTCAAACAAAAGGGCATTTTCAAAGTTTTATTTCTCACAAAACAAAACGTAGTCATATTATCAATCATTTTAATAGCAAAATGATAATTGTCATGCTAATAATAAAATTAATATACATTTATAAACAACCTTTGATCTTAATAATTGCTCTTTCAGGATACTAGCTACAAAATGTTTATAATGCTAATCATATATTGGACATAAAATGAAAGGTGGGTGGGTCTGGCAACGTTTCACGTTGAAACGCTGTGCAGATTTTTTATGTATTTCATACGAGCAATATCTAATTCCTCAGCATGAAAAAACTCACTTTTCATTCTGTTAAAGGTGTTTACGACACTAATCTGGGAAAAAGAGCATCGAAACAATTTTCCAATTTTTTTTTTGCGGGTTGGGGGGAGGGGGGTGGTTAAATATAGCATGTGCACGAATTCAGGGAACTTTGCATTTACTACGAGCATGGACGTAATGCCAACCACAAAAAAATCATTTCTGCAAAACGAACAACTTTATCAATGTAATTCTATTTTAAGAAAGCTTACTTTGTTGCTGGTGGGTCAATAAACCATCTGCAACACCATAAACTGGAGACATCAACAAGAGCAAATGCAAATCACCATCCCCGGGGATCCATAGCAGCATTAGCACAAACAAAGATAGCTGAATGATTGTGACTGAAACAGAAGTAATTGTTTTTAATAGCTACTCCCCAGGAGTACAAAACAATGAAGTAAAGCAAAGCTTTGACACTTGAAGTTAGCAGTCATAAGTAGGAAAAATCACCCTTGTTAGAAACCAAATTTTTAAGCATGTATCGAATTCATAGCATTTTGTAACACGCATTAAGGTAGAGCCAAGGGAGGCAGAATTGAAATCGTTAAGTATGATTACAATTTCGTACGTTTTCTTTACGTACATATTTTATTTGCTATTGCATGTTACTCTATATATAGTCATATAAGCCTCCAACCACATTTTGGCGTGCCTGTTACCAGGACATTCGGGTATGAGAATGGGTATTAGAATTTGGAACCAAATATTAAACAATGATGAACTTGAGTAATAATGTCGTACCGTTTAATATTATGATGAACCAAGTAGGAAATGTCACAATACACCTAGTGCACATAGTTTCATTAAATAGCCTGAAATGTGGAATGGATTTATTGAAGACGATAAGAGACGTCCTTGAAGAAGAACTATGTCACTACCTAAACCGATTAAGAGCTGAATAATTTGTTGCAAGTTTCTCAACTTGTTTTTAAAATGTCAGTGTTCTGGTCAAGATGAAGTAAATATGAACGTCAAAAGAAAAATATGCGTTTTAAGGGGTATATGGAGTCATTGTGGGGTGAAGAATCCCAGGGGTACTACATATCTCACCAGTTCCAAATATTATGTTGTTGCCAAGGTACTTTTGAAGCCCCCCTCCGCTGAAGACACCAACGGCGCTTGCACCATTAAAGGCTATCAGGAAATAGCTGATGCTTCCAACCCCAGCCGTACAGGCAACAAAAGCCTGTAAATATATATTATGCACCACCAGGTAGCAATCGGATTATAAGTAATAGTTGCTGCAAAAAACTTAAGGAGAGTTACATCCATATAATAGATTGTAAGCTAGACCATAAGCGATTCGATTGAACAATATGAGGTTGTCTGTTTACCATATTAATTATTTCTTTCCTGGTTGAAATAACACTATTAAACAGCCTTCCTTAGTACATGTTACATGGTATGCAAATACATCTTTCAGCTACCAATTCATTAAAAATATTGTTTGCTGGTACGTAATTCAATTTGAAGCATTGAAACACACGACATCTTATATTCCGACATCTTTAGAAGATTTTAGCGGGACAAGTTTAATGTGAATAAAACAAATTTACAATGCAAAAAGGTTTTCCCAGATACAATGAAGTGGCCGTCATGGAGGAACATTTCAGTATATAATCTAAAACACGTACAGAAAAACATGCCTCGCATGGCTTCTAATCTATTGTGTAAAAAGTAACAATCTATATACCTTGACTACATCTCCGTAGAAAAATGAAATTTCAATTCCTAAATATATTAGGTAGGGAGCCAGTAGCATAAATTTCCTATCCTTCATAGCGTGAAGTATCGCCAAAATTTGTCTCTTCATACTTTCATTGTTTTGTGCTTCTTGCTCGGAACTATCATCTAAAAAGCTTAGAAGAAACAAAGCAAATATCCCACAAAAGCAATAAATAGCCATTAGAATGTATCTCGTTAATTTGGGAATATATCCTTTTGATTTGGCGAGTCCATCTGAGTGGCAGTAGTCAGCCCCACAGGCAATGGATGTTTGGTTTGTATTCCTATAAGGAGATCTGGTCTGACTTTGATTGTAAAAACGTAGGTATCTGCTGACGTTATTACGGTGACTATAAAACGTTTTATTGTAGATACCAGTATTCTGTATGTCAGTCCAGATTCCAGAATCATCATCCGTGACCTGGGTAATTACAACGGAGCCCACTGCTGCTCCAATAGTTGGTGCTATCTTGGGGAATATTAATATAAATCCAGCAATTCGACCAATGACCACGTCCGATGGCTCTGATGTCAACTTGGCATATTTTATACCCAGAGTAGTTGTATATACTGCTTGCGGGCCCATAAAAAACGCTCTGCCAATACCAATTAGAAGACCTCCCGGTACTAAGGTGAACGTTCTTGGATACATGTTGGAAGCACTAAACAAAACATGACATATGGCCCCGAAGATCATGCACTTTTTTGGTCCAAACTTGGTGATAAATGGTACCATGACAAAATTTGCTATTATACATATTCCAAATGTACATGCAAGAGATATTACTCCCAGGTTAGCCTGGTGATTAATGCTGCTCGACATGTCTCTTATAGAGCAAAAACACAAGTCCAAGAAAAAGAACACTGCTGCAAGAACAAGCACGTTTTTCCAACATCGGCGTTTGAGTTTTTTATATCCATCTGGTCGCGAATATACACCATGCTTTTGCTGAAATGTCTTTCTTGTTTCTGAGGCCGAAATATCGCTGCATGCTTCTTCACAAGCGTACGGGTCTTTCAGCAACGGCTGCTCAACATTGACAGATTTGTTTTTCTTTGCTGACCTAGTGGGAGATGTGAATGTTGTTAAGGCTAATGCTGGTCCAGCCCCTTCCGCTTTGAGAACTTCCTTGTCCTCAAGGCCTACATCACTATGTTGCAGGCAGCTCTCGGAATCATCTCCCATGACGTTTCTTTAGGTCTGTGCCTAAAACATTAAAGGAGCCTTAGACAGTTGAATTTCCATTTATACCTACCTCTGTAAAGGTAAAATGTCTACATTTAGACCACCAATTTACAGTCCCTTTTTATGTATGCTCAAATTATATCCCTTTGTTCAAACTGCTCGTCTATTAAGACCACACTTTTCAGTCTGTTATGTGGTCTGAAGAGGGAGAATATACTGTAGTTACAAATTCAGAAACAGTTTCCCGGGACAAAGCTAGAAACGCAAACATGTTTTCGAATGCGAATGTGTGGCACAGAATGATCTCCTGCGAAGTACAACAGTGCCATGGGGTAATGTAAGTTTTATTCCAGAGGCGATGAAGTAATTTTTAGCAAGTGTTGTTTGAATTTGGTAACTCTTAACAAACATTTTTAAAGGCTATACTTAGCCACCTTAATCCAGTGGTTGGTTCTGCATTGGTATCAACACAGACTCACAGACCTTTTAGATGCTATCTGGGGTTCTACCTCTGGTTTTTCCTGGGCGGCAGATTCTGTGCAAGAATGGATATTGGGTTTCAATCTTGTTGTCAGAATATTGTGTATTCAAGACATAATTTTTATATGCAAACAAGTATCAAGCAAATAGTAAATACTCGTTTTTGTTTAGTGTTTGAAAATTTATGAATTTTACTATGTCGATGTCTTGCCAAAAATGTGTGTCACATTATGGACGTATTACTAAGTTGTCAGCATGGAATACAATTGCCTCGACTGCCAGTCAAGTCGTCCGGCACACTGCTATCTAAGTGTTTGTAAGTTTATGTATTGAAGTGATTAAGAACCGTGATTACTATATCAGTAGGACTATGTGCATAACTTATCAATGCACAAGATTCCAAGTGTGGTCCCTGGATTGATAACAATAACGAATATAACGAGGCATTATGGGGCATTCGGCTTGATTATCGTCTTTCATCTGTATACAGCTAAGAGTGGACTCTCGACGTATTTTGGTGTTTATGTAGAGGCCTATATTCCTCGTCCATTGTGTTTTGTAACTGGCGTTGTATGCCTTCACCTTTTATTTCCTTTTTTAACTGTAGAGCCGCCGTGTTAGCTTTTTTCTACCATTGGGTAATCGAGTTTTAATAATCATGTGTACCATCATGTAATATTATGTTAAAGGTCTAAATACAGAGCTGAAAATCAGTTCATAGCGAATAATAGGGCAATGGGCACGCATGAGTGGCCTCCACATCTCATAATCATAATGGCCAATTGTGTGGTACCCTAAAAGGGTGAACATGAAACTAGAGGGCTGTGTGAACAGCCATTGCTCAGTGCTCAGCTGACCTACGCATGTTCACAAAATCTTAGTGCATATGGCATTTCGAAGTATTTTTAAGATTTTCGTTAAGAAAAATCCCTTAGAAATATACATTTTACTGCAGCATGGGAAATTGAAGAATATTTAAAAGGAACTTTAAAAAGAAAATAGAATTCCCATTGACTTACACAGTAATCAATAAGAAAAGTGCATGTACCCGTAAGTATCTGAAATGAAAAAAATCAGTAAAAATTTAGCAATTCACAACAGGTCCACCTAGAGAACAGCTTAGTTTGACCCTTTCACAGGAAATACATCCAGATTAATCTGAGCAATGGTTCTGGAGAAATCTAAAAAAACGAAAACACACAAAAAAGTTAAAAATAATAATTGGATACAATTGCAGCGCCACCTGGTAAACAAATATGAAACTAAGAGTCCCTAATAGTGTTCTTGTGTGATATCAGAGTAATTGGGTTAGCAGTTTCGAAGATGTTTTGATTTTCGCCCAATAAAACAACAACAACAACAACAAAAAGAAATTACAAAAAGTAAAATAAAAACAAATCACTGAAAGGTGACCACTTGTACAGACTTAGTAGAAACCCATCCAAGGTACATTGCCATCAAGTTTTGAATATATCTGGCTGACTGTTTCAGAGAAGTAAAAAATGAGAAACAGCATTAGAATACCCATTGACTTCCATTGTAATCAATAGGCAAAAGGTGTATTTAGAAAATTATTTAAGATTTGTCCCAAATAAGAACAAAAATTTTAAAATTATAAAAAATCCAAAAATTACTGGAGCGGGACCGTTTGAACAAGCTTGGTAGAGACCTACCCATGGTACACTGCCACCAAGTTTGATGAATCTGACTGACAGTTTTGGAGAAGTTGAAAATGTGAAATATGAACGGACAACAGACGACGGGAGACGGACGAAGAGCGATGGCAGTGCTGTGTGTTCGAGACCTCGCCCGTAAAAGTGGGCTAACTTTCACGAATCTACCGCTTCAACAAACCTGGAAGGTTTGCTGCGCCGTAAAGGCTAGCTAGCTAGCTAGTTGAGGTGTCTTGAAGCGGCAGATTCGTGAAAGCTAGCTCGCTTTCACGGTTGAGGTCACGAAGCACCCATCGAAAACCCCTTATCCACTGTGCAGAGTGGTTTCACAGCAGATCGCCCGGAAGCCTAGCAGCGCCAAACACCGGGGAATGCCTTACCTTCACAGTTTGGAATATACGCGGTATTAGCCATAAATTCAGTGACATATCAGTACAAGAATACTTATTTAAAAACGATATCGCCGTGTTATCAGACACAGAAAAACCCTCAGATTACTCAATATCTATCCCAACACCTGTGTCCTTAAAACTTTTTGAGAAAAGAGCAAAACACCCGTGCAGGAAGAACGTCAGGTGGTGTTGCCGTTTCAAACAGCACAAATAAAATGTACTGTAAAAGTTCTCTCACACAATTTACTGGGTGTCTGACTTAAAATGAATTACAGGAAGTTTGGGTCAGAAAAAAAACTACGTATTCTTGTGTGTGTGTGCGTGTGTGATCTAAACCATGACGGGTCAAGTTTCACTTCACCAGACAATAACTGTTCCAGCAATCAGAGACTGATGTCGCAAGATACATGCAATCCGGGGATGTTATAATGTGTAAGGACTCAATCTGCCGACCCGACAGTTTGTCTCCTTCCTGCACCCGGTTCTCAGAAACATATATATTGTGAGAACGTAACAGAAAATCATTTGTACCCCCCCCCCCCCTTATCCCCGTTACCTGCTAGGAAATCACGCCACAGTTGCAGACCGACCAGGCAAGGTCGTGTTCTACTTGATTTTTTTTTAAGTACATGTATGGTAATTTGTAACAGCCGGCTGGGAGGTGACAAGAATGTCAGGATTTGCACCTGTTACAACAGTCGTGGTAGAAGTGTCGACTATCTGCTTGCCTCGCTGGGATATTTTGATAAAATTTGGAACATTTACATTGGCTCTTTACTCATTCAATCAGATAACTGCCCAATAAAGTTTTTGAGTTCCGTATGAATGAAACAAAGCTTTAGAGCTCAAATGATGATCCACGTATACACACAGCAAATGGGTTCCCTTACATATGCGCTCAAACGAAATTAGAAGCACACTGTGTAAGGTTATCCTCAGACACTGCTTGTGATATTTAATATGATTCTATTTCTACATATTAAGCAGGTTGATCAGTGGATGAAAGCTGTGATAATATGTATAGACACTCACAATATGGTATAGACACATTATTTCAGAAAAAAGAGTTACAGGTTATCATAAAATTCCCAAGAAATCCATGGTTGACAAATGAATGTAAACCACACGAAAGACAAGTTAACATTTCCTCAAAACCTCATGCCCTGGCCGATCACAACAATTGGGCTGAACTTTCAAGACTACAAAACGAGTATAATCGTGTGCTCCACAATTCAAAGAGCAATATCTGCGTAGTGAAAGATGTTGCTTCGAAAAGTCGCAACCGGTTGATCCCTCTGAGTTCTGGCAGTTTTTTTTTTTCTAAATGAAAGTCTAGTCAATAATGTGCGGTAAGCTCTGGACAAATCTATTGTCACTTCAAGGACAATGGCGTTCCGCCCCACCTGAACCATTTTGACACCGATTTTCTTTCATAGACACGTGCCTTCGGCTGTGCCCAGGTAACATATTAAACTGACGTCGAAAGAGGTAATGTATAAAAGGGAAAAGAACATACATTTTAAATATGTTTCAAAAATGCCCAAGCTACCTAAGGCCTAACAAAAAAAATATGTGTGGTTCCGTTTACCTGACAGACTCTACTAAAAAGGCCCAACCCTAAAATAACTAGGCCCAACCCCATTAAAAAAGTAGGTGCAATGCATTGTGGGAAAGGGAAATTTGATTTGGATATCACAGTCAATTGTGGTCACGTGTTTACAGCACTGTTTGCTATGTGCAATGATGTTACCAGGGCAAATAAAAAGCTGTGCTTGAGTTGACTTTCCCGCAAATATAAGGCACGTGACAGCCATTCAAAGTCTCGATGAAACCTTTCAACCGGGTCTATGCTGCTATGCTGTTTCCCCTACCCTGGTTAACCCTCTAGACAAGTTGAAATAAAATGCTGTTTGAGTTGACTTAACCGCAAAATAACGGCACACGACGACCACTTTCTCAGCTAGGGTCGATCAATTTTTATTAGGGAAGAGCAGCTTGAAACTATTTTTTTTTTTATGTTACATAAAACTCATTTCGGCCGGGCTTTTTCAGTAGGGTCGGTCGTGTTACTGGAACCACGCATATATTTTTGTTAGGCCTTAGATACCTTGAACATTTGTTGAAACATAATTCAAATGGATGTTCTTTCCCCTTTTACACATAACCTCCTTTGATGTCAGTTTAATTTGTCGCACGGGCACTGCCGGGTGAGCTTGTTACTAATATAAATACCTAAGAAAATACAAGCACACGTAAATGACACAAATATATGTACACAACAAAAGCGATTACAATCGGGTTCCATGTGTTTCCCAAGCCATATTTATGTCTGGTTCAGTCAGGGATGATAAGTAAACCCTACATACTGGTTTTAAAGCACTTACTGTCCGATTACGCATGTACAGATCAAGTCAGGATTACGGTGATTCTGGAGTCAAGCCCGTGTCAAATAGGTTCGTTGGATTGCACATGTCTGGGTTAAACTGAAGCTCTACTGAATTTAACCCCAAGATTTAACGCAGGGTACAGTCAGGATTAAAAGCTAAAGTAATACTGGTTTTCTAGTAGGCTATGTGCACACATCATTTTGATGTAAAGTGGGGACATTGCTGTGGATGTTTATACTGACCAGTTGTATTAATTTGATTTGGTTGATTATCTGTTGCTTCCATATTTATATAGGCTAGACAAGGACAGGTCAGCTTATGCAGAGTATAGAGTTTGGAATGCGAAATAGGGTCAAGACGACAAGGAAGTGATTCTGGACAAAAAGACTCAAGAATAGTGTGTGTATGTGCTTGTAAAGATTAGGGAAATCATTTGTGTTCTGGAATGGCACCACGGAGTCCAATTGCCGAAGGCAAGTAGAAGGAAGAAACGAGCAGATGCCACGAAACCACATTTTCCTGCGTAACGCAACAAATTCAACATCCATATATGTTATACATATAATTAAAGATTCATCAGCATCTACTTCATTCATCTGTACCAATAGACAGTATTTACGATCACGATAAATATTACCGTATTCATTACAACTGTAGCACACACCCTAATAGAAGCACACCCTCTACATTTTAATCTTGGGAGTATTAAAAAATTAGTAATTTTTCACAATTAACTACTTCCGATGAAAGAAGAGGGTTTATTGTTGTTATGTTATGCTATATTGTTTCCATAATTAGTGAAATAGCTTGTGGTATGGTAAATTAAGACATAACATTATCACAAAACTCCGCGAAAACCATGTCTCCAGGAAACCTTCGCATTAACAGCGTGGTACTGTTGGAATGTATACGGTATTAAAATTTGAAGCCAAACATCTTCAGAAGTGAGATTTAAATTTTACAACCAAACACCTTCAGAAGTGAGATGAGCAATATCTTGGTTAAACAAAATGGAGGCATTCGAAATTTTCCTCCATCCTTACTGATCAAGGCAAAACAAATTCATTTGTTGATTTTCTCAATTATTTAACAATAACAAATTCATGTAACAAAATAAGCTAGGCAAAGAATGATATACCAGAAGAAAACATGGGTAAGTAGATACCAACTATGTTCCTCCAGTTAATACTCTAGACTTTTCAGGGACAGATACATATCTTGTGTACACAGGTGCTCCCTAAGTTATCAAAACAATCTTGCCTGAGGCTATTTTTGTTGCTTTTGTTAAGTCACAGTCGGGACTGAGTTCAACCTCACATGTGTTTCTTAACTCTTTTACCGGTTGTAAACGAATTTCCTCTGGTGAAGGTGAACGGCTAGAAATTATTAATTTGTGGCAGGGATGTGGAATATCTTTGAATGACTGAATCGACGAAAACACGCGAGTTGCTGGTCGAATTAATGAAATGATTAATCTATTGCATAATGTGTTAAAAACACAAACCCGTCGTCAGAGTTTAAGTAGTCTTCTAGAGCATGTATACATTATAATGTGTGTGTGTCCTATAGGCGTCAGTTAATCATTCCCCAGTTTGTCTATTTACTTTTCGTTTTCGATTTGCTGTCGCATTTTCTCATTTACAAATGCCTTCGACTGTGCTGAGGTAACAAATTCAACTTGTGTCAGAGGAGGTAATTTGTAAAAGGGGGAAGAACATCTATTTTAAACATGTTACGACAAATATCCAAGTTACCTGAGGCCTAACAAAAATATATATCTGTGTGGTTCCGATAACATGACCACCCCACGAAAAAGGCCCGAGTCCCGACCCTAAATATTTTTTATGAAAAAGAAAGAAAAAAGAACAACAGGCCGTCATGTGCCGTTTTTTGGCAGTAAACTCAACTGAACCACAACATTTTATTTCCAATTGTTTGGATAGCTAACTTGGGCCAGGGAAACAGCATAGCAACACAAAGTTCAATAAGGCATAGCCGCGATTGTTTGGTGAAACAGCGCAGTCCATATCCCTGGTTGTTCGGTGATCATTATTTTAATAGTTCTCCAGGTTCAAGGTGTCCGTTCTTTAAGTTACCCGGGGAAACGGTCATAAAAGTAATTTTGAAATATGACTTATAATCTTAACTTTAATCTGCCTGCTCGGTTGTTCTCTGAAGCAGTTATCACTGTTTGTTACAAATCCAAATGTAACACGATAGACCTTGGGCAGGCACGTGGTGAGCGCCATTTTGAACTTTGCGAGACCTTCGCACAAAAATAAATTTGACTTTATCATCAAAGTGAATAGTGGCCACTGCATATATAATATCATTAATGATGCTCTGAAACATTTGCAAAATAAATACTTTTGCTTGTATATATTATGCCCCCCCCCCCAAGATCGTTCCAATACTATCCTAATTTATTACAAACCATTGGGTGCAGAATCCACAACTTTCAAAGTGGCAGCCATTATGGGTTAGTCCCGATCCAATATTTTCAAGAGGTAATATCCAAAATATATGTGTCGTTAGTGTTAAGGGAGGGTTAATATGTCGAGTGAATGTAATGTACAATATATTATGGGACTTTTCCAGAGTGAGCATTACCTGAAAATGTAAATACAACGCCGTACAATTAGCAGTTGTAGGCAGTTGTGGGCCCCAGAATGGGAATTTTGTATCAGACACTGCAGTCGCCCCAGAGGATGAATGGTAGCACCAGTAGTCGGATTGCCAAGCTCCCTGTTGAGTGAAAGATGGAGCTTAGAGGAAAAGGTTGCCCCCAGAGTGGATACAGGTCCGAAAGTACCTACGGGTTTTTATATAAGTGGTAAAGAGCTGTATAAATTACTATAATGCAATCTTTTACGACTATCTAATATCCCAGGTATAATTTATGATACTTGACGGCTTTTGTGTTGACAAATAAATACCATATCAGAGAAATGCTGAAAAGAGCTTGGTGTAAGACGTTATTCGTTATGTCTAGTAGTGGTGCAACATCGTTATCTTAATATATTTTTCAGAGTTGATGCCGTGCATAAAGAGATTAAATTTTTGTTGTGAAATATTGAAAATTTCATTTCTATTGAGAAGCTTTTCCTTAAAAACATATTTTTTCCGTGAATAGCTGTATCGATATTTTCAGGAGTGCCTGTCATATCAATAGACAGAAACATGAGATAACGTGAACGGCATGCAAATCATTATATTAGATTTCTATTTATGAACCTACGTTCAATAGAAGTGCATTTTTTTATTAATGGATGGACGGTTTAGGATGTTGAAAAAAAGTCGCGCATAAAATTTAAGAAAAGCTGCGTTTAGATTTAGAAGCTGTTGGTTTATGGTACAACACACCCTAATAACTCACCATATAGAAAACTTCATCATTACGATTATTTTCAAATGTGTATAATTGTGAAATATTTTAATACACATCATATTACACCGCACCAAAGATTACTTAATTTTGTTGCTCCTGTCTATTATATTTTTGCATGGTGACTTGAAATTTATATCTACTCAAATACAAACACATTCTTGTATTTTTGCCACATTATCAGTCACATACAAGCCATAACTGGATATCCATAATCTGTTTCTAAATGGGTAAAATACCAAATAAGCTCTATCCACAACGACAGCACAGTCCTTGTGTGGTTTGGCCAGTTGCGGAAGCGCTAACCGGGGCCGTCGTGCGCGGAAGCTTATGTAACCTATTCTTTATTGATTGGGCACTGAGCGTAGTTTTGCAAAAGGATACTTTTCCAGTAACAAATATTTACGAACAATTACTTTTTCCTGAGAAAATTGTGATAAAAGTTAGAATTTATCCAGAAATTAGACAATACCACAGATTACGACTTTGGCCTTAATTGTCGCAAGCACATTACACATTATCGACATGTCGATTTTCCTCCGGTGTCTCTATCTCCCCGACAAAATTGCATTTGTACAGGGCCATGCACACGTTTTATATATAAGACCTGACCTACATACCAAAGGATTCCATCCTTTGCATTGACTGAGGAGGAAGAATCTATCCTGTCTGATGATTTATCCATACATCTTTATGCTTAACTACTAATTGGATTGCCAGCTTGATTCGTTACATGGGTGGGGCGAGCTTTGTATGCTATACCGCCAAATGCTAGTCTATCGCCTGTACCAAAGGTAACTTAACATGGTAGATAAGCATATATATTTCCATCCCATAATGGAATTACTCTTTCGTGTTCATAATACCACTGTGGCGGAGTTACAGGTCTTGTTGTGGCGTTCTGCATAATGTGCTGGAGTTGAGCAAGTGGTAACAGTTCTTTGGTCAGTCTTCCCAAGTCCAAAGAGGCTATTCGTCTTTTGAACTTGTCCAAGGCACGTAGGTGACTGTTTGGCAGTCTTTCAAAGACAGTCACGACTCTTTCAAAGTTGTGCATAATTCATAGTACTCTTAGGAAACAGCGGTTTCTTTGGGTGTAGTTCGGTAAAATATCAAACTGTATCTTTACAACAGCTTCCAAATAGTGTTTCATCCCTTCAATCTGTCTCTTTTCTTCATTAAGTGCTACATAAGTGTGTTTTAAGATAGATACAAGATCATTCAAATGGTGAATAGTTACTTGCTGTTGTCGTCTTGTGGCTGTAATCACTCTTTTGAAATCATCTACTCCTAAATCGGTGGCTACTCCAAACAAGGTATGAGCAATATCTGCAAAGATATTGAGAAGCTCATGCCATACTCTAGTTGATTGATGAGACGGTAATTTATCTTCAAAGGACATTCTTTGGAGCAATGACCTCAGTACAACTGGGCTGTATCCATTTTTCAATCTGTGTACTGTCTACTGTGGCAGTTGGTTTCGTAATTCAATCCTTCCCTTTCTGTATAGCTGTGCTAGGGCACACTTTGGTCACTGTGTTGTGGGTTAGTTATGCATCTGGTATACACCTCTTGCCAGATACGATGAACAGTCCTCTCCCACTCCCTGGCTCTTGCTTGGTCACGGCGTTCTCGCTCTCTTAATTCGGCGTTACTCTTGTGCTTCCCGTTGCTGTCTCTTAACATGCAATTTAAGAATGTAGCATACAGACTTGGTGATTCCAATCTCAGCACCTTCATTCGTATGGCTCACTTACTTGACCTGGGCTTGTTGACTTTTCCTCAGGCTCTGAATCACTTGAAATAATGATATTGTCTGCGGTCTGTGCAGTTTCACTAGTGGAGTCGCTGCTTATGGTTATATAATAGATGGAATGCACCAGTGATAAAGAGTCACTTTTAGTGTCATTTATTTCCTCTATTTTTCCAGGTTGCAGTATAAGTTGGTACTGTATATCACGGGGTTGTGCTTGAGCCATGAATCTTATCACAAGTAACTGAATGGCTGATTCACAGCACTCAGTTGACAGTTGACAGTTGACAGTTGCTTTATTCGGTCTAAATATATATTGTGTACATAGTATAGTCTTCAGATGTTTAAAACCGGGAGACTCTGCACTAAGACTCCAGTGAGTTGCTATCGTGCAGGCCACCCTCAAGATACATAAATTTATTACAGTACTTAACAATGATTCATACACTGCACGTAAAATAAATTTAAGTAGACCAAACAATAGAAGAAATACATAGTCCATGCGCTGTCAATTCCCAAGTGGTAAATACACAAGTGGTAAATACATACATTCATACACATACATACATGCATACATACATACATACATACATACATACATACATACATACATACATATATATTCCAAGTAGACTTTCTTTGGCTGATGTGAGTCACACAAGCACACAGAAAGATTGCGCCGCGAATTCTCAATGTGTTTTAGTATGTTGCTTTAATATTTCCAGTTGCTTTGTTTACACCAGTGATAATCAAATAATCCAGTAGTAATCCTTGAAATAATCCTGTAGTATCCAGAAGTAATCAGAAATATCAAGTATTAATCCTGGCAATGAGCACCAGATTATGTAACGTGCTGGCTACTCTGACAGGCTTGTCAGGCAAGCTCAGGCATAGGACTTGAACAGTGAAGATCACAGATGATGGCAGCCGACTTTACATAAAGCTGTAATGAACTGTTAGAAAATAATTTCTCATCCTCCAGGTTGGGCTCAGCATTTGGTATGTGAGGCTGCTATCCTACTTGTACTGGTAGGTTAACGCTTCATGCATGTTGTGAAAGAAGAGGCCGGCAGTCCAAGGTCGAAGTGGATGCCTTTACTTTCCTATATTTACAGAGCAGTTGTGATTGTATAAAGCTTGGCACAGCAAGTGGGTAAGGCTTTTTATTCTTCATTATTATTCAATACAACGAGATACTTTCCATATACTTCATAAGTTCACATGTAATGCTTACGTACACACCATTCCCATGGTTTAATACACAAAAGCAATATGGTTGCTTTTCTGTTTCCTGTTTAAGCTCCCTCTGGTGGCTTGTATTAATTCTATAATTTAGCTACCAGAAGTGTAGGTCATGCTCTAACTTGAAAGTAGGTCAGAGAGGCAAAATAGATACTTGCTGAACTTGAGAGTCAAGTGTTAATGCTTATACTGTCAAAGTCTCTACCAAATAGAGTGTATTTTGTTTCAAAATATCTAATTGATTCTGTTACTATAAATATGCTCAGTATATTCTCATGTAGTGGCCGTACTCTATGTCAAATTTAACTCTTAGCAGGCAGGTTAACCTGCTTTGTCTCGTATTGTTCTCAGATACGTCATAATGACATATTTGCATATCTATTTGTACATTTATGATAATGATTAGCGTGGTCTCAATTTCGTCTACTTTATAGTCACATGACTTTTAGCGCGAATTTCGTATTTGTCTCCACTTCGTTTTTTACCATCGCTATGTCATACGGATAATTTGTTCACTCCCCCTACTCACCGAGTATTTAATTTCTCGTAACATCTTAAGTAGCGGAGAGTGTTATTGTTTCCCTGGTTTCTTTTGTATTTAGTTTCATATTCTTTGTATCTTAATTTGTGTTGTATACTTCATGCTCTCGGCCAAAAATAAACAATTAAATTTATTGTACTGTTTAGATTTATTTATTTATTTTTTTTATCATGGGTCAAAGTTTGTTTCCCGCCATTTCTTGCGGGTTGTCTTCATTGTTAAGTTCCTGATGTTTCAGTCAAATATTTCTTAACAGCTTTCACCCATGTTTTTAACAGCTTATTCATTCAGACAGAATTGAGTGTAAAACAAATCTTAGTTTAGCCTAACACTGTCTGGAAGTTAGCAAACTTAGCATATATGCAGTTCACTTTTCTGCTAACTGGCTTAACAGGTCATTCGTCTTCCCTGGTGATTATTAAGCTATGTACTTCGGTTCTCAAATTTTTTCCACTCAGCAGCTTAACCACATCTACCCGGCTGCTGTGATAAGTGCTGAGGTAAGGAATTATTTACTCTAACTCTTGCTTGTCCCAATAGTATTAATTCTTCCATTTTTTTTACATCGTTTTTAAAGTGAAAACTTTACAACATGATAAGCACCAATGCATGATCATCTGACTCATATTTATGAACATGTAAAGTAGTAGTTAACCAGTCAACTCATAACCAAACTTTTGCAAAGTATTCCCTGCATACATACATAACTACATTTGAGTCAAAACCCCACTAAATCTTTGTGGGTAATGCAGGGGAACCTAAAGTTTATTTTTCATTGAAAAGCTCTATGACCTTGATCGTTCACCTAAAGGTCACCTCTGAGCAAATTTAAGGGAAGTATCACTTGGAAAAATAATGATCAAGTTTGATAGATTTTTAAAAGGCATAGTGACCTTGACCTATGACCTAAATGTCATCCACAATCAATGAACAAATCTATGGAGTGTCTGTACCAAAAGATTCATTGGCTTACTGTTTTGAGGAAATTTAACTGTGAACTACCATTGGAGACCTTATTAACTTACAAAGTAATCAATAGGACCCCCAATAAATAAATGAATAAATAAATAAATAAATAAATAAATAAATAAATAAATAAATAAATAAATAAATAAATAAATAAATAAATAAATAAATAAAAAACATGAAAATTAAAAAAATATTGGAGCATGGCCGTTTCAATGCAATTGGTAGATAGCTACCCGCTGAACATCCCAACCAAGTTTGAAGTGAATCTGGAGAAATAATTTTGGCGAAGAAGTTGAAATTGTGAATAAGCATTACAATTCCCATTGACCTACATAGTGAAAGCCAGGACTGTACGCAGTGACTTTTCAAGGTCACTCAGGTTTAAAATAAACCATACAAATTGAAAGCCCATGGGAACTTTGCTATTAACGTTTTCAATAGTAACCTTGGGCCTACGATGGACCATAAAAGATATAAGCAAATATGTTAGATTGCTGAGTCAGCAGAAAAAATGCAAGGAGATGACCTTGACCTTTGACATCAAGGTTATAAATTATTAAATTGGAAACATTTCCCAGACCCATGGCTTTCTGTACCAAATTAGGAGGCAATAGGTGAAAAGGTGACAGGAATTCAAGGAAAATAAGATGCGAGGCGGCGGAGGACGGGAATAAACACTGCCTGCATCCCACCGCACGGGGAATACATAATGAAACTGTGGTCTGCTGGTGGTACTGCCAGGTGCAAAACATAAATGTGCTCCGTTCAGTGATTGGCTGTGACATATAATGTTGGCCAATCAGGGTATCAAAGTATCTCGTTCTTAAGAGAGAAGAGCGAGGTCTAGATCATGGTTTGGGAGATAACGCATCAAGCGTCGAGCTTTCAAGCTTGTCTTGAAGTGGTAGACACGTGAAAGCTAGGGGCCAGCTCGCTTTCACAGGTAAGCTCTTGATCATGCAGCAGTGGTCATAGTCATATAAATTTTCTGTTCAATCGACATCGTTACCCAAACATTGTGGAGTCCAGACGACGACACTCAGCAGAACAGCATCTGTTGTAACTTGTAAATCATAGCTTTGCCCAAACATAACATTTCTCACACAGGCAGTGGAGGCTCCATTTGGAGGGTATGCAATATCAACTTAAGATTTCCTACCATACAAACTTGCATGTGATATATCATGTTACACACACGTGGATGAATTTCAGCACAGAGGTAAGTTTCAAGGAGCTATCACTAAGGATGAAATTTGATAAATTTTAACATTGACACATGCAGCCTGTCGGAAATAGAAGGTCTTGAAGTGGATTTATGAAATTAGTTGGGGGGGGGGGATAGTCTTTAAACGGAATCCTGTCATCTATTTTAAGGTATCTCATCCTTTCCTGCATTAAACTGCTCGAATGGTGCTAATGTGGCCCATCCTGTCGGGCACAGAGAGGTCTTATTTATTTCCATTGTTACAGCGTTAGTGGCAAACGTTCCAAGTTTTTGTCCCATTGATGTCAATAACAAACTTACCATGACGGTACTCGTGGTTTACGTCTGCGGTGCTGTTCTAAACTTATTGTTCACTGCCTAATCTCAAGGTTCCGTTACGTAGTTTGCAAGTGAAACTGTTTCCCATTCTGGCGTCACTTGCACGGTGGCTGTCGTGGCTGAATGGTGCCAACCAAAAGATTTTTTTTATCTCGTAATTATGTGACCCCTCAAAAAAACTTTTAGTTGGTACCATTGAGCCACCATAACCCTCTATCTACGTATATCAATGTTCACAAAGTATAAGTAAATATATAAAGAAACAAATAAAAAACAAACAAGCAAAGACGTAAATAAATAAATAGATTAATTAATTAATTAATTATTCAAATAATGTAAAAATGGAGGAGGAGGGGAGGCAACTTTGAAGATATTCCGGCAGACCTATTTGTGACCATGGCAATTGAATTTCTAGGCCTAGGTAGATTGAAACATTACCTTTACAATGGTGCAACGGTAATCTGTAACTGCTGTGTGTCAAGATTCCGCAAACTGAGCCCAGAAGTGCATTTGAGACATAAGGTCTTGCGCGGCTTAAGACAGTGCCAATACACTGCTAGGTTTATCTGTGTCGCCTTCACAAGTTCGTTCATTATTGTGTCCAGTATAGTAAATCTGGGCAAGTTACTTGTAACGTGCAAATTGAGCGGGAATTACCAGAAGTGACACTTTGGCCAGTCGTTTATTATTTTTTTTCGTGTGATGTGTGAGTACAGAATTTCCTTTTGTGTGATGCGTAATGATAAGAATTAATTTTTTGTGAGACGTATGAATGGAGGATTAAATATAGTGTGATTGTGAGCTTGGGATTTCTCACTGTATCCCACAATATCAATGTGACCAATATATCTTTTTTCTCAAAATTTGTGTGACATGTGATCAGTCCCCCCCCCAAAAAAAAATCCCGAAAGCTGTTTTTTTATTAAGACACTCAAAACAAACCAACAATTACACCTCCCCAACCAAAAAACAAAAAACAAAAACAAAAAACAAAAAAAAAACAAAACAAAACAAAAAAACAAAAAACAAAAAAAAAAAACAAAAAAAAAAACAAAAAAAAAAAAACGAAACAAAAACAAAAAAAAAAAAAAAAAAAAAAAAAAAAGCAAAACAAAAACAAAAAACAAAATCAAACAAAATGCACAAATAAATAAATAAAACAATTAGTGTGGTTTCACATCACCTCTCTTAATTTGAATTTTACATTTTAATTTGACAAAAAAATCAGAAAATGCGTTTTCAGTTTTCAGTTTTCAGTTTTAAGTGATAAAGTGGGTATTCAATAATATCACTACAAGTAAGTGCTTTTATGATTGCTGGCAGTCGGCTGCTCATTCTTAGTACGAATAATGGTCTTTGTACTGGCCTAAAGGAAGTTCCATGCATGGCCTGTACAGTTAGATAGACGTTATATAATATATGTGTAGAAACGTAGCGTCTGTTTTTTGGCCTGCTGGTAAAAACGTGTATTCGAGTTAAGTACATCTACTTATAAAAACTGATAGCAGAAAAAGCCATAATTCTCATGATCCACATGAATGCGAAGTCCAGGTTAATTTGCGGCTCAAAAAGACATGGACATCAATCGTGCATGCAATAAATCTATGGAAGCTTTTAGCCCTGGAACACTGAATCAGCAAACATTGGCAACTTCAGTCACTTTATTTCTGACTTCCAAGGACTAGCGAAGTCCAGGAACCATCGATGACCTTTATTTGTACTGAATGAAAAATTTAGAACAAGGAACTGAAAATGACCGACAGTTTCAGGTCGAAATATTACCGATAAAATCATTAAAAAAAGGAAAACACTTCATACTTTGTGTGCCCTGTCCTGACACAATTATGTGTACTACAGAGCGATAGTTGTAGGATTTTGTGAGCCACAGAAGCTGGATATTCCACTTAATTACATCGGCTGCTTGTGATACCTCAACTCAATTCAATGGGACAGTTTGCATGGCCATATTATGGCTCATGAATTATATAACAGCTTTAACTGGCAAACAAGAATGCAATGATGATCGGATGAGGCAGCATGACCAACTTTGTCAGCTGAGTAGGGCAATTGTAGATGTACAGTTGAAACCATTTTTCTGCCATTATACAACTCCCAGGGTTCCCTCAGACTTAAGATTGGGCTCACAGTTGTCTATAATGGAGACGATCATCGTACATCAAATCTATTACTTCTCGTTGCCCTGGAGGCCTTGACCTACAATCGCATTCCTTCGCGAAAACATGCAACATGCACAGGAGAAGAAGAAAAAAACATTATGTTACCTGTCATGTGTATTTAAAAAAAGGTGGAAAAATTATAGATATCAGCATGTTCCTCGTACAATCAACCAAATAAAATAGCTCACCTGCAAGCCCCAGGTCAGATTAGACTCTAGAATGTTTGCCGATTAGATTTGATAACACCCACTTGCACTACCGAAATGTATTAAGTAAGTATACTAAGTACTTCTTTTATTGACACCAGAGGTCACTGTGACTAATTTGTCATAACACATGATACATGTGATCCATTACTGCAATATATAAAATTTCAACATGTACAATGGCTCCTGGAAATAAGATGCTTGCTGTAAGTTCCAATTCTAAGTAAGATAAATATACTGTAGCATGCTCATCAACTTACAACAGACATTAAAGTAATCAACTGATCAAGCTTGTTGGGTGTCTAGAGCTGTCCATGCGTTATCTATGTTACTCCTTAAAGTGTTAATCATAGCTATAGTCGTTTACCCATTACTGTTAAACACATAATGGTTAAATGATTCAAATTCCTGACGACACCTTTCATACAAACACCAGCAGGCCTGTTCGAAAGCAAAACGTATGGTCTTCGTCAACAGCTTTCCTCAGGACCCTCTGCGTGCAATGTGCGCAAAGTGGCCAGAGGAAAACTGTTGACTCAATCATAAATCAGCGCTTTGAGGGTTTCTGTGTTTTTAACAACATATATCTACTTCTGATGACCGCCCACAAATACTGTGACAGTTCATGTATGTTATTCGCGATGGTGTTTACTTTAATTATGGGGTCATTCTACCCTTAACCACCTTTACCATGCATTGTCAAGAGGTATTATGCGACATGTTATAGACGCATGTGAAGCATGCATTTTCTCTGTGGACCAGCCTGTTACGTGGATCGTTGGGTATCGCAGGATCGGGTCATGCTCAATGTCTATTCTCGTACTGCATTTTCAGTTGTGGCATTTCATTTTGATGTAATTTATTTAATTATCTATTTATTTCTATTAAATGTGTGTAAATATTAGCATTCCAGGAAAAACATGTGACTCATTTATAAGCCACATAATATAGAGTACAGATTTGTGCACTTGTAAACTTTTGTTTGTATTTCATTTAAGCTGCTTATGCACTCAAGTTATCACTTGTGTATTATCTTTTCACCTATTTTTCGTTAGTACCAACGTAAGGGATATATCTATTTATAAACACTGTTTCAAATATTTGCAACTGTGTTAACTTTATCATGTATTCAACTCTCTGCAGATGCATCAATTGTATATACATGTAAGTATCAGTGTTGGGGCTGTACTTGTATTCATGCCTTTTATTGTACTAGTCCACGAAATATACCAGTGGTTGTCTGCTTCGTACCAATTACCTTTTTTTTTATGCCATCGTTATGTAGCTATATATGCCCGATTTACCAACGTTCACTTACTGCTGTAACTGCATTTATCTATATTGAATTATGCACTTCACTGAACTGGGTCTATATCGCATTGCCATTTGAAAGGATTGCATACTTTATACTCACCCGGGTGTGTTTTCTAATTGAATATGTTGTCAATTATCAGACATAGTTTTATTGGCAGCCATCTCAGACACATCTTTAAATATTTTAATGGTTCATACGTACTGGTGACACCAGGCGTGATGATTTGTACAATAGCCTTGTTCATAGGACTCGGGTTTATTCGGTTCACTTCGGGAAGCGCACCCTGCTTTGTTTACATTTTGTGCTCGACCACGGTGGCCTGATTACACATGGAAGCACAAGAAAGTCAAACGCAGGATGTGCTTGGATTTAACGAAAAATCAAACCGTCAGCAATCTATAAATGCACGTTTCACCAGTGATGTGACATTTTAGGTGAAAGATTTGCACTGTTCAGCACAATCCATGCTGTAATTACTGGCGTTAACCGTTGCATCCGTTGTAAACATATGACGGCGTGGGTCCAACTCGGCTAATTGCTGATTGGACAATCAGGCCAACAATGGAATGCATAATTAATTACGGTCCGGAAAAGTTCGGTACAACTCGGTATGAACAGGTCTGTTGTTTCCCTATTATGTGCGCTCTGGCTTGTAAATTCATGTCCATTCAATCTATGGTAACGAGCGTTCATCATCTTAGCGTCCAACATCCTATGCTGTAAATATGTTCTTCGTTTCAATAAGTGTTTGTCGAAAGTACTTCCCTTACTTCTGTTGTTACCTGGCGATATTCATGCGAATCCTGGTCCACCGCAAACTTAGGTAATATCTATTTCTGCCATTTAAATGCCAGAAGCCTGATTCAGGTTAAAAAAATGAGATGAATACGTTCTGACCTATCTGAAAAATTTGATATAGTTTCTATTTCTGAAACTTGCTTTTCTCAAATTTCAAAGGATGAAGACTTTACAATACCCTGCTTTAACAATATTATACGTGGTGACTGTCCTAATGCAGTTGGTGGGGGAGTTGCCCTTCCTTTGTGCCTTGTCTCTTGCAGTTAAGTGATAAATGGACCTTTAAGTTCCTGACCTTGAAATGATTTGGTGTGAAGTCATGCTACATAATAAAATTCTTTTGAGCGTTATTTCTGGAGCCCCAAACTCTTTGGCTTCTTGTGGAGATAAATCCCAAGATAGTATAGATTTAGCCAAGGCTACTGGTTTAATAACATAACAATATGTGGAGACTTGAACGCAGACCCTCACACGTCGCCAGGTAATAAACTTCATCGCCTTGCTACTTCTAACTGTTGTCTCTTCATGTTAATGAACCAACTCGTATAACTGAACAGCTTGTAACTTATCTAGACCAAATTATTAGCAATATTCCTAATTTTATTGAAAATGTCCGAATACTTCCTCCCACAGCTAACTGTGATCACAGTGTCATTGGTGCCAGTCTTTTGTTTCGACACAAGAAAGAACATGTGTATAACAGGCCAATATGGAATTATGTAAACACCGATTTCGGTCTTTTTAGAAACTATTTGAACGCCATGAATTGGGAATGCTGTTTTGTGTCGAATAATGTTAATATTTGCTGCAACTTGTGGTCGCAAATGTTTATAGATGCTGCAGAATGCTGTGTTCCCAATAAATGTGTCGAAGTTCGGCCTTCCGACTTACCGTGGTATACTTCAGAGCTGCGGTGCCTCCGTCATAAAGTGCATTGAGAGTATAACAAAGTAAAAGCCAGCGGAGGCAGTCGAGATACTGCTGCATGGTTCTCTTTCAGCAGACTGCATAATCACTATCAAGAACGTCTTAAAATTGTTGAACATGGGTATCACGATAAACTTCGTGCATCTTTAAATAGTCCGGCTCAAAAGAGGAAGAACTGCTGGCGCACTGTCAAATAGTTTCCAAATCGCATCCATACGGCCCTTATTCCACCTCTCTTGCATGAAGACAAACCCATCACTGATATATATATATATATATATATATATATATATATATATATATATATATATATATATATATATATATATATCTTCATTGGTACATAATGGTACACTGTATTGTATATATCAACCATTATGTAATATATATATATATATATATATATATATATATATATATATATATCTTCATTGGTACATAATGGTACACTGTATTGTATATATCATAAAGATACAAAGAAAGAGGTGAAGGATTAGAAAAAAAACACTGGTCATTCACCATCGAAATAATGTACACCTTCATATAACGAAGCTACTTTAACAGGTGCACAGAAAGTCAACGAAGTCATAGCACTCCTTCTGTGTTAAAGTAGTCTGCCAGCTGCCATCCCTAATTTCACATAACTCGCGGATGGTATTGGCACGTGAACAAACTTCAGCTAGTGTGTGTCTGGAATTATTAACAAGTACAAGCAGATCATGTACATTATACGAAAGCAACTTTGATCTCAAAATATTGTATTGGATATGATTAATAGAATTATCAACGGCAGAGCGGCTCCCCTGAAGAACTAATTTACCAAGAGTTTGTACAGTAACATTATTGCTGTTGTACATTTTACAAAAGAATCTCAGAAAACGCCAATGGAGTTGCGCATCTATCCCAGCATCTTCACAAATCAAGTTTAGCAAGGTTCAGTGGGACCGATATGGAATTCTCCAAACTAATCGGGCAGCCTTTCTCTACTGTGTGTAGGAAAGTTCAACATATTTACCAGACAGGTCCCACAGCTGACATCCATACAGTGGCATACAGTAACTTTGGAATAATTTGTATCTGGTCGATGAAAAATATGGTTAAATTGAGAGAGATATAATTAGATTGACTTCGATATTGAAATCTCGAATAAAATGTCTGATATTTTCTTCTTTTTCACATTGGGACCAATGACATTGCCTAGATGCTGAAATGAAGTAACACGCTTGATATCTTCACCCTCCATATAAATGGGCAAAGAGGTTGAGAAGTCATCTTTACCAAATGTTATCATTTTAGATTTGTCTGGATTAAATACAACATTATACTCATGTGAGAAGTTGATGCAGACGTGTAACAATTTCATCAAGTGAGTGCGTGGTAGTCTGTCAAAGGCCGAATTTTTTAATTCACATTTCACAGCAGTCCCTAAGATTTTGTGCGTGCATTTTGAGATCAAGTCGATAAAGGTACTTGCAGAACTTTCTGCTGCATAGTAAAATTTTTATTTCAAAATTGGACTGGCCCATATAATTTTGCCAGCTTTCAAAAAGCGTCTCCAGACATACAAACATACATAAGCGCCCAAAAACGACACTCTCTTTTATTTTTCAGTTTTTGAGTGCATTTTCACAGTTCATCGTGGTCTTTAAGCGTGTGGTGATTGATTTTTTTCCTGATTTCTTACCTATGGCGGTGGCAAAGACTGTTGGATTTCTGAGTATTTGTTGTGCATAAATAATTATTATTGAGCGTAAACAGTTCATTATGATTTATTTGTTGTTCAGCGTTTACTCCTTGGCTGGGTTCAAAAATCAGTAAATATCCATTGACCCTTGATACCAGGAAAATGGATCGTGTCTGAAGAGATGAATGCTCTTGCTACAAACTTGTGTCTATCACTCTATGATTTACAGGCACGTTTCGAGCACGGTATTTTGTTAACCATCGAACGAATGTTTTGTATTATTCCATATTATATAATGAATTTTAAATACATACACAACCACCGGTAGATCACACTATTGCTCATACCGGAATATTTCACTTGTTTGTTCATGTTGTATTTGTTCACAGGAAATATAATTTATTGATATGTTCCCAGGACAGGTACTTACATGTTTACTAGAGTAGTCATGTCTATTATATATCTATATCTATATCTATATCTATATATATATATATATATATATATATATATATATATATATATATATATATATATATATATATATATATATATATATATATAAATATGATCAATTAAATATATGTGTTGAATTTTTGACAACTTCGTCTGCACTTTTATTGCACGCTTGTTGCAATTGCCTGCTGATGGCCTGTTTGTTAAAAGAGATATTCTTCGACAAGAATCCCAATTCAAAATAATGCCCAGAAAACATTTTTTTCCACTGTGCTGCAGCCCCTAATGCTACTTCATCTTGTGCTTAGTTTGCCTCTTGTCTCTATACAAATTGCATTTGTACTACAGATATCAGGAGAAATATTCAGGGCATTTCAAAATATCCATATTTTGAAGGTACACAGATTTGCGGTCAAGCAAATCTTTTTATCTAGTTGTACTTTGATTGTTTGTGATGTGCGTGTTAAAAATCTCCTGTGCTTTGTTTGTTAATGTGCCTTTTTACAAGCTAGTCAGATGCGCAAGGTCTTTGTATTTATGTGTTACAATTTTAATATACGACGCTGCACATGTGTCCAAGTTGGCACTATGTGCCCTTGTAAGCTACATGTATGTCAGACCAAAATGGACGTACATGTAATTGCATTGACGTTTCTCGTGATCCTGCAGGATTACAATCTGTTTGTACAGTACTCATGGTAATATAGGGTTGCGATCGGACTTCATGGCCCTCGTTAATGTCATTCAAACTCCTATGTTCGCGTATCTAGTAACATTGGGTACAAAATATTGAATCATCCTTCATCGTATTTCACATCATTTTACTTCACGCGTATATGTTGAATTATCTACGACATGCGGTTTCGCTTATATGTAAATGTACTGAAAGGGCTATTTATCCCAATCAAACACCAGTGAATGCGTATATTAATGTCCCCCAGTCCTATCGCAAAACTGAAATCATAACCTCAATTGATATACCGTTATATAACACCTGCCCTAATGATCTATTATTTAAGTCATGTTTCCATTTACCATTGCGTAAGGGTATAACTACTGGTCGGGCGAAGGATGCAATTGACGTAAAATATTTTTCTATTGTAAATTTTATTCCTTATTGCTAGAAAAACTCACAGCAAATTCAAATGCTAATCTCGCAGAACAATACGGCGTATACCTGAATGAAACACATTTCAGTGTACAGACTGGCATGAACCTGCAATATCAAAATAAATTAAGACAACTACCTAAATATTCGAATACACAGTCTTACATCTTGTGATTAGCAATAAATTCAATCAAATATTAATATTTCCATACCACATAACATATCAAGTTATAAATACAGATGACTGGTTGCAATAACCACAGACATAGCACTCTATTAATGATGAAATAACTACAAATGAATATTTATATAGGCAATGTAACCAATATAGTCCCCGATTAGTTAAAAGAGGACTTGTGTAACTTATATCATATTTACCATAAAGTAAGTCTATTTGTTTCTGGAGCAATCAAATCATCTTCCCAATCGAGAGTCTTATCGTGCCTCGGCTACCCTATCCTGGAGGTTCGACGCAAATGAGCAAACAAGTCCCTGTTTTACCAATTTATTCGTGGTGTCTGCCCTGAACACATGAGAGTTCTGACTTCCCGTTTACCGACGGAAGACTTACAAATTATTCATTGCTTAATATTAATTACTGATCCGTTTTTTTTTTCGCACGTACCTCACTTTTTATGAACAGATTTATACCGTCTACCACACATGTGTGGGACAGCCTTCCCCTAAACTTGAGGAATGCAGTTTCTGTAAATATTTTCAAAACGCAACTAAAATGTCTCCTACTCGCTCCTTGGCTTGTGTAGCCAAAACACGGTTTTAGAACATTGAATATACATTTGTATTAATGAATTGTCTTAGGGTTTATTTAAGCGCATTAAATGCTCATCTGTTTACGCGAAAACCCAACGTGCAGATGAGGTTCTCGATCTGACACAAGTGTTTACTTTCAACTGCTGTGTCGACTTTGTAACGATGCCCAAAAAGCTATTTTGGAACGCACTACGGAATTCTGAGAAAGTTTTCTGTCATTTGGTACCATTTCGCTTCGTATGACACTAACAGTTTATTGATGGAAGCAAGTATTTTATTTATCAACAGTACAGATTTAGAGAATTGAGAGATAGTGATAATGACACAGATTAACGGCCAATTTAGTCCTTTTTTAGTCTTGCCTTCCATTTGACAACTGTTTCCTGCTGGGTTTTGCACTATTGTATTGTTTACTCTTTTTACGTTGTCTTATATGTGCACATTACATTATTTTGGTGCCTTTTGTGTATACCTGAGGAGAGGAGTTTTATTAGCTAAGGGCAAATTTTCTAATCTTCGTGACATAAATAGGGTATTTATTATTATTATTATTATTATTATTATTATTATTATTATTATTATTATTATTATTATTATTATTATTATTATTATTATTATTATTATTATTATTATTATTATTGTCATTGTTTATTATTATTATTATTATTATTATTATCATTATTATTATTATTATTATTATTATTATTATTATTATAAATTTTAGCAAAAATATTAAAGCAGAGGTTGGGGTGGGGTAGGGGTGGGGTGGGCGTAGGGAGGGGGTAATATTATGCACGGCATGGCCACGCGAGATGCATGGATGTATTTAGTTTAGCAGGTTAAACATGAATATTTATGCTAGATTCCCTGATAGTACATCAAGATACTGCAAAGTTGGCTCTACACACACACGGAGACGCACAGTACATACAGAAACACACAGGACGCAATCAGAAAGTTACCAGTACAACCATAGGTGAAATTACAATATATGTTACCAGTATAATCATAGGTGAAGTAAAAAGTATCCCAATATATAAAATGTGGAATTGACAAAAGGACCTGGATAAACGTACAGCACAAAGATGATACATAATCTGCAGTGTGGACACTCCTTCACCCCTTTCGTGTATTATTGGCACATTGAGGACACAGGCAGTCGTATGGAATACACGAAGGTAATACACAACGTCTTGTATCGAGCTTTTGGGCAGCATCAAATATTTTCAGCATTTAGTTCATTCGATAATTCTTTGCTACCATAAGGGAAAATTTCAACCAATCAGTCGCTTGCAATATGGACTATTAAGGTAGGGTAGACATTGGAAGTCAGTACAGGTGTGGCGGTATTTAAGATATTTTTCCTGAATGGTAGAAAGTGGACAAAAGAGAAAGAAATATTTCGCGTTTTCAGGGGGGTGGAAACATGAGCAATCGGGATATGTAATAAAATGTACATTGGCTTTCTGAAGGTCATAGTTTACTTTGGTTGATGCATTTGGTTGTCGCAAATGTTGGAAACGGTTACCAGCAGAATGGAAGTTATCGACAGCAATCAAAGTAGCTTTGAGTTTCGATTTGAATATTTGTAGAGAAATGGAATCTTTGATGCCAGAGGGCAGGTTGTTCCATAGCTTGATGCTATTGAAGAGAAAGGTATAACTTTATTGCTTAGTTCTATATGTAGGAGGTCGAACGGAAGTAGAAGGGCGTAAAAGATGGGGGTAAGATGTTGGACAGGTATGCAGGAGTGAGTTTTTGGCGCATTTTATAATAGCGAATCAGCTTGAAGTATCTGCCTCTGTAAGCAGCCTGAACCAGCCGAGTTCCTGAATAAGTTAAATGTGTGAAGTATGTCTTAAAGCAGCGGTACATATTTTCGCTGCCTCATGTTGGATGGATTCAAAAAGGTCAGATAGGCCTTTGCCGCAGACATCGAAAAGGGCACAATCGTATTCAAGAATGGTTCGAATCATTGACAAGTACAACCTAACCAGGGCTTTGCGGGACAGTTTATACTTGAACCTGCGTAGGAGAGCAATGCCCTGGCTAGCTTTGTTAGTAAAGCGAGTTATATGAGCACGCCAGGACAAGTTACTACTGAGAGTAAATCAAAGGTGGGTGGAGGTGTCAGTCTCAGGAATGGCTGATTCACCAAGATAAACGGAAGGGTGATATGGCTTATTGGTTTTCACAGAGAAAATAACTGACAAATACTTCATGCCATACGTTACCCCGATTAGGAATGACAGAAAGATTCGTATTTAAATGACGGGAGGAATGCTCTGGATTTTAAACAATTCCATGTAAACTTGTGTCGTCAGCAAAAAGTCTGACTTCACAAGTTATGTCACCAACAAGATCGTTAACATAAACCAAGAACAACAGCAGACCGAGTATGGATCCCAGGGGTACGTCGGCTTCAAAAGTCGCCAAGAGGGCGTTCGACCGTGTATTACAACACCCTGAAAGCGATTAGATACTATTAGGTAACATTCGATCCATGACAGTAGGCGATTACAAATACCTAACTAACGGAGTTTAAAGAGAAGGCCATGGTGCAATACCTTATCAAAGGCCTCATGACGTCTAGAAAGACTAGTCTGGCTTCACTGGAATGAGCTTTTTTAGATGTTATGAACGAAGTATGCGAGTTGATTTATGGTAGAGTCACTGGACTTAAATGCATATTTTTTTGAGTGAGAAGGTTATTGCCTGTCAAGGATTCATACAGAGAATTCTATATCAGCCGTTCAAAGACTTTACAGACACTACACAAGAGAAAAATTGGGCGGTATTGCTTTTAATCTCTCGGTTGGACTTTATATTAATAGGGAAAACATTAGTTCTCTTCAAGAAAGAGGGGAAATAGGAGAGATAAAGGGGTAGTTTAAAAATGTTTGCCAGTGGTTGGCATCAAGATTCAGCAGTATTTTCAAGTAACATATTCCTGACGTTGTCAGGGCCATACGGAGAGTAAAAGCTGAGTGAAGAAACGACTTTTCTGACAGGGTGGGCATCAATATAAATATCATGTAAGCGTGCCTCCATCCAAAATGTAAGCTCTGGCAGAGGCGGGGCATCTACACCGAGAGTAAGTTTGCATTGCCCTGAGAAGTATGTGTTGGAAGTTTCACATTTTTCGGTGATACAAGAATTAATCTTATCTTCTTTAATGGTGGAAGGTATAGCTAGGTGGATTTTACAACCTGGAGCAGACTAAAAAAAAGCTCCACCATTACATTTCTTAGGGTTTATGTCTTTTTCGTCAAGCTGACTGCAAACTTTGTTGAAATATGGTCCAATGGAATATTTGATCAATTTTACAACCTTGTAGCGAGGCCTCTTTTAGAAGTGGTAAACATTTTTGATTTTATAATGGACTTCATAACGGTGGGGATGAGGTTTATTGGCTGCACGTTTAAAGCGCTTCCAGGCTCGATTACGATGTCGCATGTGTTTTTTTAATAACTGAAGTTATCCAGGATTTGTCCCTGGGCCGGACGGTGACTTCCTCGAAAGGGATAAAATATTTAGTAGTGTTGCGCAATAAATCGGACAACTTGATGACATAACGTCATCCACTGTATTGAAAACAGCAGAAAGTTCCAGGCAGGAGAAGATAAGGCAACATAGAGGTCAGAAACATACGTCCTATGCATATTAATTTTGCAGCCACAAAGCACGGATTTAGCGCGCGGCCATCACGGGGGATGTGCCGGTCACATCACTGGCACAGGCAGGGTCATAGGCTCATTTTAAACAAAATTGCTTGGCATTTTTTTTTTTTTTTTTGAGAAATGTAAGTTCACAAATGCCAAAATGGCATTTATGTAGTACTTCCCCAGCCCTATATAAAAGTTTCCATCTGCCTTTGATAAGTATTATTTATTTCCAAAATATTAGTAATATCCCACTTGTCGCCCCAGGTAACGACTACCTCGGTGGTCATCGCCATATCTCATCAAACGAGACTAGGCAATCAGTTATGTAGTTGTGGCAGGAAATTAATATGCATGTCGCGTATTGGCCTTTTTAAAGTCCCATACCGGCCTTTTGAAGACTATGTCCTTGAACTTGGAAAGCTTGACAGTACAATGGACCACTGAGTGGTCGGAGCTGGATATACGGGCAAGGATACCATAGTTTAGAACAAGACCTGGTGAGTCAGTGAGAATTAGATCCAACAGACTATTTGAATATCCATTAGTTCTGGTGGGTCCATATATAACTTGAAAAAGGTTAAATTTTAGAATTGGGAAACAAGATTAAAGAGCGACAAATCAAGTTCACTGTCAGGGTGCGTGGAGCTCCGCCCAGTGTACCTAGGGTTGTTTTCGATAGCTTTGGAGATAAAAGAGGCCAGAGAAGCAAAGAATAAATCACGGATTTCTGCACCCTCGTCGGGCCGATGATAATAATTTCAAATCAACCCTGTACCTCGCTGTGTCAATATTTCGATCCAAATACATTGACTATTTACATCTTCGAGGTCAGTTCGTCTCAAACAATGGGAGTGAGAATAGTACGAACGTCAATAAACAGCCACCTCTGCCAACATACCAGTCTCTTCGAAAAGTTGGGGGGGGGGGGGGCAGGTGTAAATATTTTCTGGGATAAGACTCTGTTCAAGATAACTGGCATCAAGCCATGTTTAAGAGAGTGTCATTACATCAAAATTTTGTGATTTAGACAGGAGTTGGATTTCGTCAAGTTTTCATGGAGTTTGGAAGCCTCGCACATTTGAGTTGCAGATTCTAAATTGGTTATTAGTGAATCCAGTAGGATCAGAATTCAAGTGAACATCCGTAGCACATAGGAGGAAATTATGTAAAATAGTTAAGATGTGCTGACGATAAACAAACCCATTGAGAGAGATGGTAATAAGAATCCATAATAGTATGCCTTCGGAAATAGTGACCTTAAAATCCACAGCTTCACAGCTTCACGATAAGAACAAGAGATTTTAAGAGAAGTATATTTATAAGAAAAAGACCAACGGCTACTGTGTGCTGCTCTATACTTATACCCATGTAATGTGTTGATAGGAGGGACGACGAAGCAGACAGACTCGCAAGTATAAATAGTCGGGTAGGTCAGAAGGATGCGCAGTGCCCTCAAAGTCAGATAAGTTTGAGAATGAGGGACCGTGACGTAGATTGCACAAATGTTGTGCCGGGGCTGGAAAAAATTGAGTAAGGTTATGGGAGATGAAGGAGTTAACTTGTAGTTGGTGAACCAAAAAAATGAATACACAATGTAAAGGGAAGATACAAACGTATCAAGAAAGACATTTA
This sequence comes from Hermodice carunculata, assembly GCA_964020975.1. NCBI lineage: Eukaryota > Metazoa > Annelida > Polychaeta > Eunicida > Amphinomidae > Hermodice > Hermodice carunculata. The sequence continues at coordinate 18,909,988 of OZ026619.1, read as the reverse complement.
AACAAGATGAACAAAACATGGACAAACAGGAGTTGAAAAGAAAACGTAGGGTAACAACAACATCAATTTAGAATGGGTAGGGAACGATCATAATGTAAGGATATTTACAGCAACTTAGGCAAATAAAAATATGAGAAGGTGATCCAAATTAGCAACTGAGCAAATAAAAACATGCATGACAGAACAACTGTCGATCTCAAATGTGACTAAAAAAGTATAGACCCATATCTTGTACATGGATTGCGAAGCAGGCCAAGCCTATATTAATCACTCTCCATGGCACAGATGTTGGCGTATACTTTCTTACCCAACTGTTTGGTGGAAGAAACCGAAGGACTCGGAGGAAAACATCGTGCACAGTCAGAGTGGTAGGAACTCTTTCCATTTGCATCCCCGAGCGTGAATCGAACCGGGACGCAGAGGTGAAAGGCAAGCGTGTTATGTGACTACCATGCATTGATAGCACGACTTGAGATGTTCGATGCATGTCAAGGTAGACTGCATTATTGCAAAAACACATTAGTTACATACACTTTGGTTAACAAATCAATTCAACAAATTTGGATAACATTTTATCATAGCCCGTCGGACTTATGCGTGTTATAGTCGGAGACTTAGAACTCACAGTAGTAGATACGACAATCGAACACATTATGTGCAAATGTTATCCGTAAACCTATATCATATGCGCACGGCACAATAATTTAAAGTATTTGATACATGAAACGAAAATTGAGTACAGAAAAGAAATCCAAAAGAAAATAAATTCAAAGATAAAATGTGACGAGCTTTAATGTAGCTCCGATAGACAAGGTCTTGAGGTATGGAGCAGATTACATGTAGGTCTCGATGTTTTGCAGTAATATGCGGATGGTGCTGGTCAAGGTTGGCAGACAGACACAATGATGATCAAAAACTTTCAAACACACAATATACTTTTTAGCACGTAAATGCTGACCACTGCGGCAACCCAAGTTATATTTGACCAGGTCATCTCTATCACAAGGCAGCACAACAGGGCAGTCGGAGACGTATGTGTTAATGCCATGAAACATTGATTCATCGGTACAAGTTAATCCACAACTTCTAACCTATAAGAATTAGATAATTTTTATCTCGCCACCAAATGAGCTTGTCATGAAAGAGACTTATGATACATAGTAAATAAAGCAATAGTTAACGTAAGTGTAAAATATTATCCGCAAACCTGTAGAAGATGCACAGGGATCAGTTATTACCAATTGTTTGACAACTGAAACGAGGATTAGATACGGAAGATTTCCAAATAATAGAAATAAACACAAATTAGACGAAAACTTGGACACTTCCAAAATTAAAAAAAAAAAAAAAAAAGTGAAAAGGCATGAGGCAGACTAGGACTGAGCGCACGGAGTTGTTCAAGGCACAAATCAGACGAAATTTGACGATCAAGATACTTTTCAACACTTTGAGTACCTATAAGCATTCAAGAATTTGCCTGGTCATTTTTGACTGAGTAATCTTTATCATCGGGCGTTCGCATTGTTACACCTTTGTTCCATTAGTACACGTCCGGGACTTCCTTGGTGCACATTAAACCACAAGTTACTCCTGCAAGGATTTGACCGTATTGTAAACGATTATACGTGAACTTTGCCTAATAAAGATATGGGAATAGGCGATTCTAAATAATAACTAAGCAGATGAGAATTATGAAGACAGGCCATGAAATCAATGGCTAGTGTGGACACGTTTTTGCAAAAACACATTTTTTCATATATGTTAGTATGCAACTTAATCCTGCAAGTTGGATATCCTCCTCGCACACCCCGACAACAATATGCATGCCGTGGAGTAAGCTTTCTGCCATAAGTCTAGATAAGATAATCTTTATTTTGAGTCGGAATGAATGTACAAATTAACATGAGCAGCACAGGCCCTTTGCCGACTTAAAATATAATTGTATGAAACCTGCCGGTAGCAGAGGTAATAATAATAATAATAATAATAATAATAATAATAATAATAATAATAATAATAATAATAATAATAATAATAATAATAATAATAATAATAATAATAATAATAATAATAATATGATACCAACTGCAGAAGTAATACCTGCCACACAAACCACTGTGACTGTGTAGGATGTGTGAGCTGCCGTCCAGGCCGGGTTATCCACCAGGTGACCGGGCTGGGACGCAGATGACCCCAATATTTACAATAACAATGCATGATAAATGTATAAATCATAGTATCAACATGCAGTATGCAACGCAATCAATCACCAAGTTGCAAATATTATCAATGAACCGGTGCATTATGAACACGGTAGAGTAATCAATAAGTTACACAGCTCTGGTAGAAAAAGTCTTTAGGAATGGAGCTCAGTGACTCACAACAATAAATGTGGGGATTGAACACTTCAAGATTGGTAAGCAGACATTTTCCAACCTACCTTTTTTTTTGCAGAAACAACTGTTCCGGGAGGTAAAATTAACCACATGCACCTCTAATAGGCTCTACCTAGCAGCACATTTGCCTTCAGGTTCACTTCACGCACACCACAGACACACATCGCAAGTCGCTGATAAAATACAGTATCATTTAGTTCGTCCAGCGCGTTGGGTTTATACATGTATAACCAGAATGTTCCACATCCCTGACAAAACCAACATGTTCAATGGTCACGCAAGGATGAACGGAGTCACCTGCATTGTTACAAAGCGTACACGGCGAATTCGAATGACAAATGCACATGCTGCTGTTATGTATCGAGTCACAAGTTGAAGGTCAGTCATCGACCCGGCCTGCCATTCAACCCATGAAGTCAGCTTTAGCTAGTTCCACTGGGGAAAACCGAATCACTTCTGCAAGTTGTTGCTTATTTTATGCATATCGTGTGATCCCGACAATTGACGACTGCGTGTTTTTTGCCAGTTTTGCCAGGCAGGACCTACACGGTCACCCCTAATTGAGTAATTATGCCCCCCCCCCTCTCCTACCGGAGGAGGGACATATGGTAATCACCTTTTCCGTGCGTCCGTCCATCCCCTTTTCGTGTCCGGGCTATAATTCATTTGTCTTTCAACTTATATTAATGAAACTTTTCACACAGGTGCACATGGACATAAGGGCGTGTCATGTACCAAAAGTAAGTAACTAGCTCAAGTATCTGGGTCACAGTGACATATTTTGGTAAAACTGTGTATGGGCTACACTTCCTTTACTATGTAAGTTAAATCAATGAAACCTTATTCACACATGCATCTACATATAAGGGTGTGTCATATAAAGAAGGTCACTAGGTCATGTACCTGGATCAGAGTAACATATCCTTATTAAATCGTGCCCAGGCTATAATTCCTCTACTATTTAACCTCGTTTCATGAAACTCAGCACACACACACACACACACGCACACACACACACACACACACACACACACACACATATATATATATATATATATATATTATATATATATATTGACCTAAAGGTGTGTCAAGAGATGAAAGTGGGTCACTAGGTGAAGTATCTTGGTCACGGTGATACAATCATGTAAAACTATAATACACTTCATATGTGGGCTCCAATTCTGTTGTTCTTCAAGTTAGATAAATCGAACTTTAAACACAGATGCATCTAGACATAGATGTGTGTCATGAGCCAAACGTTGCTCGCTAGGTCAAGTATCTGGGTCACAGTGACATATCGTTGTAAAATCATGTGTGGGCTACAATTCCTTTACCATTTCACTGAGTTTCATGAAACTTGACAAACACAATTTCTTGACCTAAATATGTGTCATGAAACAAAAGTAGGTAACTAGGTCAGGTTTCTGGGTCTCTGCTATTAATGCCCGGGCTATAATTCAATAGTCCTTCAACCTAGATTAATAAACCTTTATACACAGGTGCATCTGGACATAAGGGTGTGTCAAAAGTAGGTCACTAGGTCAAGTATCTGGGGCACAATGACATATCCTTGTGAAATTGTGTCCAGGCTATATTTCTTTCACTATGAAACCTAGTTTAATGAAACTTTACACACAGATGCATCTATACGTAAGGGTGTGTGATGCACGAAAAGTAGGTCACTGAGTCAAGCATCTGGGTTGCAGTGACATATCTTTGTATCGTGTCCAGGCTATTGTTCTCTTATTATTTATCTTAAGCTTCATAAAACTTGACATACATATATATCTTGACCTAAAGGTGTGTCATGAAACAAAACTAAGTCACTAGGTCAAACATCTGGGTCACAGTGTTACATTCATGTAAAGCAACATAACACTTCATGCCCGTGTTGTAAATCTGTTGTCCTTTGACTTAGAATCATGAAACCTTACACAAGTGTGTATCTGGACACAAGAGTGCTTCATGCATAAAAGTAGGTCACTAGGTCAAGTGTCTGGGTCACGCCGATAACTTGTTTTTATTGACTATAGTCATTCCAAAATGGGACCTGTGATTAGCAAGGTTATAAATGAGGCGAGGGGGGCACGGATCTAGCAATCACTGACTCATTTTTATTGGTTTTGCACATACAAAAATCTACCTAGCATGTGTTTCGGTTTTTGTTTTATATTTCAGAGACTTGAATATTATCAATAATGCACAGTTGCACACTGAAAATATTGGAGACATGCCAAATTTTATAGCATATGTTAGTCAATTAATCTGGCCTCCAGATAGCGTGCAATCAACACTTGGCCTAGCCTGGGGCCAGATGTGTCAGAAGACTCTTGGGTAAGCATGGTAAACTACGGAAGTTGGACTGTGAAAAAACTTAAAAAATTATAATGCGTGGAGCTGTGAGCATATACAAGAAGGCAGATTTGATTAAAAGGTATGTGTCTACATTAAGTAAAATATAAATGTTTTTTCTGCTTTTGGCAATGGATAACATATCAGAATACTAAATTTACACTTCAGTATGGACCATGGTTCTGGTCACAGGTGAATTTGCCTGTTTATCAAAATGATGTTACTAAAATAAGGTGGACACAGTAGCTATTTTGTTTGTCATTAAAAGTGTACATGTGAACAGTACTGTGTTTTGCAATTAATTATAATGTAATCAAGTTATTTACCTTGGAATAACTGGCTGAGAGATATGTATTCTATAATGGCTGTGTATTGACCAGCACCCAGAAGTCGCAGCCATCCAGGGCCAGGGCTGCCAGCCAAATGTCACTGGGGATTAACACTGAGATGACAAATTCCTTTGTTTATAACCTCCTTGGGGAAAGTGTGATACATGGACATGTATATAGGGAATAATTTCACTGATGTGGTTAAAAGTGATCAGGGATGAAAATAGATTTAAATGATATATATGTCTGGAGTTTTTTACATTGTATTTTTGCATGTAAGTAAAGACAATCTAAGTTTTTTATCAACCAATTGTTGTAAGCAAGGCTTGTAGCATGCATCATATTTTTATTTGCAGGTTAGGTTACGAAAGAAATGATAACTTTGCTGCAGAGCCTGTTGTCTTGTCAGAAATGGCTTTACCTCAGTGGCCTGACTCTGGTTTGAAAACTATCACAGACAGCAGCAGACAAAACATACCATCCATATTGAAGACCCGTATCAAAATTTATTTAAAAATAAGACAAGCCAATGATTCCCTTTGTGCTACTGATCTGAAAGCAATAGAGAAGCGGACCAAACTTCTGGACTCCAACAGAGTAAAGACATCCAGCATGGCAAAAGGGAGAGTGGGGTCTACCTGACAGAAATAGTTTGGGCCGCCATGAAGAAAACTTTTTTTTAGCATGAGATATCAATACCAGCTGTACTTTAGTTTCAAGGCATATATGGGCATGATGTTAATCTTGTATAAAAACGAAACTTTTAGAAGGGGGGGGGGGGTATCATATGAATTACAGTCTCTGGTTTGCCTTGTTGTACCGCAGCTATAAATGGTAGACACACTTATTCTGCTGAAACCATATATTTATCATATATCAGCATACGTACATTTTGATTTCAACTCCAAGTGACACATGAAGTCGGGATTCCGATGTTTATCTTTCAGGTGACCTACAATGTCAAGGCACATATTCAAACACAAGAAGAGATTTTACCCCCCCCCCCCCCTTGGTGAATGCCCAACAGGGAAGAGGCCATATGGCACCTGCAAATACAGTGCAACACCCCTGCTTATGGTTGAACAGTTTCTTCAAACAGGACAGCTTGCTACCCAGAAGAGTGCTACCGAGAGGCTTCAAAGTTTTCCCGTCCAAAATGAGTATATGATGGCAGGTAAAAGTAGCGGTTCATACAGGCACCTGATTCACAAACTGATCCTTTTTAATTTGAATCGAGCAGGAAAGATTTTGATTTTTTCCCCACATTATAACTGTCATTTACTGTTGTCTTCTTTAAGATATTGTTCAGCTCTGTGGTAAACTCTTATTGTTGGCTTTTATTGCAGAGGTCTTGCTCTGGGCAGATTATCTAAGGGCAGGATTAGTACATGCCTCAAGGACCACACTTTTATCATATTTTTCTATCTATTGTGAAACCTCATTATAATGATACCATATGTTTACAGAAAATAACAACTGAATATGACAAACAGAATAATCATGTAACATGAAAAACATACTTTTTGTCCCTTAAAATATGTTATAAAGTGAGTGTGTCAGATATCCGAGTGTCGCCATAGTGACTTATTACTGTATAAGTAACACAACAACAAAAACAAATGAAACTGTAAATGAAAACATTTATTACAGGTTCACCAAACAGAGTTGAAAACATGGGTTGGGTCAATGGTAATGGTATCAGAGATCCAAGAGGTGCTGACTACAGAAATGTTGCTGGCTTCAATGGTATGTGGAAAGTTTTGCTGTGAACTACTGTCATCACACACTGACAATTTGACACTTCGGTATGCATACGCTTGGGCAGATATATAGACAGTCACAAGGGACTATGATTGTTTGAGCAAATCTTTCACAGAGTACTGGGTAAATGTCCGTATAAAATGTAAAACAAAAATGCAGTGGTCCATTTACTTTTCCACATGTATCTTGCCAGGCTAATAGCTCTGAGTCCAAATGTTTCTGATTCATATATTGCATGTCAGTTGTGGGGTTCTGAATTAAAAAGGCTGCATTCAATCATTATACTGCACTCCATATACATTTAATGGATCATACAGCCTTGTGATATCAATATATTTTCTGAAAACTGGAACATTTCTGAAAATACTGTCCGTATGAATAAAAATAAAAATACAATGCACTGTCCCATTTACTTGTGTCCACTGAGAGGGTGGTGCGAGATGACGGGTAATGGGATGGCAGCATGATCCCAAAGTTTACTTTCTTGTGGTTTCAGCATTGCAGACCATACGTTGCCAGCAAGTTGTAATAAAGACACTGCAGCTGAATATATGTGATATGAACCTTTTGTATGAAAGCCATGATACATTTTCGTGATATTCAGGATATTCTAGTCCAATATACATTGTATGCCACGTTGCGAGACCAGCTGCAGGTAGTATCTTTGCATTCTAATGTTTTTATTCATATATCCAACATGCCATTTGTTGCAGGTTTCTGATGAATAGGCAAAGGAAATCGGGAAAGCCACGAGATCTCAATCAAACTCTCAGGTGTGGCATGATGAAAGGCAGTGGCGAATCACAGCCTTAAGATTTGGTAACGTTACGCATATGACTGACATGGGAAATATTACTAAACAGTGTGATTCAATGTATTCCATGACTGTTCTGAACTGTCCGTCTCTTAAACGTGGCGAGATGTATCAGTCAGTGGCCATTGACTGATTTTGCAAAGCTGGTAACACTAAAGTTAGTCCAGCTGGACTCTTTGTGTCTCTTGAACATCCGGTCCTGGCTGCCACCCCAGACAGCGTCATTGGAGATAATGGCAGCTTGGAAGCAAAATGTCCATATATTGGTCGAAACGAGATGTTTTCATGAGGTGATCACTTCCCATTGTTGCAGGAAACTGGTGATCACTTCAATCTGAAGAAAGAACAGAAGTTTAATGAGGAAATGCAAGGATAATTCTTTGTGACAGGCCGCAAATATTACTTTTTCATAGTCGATACCTTTATGGACATGTCCACTGAGAGGATGGTGTAACATGACGCATTTTCGTGATACTCAGGATATTCTAGTCCAATCTCTGCGAACCCTGTTTAACAAAAAACAATGGGCTTTATGACAAAACAGGTTCATGGACTCTGATAAATATGCGAAACAGAGTCACTGACTGCAACCCTTGAATGTGCATTAAATCTTTGGTAGCTTTAAGATGAACATGACAGTCCAAATGATACTTATATTGGTGTCTTTTATGATTTTTATTTTGTGAAACTGCAAGAACTTGGTAGTAGATGGTACCTTCTCCTTTGTGAATACAGTGTGCTTTCATGTGATATTCATGCCACTCACCTGAATGGTTACTTATATTTAAACTTTACTATGTGTATTGTATCATAAACTGACGTGTAAAGGGCACCATTATCCTTTTGAGAAGATTTACATTTTAAAATGACAATAAATATGAATAGAAAAGTGAAAACGGTGATGTGACTATGCTTTGTGGGCATGTAAACGTACGCCAATATTTTTGTATGGTGTATTCTTCATATATCTTCAGATGCAATTATATATGTGTGGATCAAAATGTGCTTTTGTTGCCAGATGATATGAATTAGTGTTAGGCTTCGAGTTTATCAACTGTATCATTCGTTGCTGTTAGTATGTACAGTTCGTCGTAATAGTTAAGAATATAGTCCCTTAGTCCTTTGACAATTTCCTCGTATTTCAGGTTCTTGAACATATATGCAACTGCTGTGAACATAAATACAAAGATTTTGTTGAAAAAATCGACCATAACATGATGAAACATGCATCATTGCAACTGGAATCACTCATTGAGAAGAAACAAATCATAATTATAACGAGCAACTTCAGTACTGTCCCCAAAGGTGGGAACCTTAGGGGCAAATGTATTATACCAGACCGAAACGGTGACAACATATCTGTCGAGAATCTCTGTGAAATTCAAAGCACGGCTTCTGGGACGACTGATGAGAAAAAATATGAAAAATAGATTATCGTCAAATCAATAGCCCAAGTACATGTGAACAAGTACCGGATCCGCTCAATATTTAAAAAAGAGTATTCTGCTTTTAGCTTGTCAAGCTCATTCTTTACAGCATGTTAGTGTGCTTGACAAACCATGATAAATAACTCAAGAAGCACACAAGTAGGATCGGCACCTTGCAACTAGGCTGACATTGTGGTATATAGATTGCTGGTGTGAAAAAACAGGGAAGACCCGTGTAATATTATACCCTGATGGGAGTAGAATGAGGTGAACTATATTTTATTAAATACATTCCCAAATTTGGAAAATTGCAAGTCACACTAAACACAAAGAATCAACACTTCCTACTTACCCCAAAGATAGATGTGCACGAGTTACACTGTAAGCTAAACTTGACACTAGTAATATATGTCTGCATATGTCCAGCAGATGACTAGTTATATATCCCTATGCTTATCACTACAGCACCTTGGGAAACTATGCATCATGTACTCCAGTTGAAGTAAAATGTATTGACGCCTGTGGAATATGCATCATGTACTCAGTTCCTGTAAAATAAACACACTCCAAAAGTGTAGAAAACTGCAATATTTAGTAGACCTCCCAAAAGTAGTGCCAATGCACATTTACTCTGTTTTTATGGTGCTGAATTCACATATGTAGCAGATCTGCATTGCCATGTACCACTGCACTATAATATATCACTGAAAGTAATACTGAAACACTGGTATATCATTGCATTGCAAGAAAATCGGCGCAATAACAAGGAACATTTTTCCGAAATACTGTGTGACCTGCAGACACTTTCGGCATGGCTAATTGAGTCCTGGACGTTGTGGTCCCTCGGTAACAATGTTCTGTACAGATGTATGTACACGTGTACACAGGCATGAAGTGCCACCTTGAATCATCATGCATGGGCAGCATACTACTGGATGCTAGTATCCCACCAGGGGTATTGGCTATCTTACCTTGCTCACAGCACCAAATGTGAAGAACCAACCACAAAGAGCGTCTCGTTGCATATGTAATTGTTCATTAGCCATAGATGGCCTTGGAAAAAGCATGGATGCAATTAGATCACGGCATAATGACAAGTTCACTTTAAACATATCTGCTATTAATTACCAAATTACTGTATTCTAAATTGGAGGCTAAAAATGCATGAGTTTACCCCACTAGCATTTATACCTTTCCCTTTTGAACACAACGCATATACAATGCCACGCTGCCGTAAAACAGCAAAAACCAATACCTTTATCAATATTTTCTGACATGACGTAATTCTTAATTGCAAAATGATTTCCAGTGCACTAGTCCCAGTATTCAATGCAACATCTGTATATGTTCTTCATGAGATAACAGTGGACCATTACAACTCAACCATAACAGTGACAAGTTAACAATAATTCTCAAAACGTTAACTCATTCCATACAAGTCCCTGAATTTTCTGTACATTTACCTAGATTTAAGACGACAATTGCATATTTAAATTGTTCCTGAAAGGAGCTTTCGTTCAAGTACCAACATGCCTGTAGACTTAAGTCAGTGGTTCTGGCACTGCCTGGCAAGTCATACTGCAGCTGCCGCAAGGGCAGCTGCTGCATGACTTGCCATAGTATGGAATGAATTACAGTAACAATAACTGATAACAGATCAAAACATAACTATAAACAATAACAACAATAGTCATGTAAGCTTGCCCCGAAAAGCAGAAAAAATGCATGACCATATACATGTGCAGGTTTACACACAAAGTACATGTGCAACCACACAATTTGGCAGTTCTGGAAATAGAGAGTGGATAATATTCAATCTTAATGATTTACACAATGACAAGTTAACATTATATTATATCACAGTTTGTTGCAAATAATAATAATAATAATAATAATAATAATAATAATAATAATAATAATAATAATAATAATAATAATAATAATAATAATAATAATAATAATAATAATAATAATGTTACAAATCTGTTAAGGATAGTAACATAGCATGATTGGTACCATTACCGATATTAATGACCTAACTACCCAACACCATTCACATAAAATATGTTAATGAAACAAACACACACTGGGCTGCCAGTGGACTGCCCAGTTCCTGAACTAATACAGTAAAACCTGTCCTTGTGGACACCTGTCTACTGTGGACACCTGCTTAATGCGCACAGTTTTGGCCAGAACCGAATATTTTAAAGTCATTTTCATATTGGCGATACCTGTCTACAGTGGACACCTGTCTATTGTGTATTGCGGACACTTTTTGGGGTTCCAAATGCAAAAACAACCTGTCTATTGCAGACACAATATATCAATGCATTTTTCGCAACTTGTTATGTAATACCTGAACAATGCTATTCATGTTAAACTGGAATCAAAGACTAATTACTCCATTGTTCAGTAGCCTGTTACACATAATAAGCTCACTCAGCCAAGCAGTTAGGCTGCAAAGCCTCAACAAACATGCCAGGTGTCTCTGAGCATTGGTGCTCCTTTTGAGTGAGGTTGCTCAAACTTTCTCTGTCTATCAAACAATTAAGCTCCATAGATCAATCATTAAGCCTAAAACAAAGGACCCACTGAGACTCACGTGAAATTATTCACAATTTGTAACAATGGCACATACAGTTATACTGTGCTCAAAGGATAGGATATCCCTGTGGTATGTTTGTCATTTGTTTCTTATTTTCTTATTATTGTTATCTAACTTTGAGTTCTCTTGCTTTTTTCATTATAATAATTAAATGGAATAAGATGGGTACACATGTGTATATTTTATGACAGTCCATACAAGTTTATCTCCTTTGATACAAATGCACTCTGAGGTCCCAAAAGTTCAGCCCCTGCCTATTGTGGACACCTGTCTATTGCGGACACTTTTACCAGAACCACAGGTGTCCGCAATAGACAGGTTTTACTGTACCAGCACCTGTAAAAACTCCACAGCTTTGGCCTGTTACAGACACAGGAATAAAAAGGAGAATAGCTTTAATCACAAGTCTAATGACATGTGACTGATCAGACAGTTTTATGCAAATATAACCCGTTGTTACCCTGCAGACATAACGTTTAGCTACATGTGCTTTGTATGTTTCCACGTTTTGCTTCATCATGTGGTACAATGTGGAACCTATCTAACTTACTGCTGAAGCAGACTAAATCAAAAACTAAATTATATACTTATGTGTTAGCCGCGAATAAAACACAAAGACAGGAACTGTTCTTGTATATACAGATTGTCCATCTGGTATGAACCGGAAGTCTCTCTTTTCAAGTCCTTGATGATTGGTCAGAAATATTAGAGAATGGGGACTGCCTTGATGTGGTGTACTGTGACTTCCAGAAGGCTTTTGACACTGTCCCTCATAGAAGGCTCTTCTTCAAACTATATAAATATGGCATATCAGTGGAATTACATAAGTGGATTGAATCATTTTTGACTGGTCGTCTTCAGAAAGTTGTAGTAAATGGCCACTCCTCGAAAGATCTGCAAGTAAAAAGTGGAATTCCACAAGCAAGTGTACCTGGACCGCTCTTGCTTATAATATATATTAATGATCTACCTATGGTCACAGATCCAATGACAAAAGTGTACTTATTCGCCGATGATACTAAAGTGTACCGAAGAATTAAATCACCTGATGATATGAAGCAGCTACAGGCTGATATTGCAGCTTTACAAAAATGGTGTGACAAATGGCTTTTACGTTTTCACCCGGAAAAGTGTTTTGTTATGAAGGTAGGCAAATCAAACCACTCCCCAAGACACTGTAAAATTGGGCTAGAAGGACATTTCAATTTGAAAGAGACAACGGCAGAGAAAGATGTTGGAGTTACTTTTGAAAATGATTTAAGTTTTAGAAAACATATGCACGAAAAAGTGAATAAAGCTTACAAAGTCATGGGAATTATACGGAAGACCTTTGAATACCTAGATATAGATATATTCAGACAATTGTTTCAGTCCTTTGTTAAGCCAGTTTTAGAATACGCAAACCAAATATGGTGTCCGCACTTGAAGAAACATATTACAGCATTAGAAAATGTACAAAGAAGGGCAACAAAGCTGTGCCAGGCCTAAAAGAGCTCTCCTATCCTGACAGACTTCGCAAATTGGATATCCTAACTCTAGCATACCGTAGGGCAAGAGGGGACATGGTCGAAGTATATAAACCCCAAAGGAAATTACGACAAAAGAGTGGCTCATGGACTATTGAAACCAAGCATCACAACAACCACCAGAGGACATTCATTAAAAATGGAAAAAAGGACTCATCTGAATTTAAGGAAATATAATTTCTCACTAAGAGTGGTGGATGTATGGAACAACTTACCTGAGCATGTGGTGGAAGCAGACTCACTATATTCATTTAAACACAGACTGGATAAACATTGGGACTCCCAACCAATAAAATTTGACACCACTGAGAACTTGATTATAAAAATAAAACCGGAACTTTGAATAAGTAATAACAAAGGCACAATATTAATAATGTAACATTTATTAAGAGTCTTTCTTTTTAATCAGTTTTACAGGGACGATTGAATTGAGATACATATATATATTTTTTTCAGTTAAATTGAATAGGAGCTACACATAAAGGTCACACGACCTGTGTGTAGTACAAACACTTATGAACTTATGCACTTATATATACATATATTGATCTGACACTTACAAATGATTTTACAGTTTAAAAATCAGGCAGCACATCTCCCAGGCAGGGTTGACAATCATGGTATGGGTCCCATTTAGTCTGCCACCCCTCACTCTGGGCTGCTACTAAAATTGAAAGCGCAGTATCAAAAAGGAATAATATATCTAAAACTTAACTTGTTTAATTTATTTCGAGAAAACATTTATTGCCAAATCGAATTTAGTCTTTCTATTCGTAAGTCTACCAGCTGCCAAACGTAGGAAGTATTTAATTTAGAGATTTACTATGAAACCACAACGAGAATAAGAAAATCGCACATCTATGTACAACACAATATACACAATTTGTGCATATATAACGCTAAGAAAAATATTCATGAATTTGGCCGATTACCAACCTACAACGGAGCTTCCTTACAGCTCACAACTTATAAAAAATTGGCCGTTTATCGACCTACCATTTAAAATGCAAAAAGTTCAACACGGTGCACTACCATCTACCATACTTACATTTATGACTGATTCTGGAACCACCTGTCCACAGTAACTTCAAACTTAATGTGAATGTACCAACACCTTGCCAAGCACGGGCCAACAACTCACCAGAAACTGACCAAGGTTTAATTTTTGGCCCTCAATTTGTGACTGACAGGGGGATTACTTTCCCCTGCTCTAAATAGTTTGTACTCAGTGACCCGACCTCACTTTCCCAGCAGATCCAGGTGGTCACATGATCCACTTCTGCAATGCAAGTGCATTAGAGAAAACTCATCATCTTGGCTTCCAATGTAGTAGATACACGCAATTAGCAAATGAATATCAGACTTAATTAATACCTGATGCGAGTTTAAACGCTGACACGTTACTATTCGGAATGAAGGAAAAAAGAAATATAAATAAGACAATTTTTCAAGCAGTACTTTAGTATATTAAGAACTTAGGAAGGTTTAACATTTGAATTTTGGAAACTATTTTAGGCTAATGAAAGTAATTGTTATCTCACTACACATCACACATGCCCCCTCGCTCACTTATTCTGAAATTGTAGTCCCGTATGTTGCCTATCTGTGTATTATTGTTTTGAAACATCAATGTTGTATTGTGTTATGTATACACGAGGCCCTTATATAGGCTGGTGAGCCTGTCGGCCAATTGTTTATTTTTCAATAAGATATGTTTCAAGCAAATTAACAAAGTATTTTAGGAAAAAACAAGAAGTATGTGTTCATACACAGGCTTAAAGAGACGCATAACCCGAATGAGTTCCGCCGTTTACACACTCCTCAATTACTATTTTTCTGCCAATCGAATGACACGCATTAGTTTTCATTTTCACCGCCAGATGGATGCTCTGACAGACAAGTACACAGGCAACAAACAACGGTATCCGATGTTTCAGAGTATTCATAGTAGGCAGCGTTATTTTTTATTTGAGCTGTGGACATTGTGCTTTCATCTAGTGATCAACAAACAATTTTATTTTGCTGAAATGTGCACCACTATCCAAGTAATATCTAGTCATGACTTCCCAGTGTAGTCAGCTGCATGAATGGCACAAATGTAAACAGGAAGCAATGAACATGTGAGCACTGGGGATATATATTTCTACATGTATGGTTTGTGTGGCGGCCAATTAATGTCGGTTTCACAGAACATACATATTATAATGAGTATATTTTACGATTCGGGTTTGTCAGGCGCATGCGTGGTTTGTGAGAGGGACGTGAAAGAATCTGCCCCGGGGCCATGACGTTGTCTCATGATTGAAGTGTCTGCCGTGGTCTGTCGGGTGGTTGTATGGTGTTTCCCTAACTTACGGATTACGGCAGAAATAATTTACTCTTTACAATTGCCCACTGGGCTATCTTTGCCTCAATGTGTGGACATTATTTTCATGTAGGAGAAGTATTTTTACACTAATAAATGAAAACACTGCACACTGCACATGTATAATTTTTACTTGTTATCTGTGGGACGGACACTTGGAGTAAGGCTCATTGTCCATGCAGTATCGAGAGTGTGACATTAGGACATTATGGTTTTCAAACAATATTCATGATGGTACACATTATTAATTTTTAGTTATCTGCCACGTCTTTGCCTGGCATAAATATATTACAGTTTTCGGCACCTTTATCATGATTTTGCATTTGAATCAAACATCAACTTTTTAATCGTTTCTTTCAACGTCATGTTGTTCAATCAGCTCATTCATCGCAACCCACATGTATGGAACAGTGATTGAGTCTGTATTTCGTGTCAATTTTAGTTTACAGAGTACTGTTGGTTATATTATATTTCAAATTTGAAATTTGATTACTTTTCATTTGTAGACTTCGAAATTATATTGATTTTATTATAACTATGTTTTCTGCTTTTATGTATGAAAGGACCCAATTGGAAATAAGTCACCCGACTTTTTTGGCTATCCCAGCACCTGTGGAGTTAAGAAGTCTTTCTTTCTTTATTGTGTTTGTGTATGTGGTGTAACTTTGTCTGTGGTGTTAAATGAAATCAATTAACCAATCAACCATTTCTTGATTTTATCTCATTTTCTGACAATTCATAATTTGAACCAACAATAAAATTATTCATATAAGCCTTTTTTTCCCCTTCTTGTCTTTGTAGCTATAGCATCATCTACAACAATAACTGAAAATGTGAGGGACATGATAAGGTATAGGCTTACGTCAGCAATGGCAATCCCGTGGGTACAAGTATCACAGACCCTCCTCATCCCTAATCTACGCTTACAGGAAAACAAGATTTTTGCAATACGTACCCCCCCCCTCCCAAATTGGCGTTATTCTTTATTTTTTTTGTTGTTGGTCGTCTTGATATGTTGTCTATCGGTTGTTAAATCTGGAACCATTAAGTTGCAATTGCAAAACCTGTCAATCACATCAGTCTCCTGATCTAAATTGGCAATTAGAGCGGCCGGCGATGTAGCTTGTAGAGTCGTCATGACTGGTCTTTCCCCGGGATCAGTGTCACTTTTGGAGATAAACGGTATAATAAGTAGACGCAACATGTAGGATTAAAGGTTCTTGTGTCTGAGTCATCAAGAAACGAAGACGCATGGTGGCGGTTTGATTCTGATGACACAGGCACAAAGCCCCAAGACTATGAGTAGAGATGTCAAATGCCCCTCACCATTAGGGACAATCCCTCGAATCAGCTGGAAACTGTCCAATTTACGATGTGTCCCTCATTTTGCTTTATTCTTTTGTTAATTATCTTGGGTCCCTGATGGTCTCTATTACTGTCCTTGAAATAATATTTTGAATGTTGCCATCCCTGCATGAGTGGGATATACTTTTACACCATGTTATTTTCACGGGATTTTTGGAGAGTAGCATTGGTTCGTACTTTGACCAACACACTGTTCAAAAAAATTTAAGAGACGCATTGAATTATAATTTCTGACGACTGATGCACTCGTTGCATATCAGATTTCCCGCATGCGCTAATAGTACGGCTCACACAAAGAAAAGGATCGCTCAGTGCTAACAGACTTATCGGATAATAGTTAAAACAGATCATTCAAACGACAGAGTTCTTCAGAGCCGCCCTGGTTTGAATCCCGTTGTATGTTTTGATCGTAGTATTTGTGAAGAGTGAGAACACCTCAAACGTCTATGTCGACCCGACGCAAATAATCCTGAAGACAAAAGAGAACAAGAGGGTTGTATGACCAGCCCATCCTGATCCTGAACTATATAAAAAAATTCCTTTCCCAGTGAACTGAAACTAGCGTCTGTAACTCCCAATTTCATGATAAAAGACAGACTCTGCAAAGAAAATTACCGTTCAGTCAGTATTCTCACACGCCTGTCTACAACATGTGAAGCAGCCATGAGCAGCTAGGTTAATGTTTTGCACTATTATTTCGCCGTACTTTTCTGCTTACAGAAAGAGATATAGTTGCTATACTATTCTCATCAAATGCGTAAAAGACTTGAAATTGGCTCTATATAACCATACATTTACTGGTATGGTGTTTATGTTCTTTCAAGGACCTTTGAGAGTATGCTGCATGACCTTTTGGCGTCCGACTGAAGACATTATGGGCTTTCATCAAATGTGGCAGAGTTAGTGTCGAACTATTTGACCAACATGTACTTACTATATATTTACCTTATGTGCACATATACATGGGAAGCTAATGCCCCAACTGCTTTTTCTATGTGACGTATTGTCTTGGTCTTTTTCCAGATCATGTACAGGCTTTTGCCATCTATCTATTTGGCCATGTGGGGTTAATCCTTAATTACTCTCAGTAATTTTTGTCGTCTCTTGTGAACTTACTCTATACTTTAGTATGTACAAGAAGGATTTATGTAGGGCTCCGCCCTGTTTCCCAATTATGTTGTGATAAAATATGTTTAAACCAACAAAGAACACCCCCCCCCCAAATATAATAAATAAAATAAAAAAAAGCGTCAAGATTAATGATATATGTAGTTCATGGATAGATCTCACAAGAGCGACTGCCATTGAGGTGTACAAACAGTTCACTGTATTAGGCCCCTGGTCCTGTGGGACCTTTTTACCATCAAACGACATATACAAATCTGACAGGGGGTATAATCCTTGAACTCCCTAAATACAAAGTGTGTATGCAATGGTAAGCGCCCCTTCAGATATGAAGGGGCCAAAGTTTGTGACCACCTGCCCAATAATTTTAAACAAAGCCATGGTCAAAAAACGTAATCAGTGGTATGGTTGTGACTGTTTACTTTGTAAATAATCATTTTCTAACACCAAATAACCTGATCGGCTGATGACTCTTTAGGATGTTTAGCTCTGCTGCCCAAACGTCGCAGAGCTTATGCGACCGCTCATGTCTATCCGTCCGTCCGTCCGTCCGTAAACTTTTGCTCGTTAGCGCGATTTCGTCCACAGTTTTCAAGCTAGCCGAATATAACTTTCAGGACTTACAGGGGGTATGAAAATCTAGGTCGCTTTTTGATATTGGTGGCGTCACCTACATTGTTATGTAATATAGGGGTCAAAACGTGAAAATCTTGTGAACACTCTAGCATCCTTAATTTTTGGCGGATCGTCACCAAATTTGGTGGGATTGTGGGAGAGGTCAAAGTCTAAGTTAAAAATGATACTAGTGACGCACCCTATAATTTAACATACATTTTGAGCCAAATTGTGTTTTAAGATGTAAAATTCAATATTTGGAATAGTAATTGGATTACACTAGCCAAATTTATACGGTATATAGACCACGGCCAAAGGTAGAACGTTATTCAATATTAGTGACCTTGATCTATTTTTGTTAGGTCATCATGCCTGTAAAGTTGAAAGAGTGATTTTGTAATGGCCGGGTGTAGCTTGAGACATCAATGGCAAAGAGAATTGAGCCTCCAGATCAAAATTGCACTGAATTACATAAAACAACATAAAATTGTACTTGGTGACCTACTCTTTGCGTCACTGTGACCCAGTAATTATGGAGGTTGGCGTTTGTCCAGGTTTATTGATTTTCGTCAACACCTCGAAAAGTTATTACCCGATTTGAACAAACAGACCATATATTAAAAAGCTGGATGTAGGGCGCATATTTTGATTATAACAATTTTTATCCGAGTTGAAGGTCAAGGTTAAATAGCCAGTTTGAGTATCGGGGCCATCTTGTGAATGCTCTGCACCCCACAATTTTTTAGATAGACCCATATTACGTTTAGGAGTTATGAAGTGTATAAAAATCTTAGTGGACATCAATGTTGGTGGCTCCACGTATAGGTTTATGTAATATACAGGTCAAAATGTGAAAATCTTGTGACCGCAGTACTGTCCACAGTTTTCAAGTTACCCCAATATAACTTTCAGGACTTATATAGAGGGTATAGAAATCTAGGTTCTTTTTTATATTGGTGGCGCCACCTACAATATTATGTAATATAGGGTCAAAATATGAAAATCTTGGGAGCACTCTGGAATTTTTAAGCAGATCTTCACAAAATTTAGTGGGATTGTGAGAGAGGTCAAAGTCTAAGTTGGTAAGGATAATACTGGCGCCACCTATAATTTGATGGAAATTATGAGCCAAAATGTGTTTTAAGATATAAAATTCCATATCTTGAAAAGTAATTGGATTAGACTTGCCAAATTTATAGGATATATAGACAATGTCCAAAGCGAGTATCGTATATAATATCAGTGATCTTGACCTTTTTTGTGAGGTCACCATACCTGTACAGTTGAAAGAGGTGATTTTGTAATGGCAGGGTGTAGCTTGGACTTTAATGGCAATGTCAGCGCGGCACCAGGCAGGCCTATGGACCTCTTGTATTACTTCATTTGGGTGTCCTTGATCTTATGTACCAAGGTCACTGAGGACATAAAGTTAAGGACACGCTCATTGTTGTCTTTGGCACATGCTACAATATTCATCACAAGAGTTGCACAAATAAGCTATGACTACGTGTGGAGCAAAGTGCCATCTGGTTGACAATTTGTACATCAAGCTTTATATGTTCAGAAGCCACTTGAGCACTCACAACTCTGAAATGAACAGGTGCAATATAGCTACGATGCCAGCAGAGCAGTAGACCCATGGGCCTCTTGTTATACATTTAGTGTCTGACCCTCTTGTTCTAAGATTTTCATATTTATAGTAGCTGGTTCATTGTTATGCTGTTGATGATCTTGTTTTTTTATGTCACCATGTCTGCATTAGTAGCCCATGGCTAATGTATATTGTATGTAGACCGACTTGAAATAACACAATGTCTATGTCTAGGTATACCCAGATGTGTTTCGGTGCAGTTTTAAAGCAATTGGCAACACATGTGTTGGAAAATGAAATTAAAATTTTGAATGAAACGGTGGAGGGTGACCATTTGACCACACCCACTCAGTAGAGACCCATCAAAGACACATCTCCACCAAGTTTGAGGTGAATATGGCCGACTCTTTTGCAGAATTAAAAAACGTGACTGCATTGCAATCTAAATTGGCTTACATGTAATCAACAGCAAAGTATTCATTAAGCGACAAGTATCTGAATTAAGAGATTAGTTAAACATAGGGGTCCTTGGCGTCCCCATCTAGTGAATATATTTGCTTGAACTTTCCACATGTTTCATTTCCACCACGTTACAGCCCTGAATGACAGTTTTGCAGGAATCGAATTATTGAAAGCAAATCGAAATTCGTCTCAAAAAGAAAACAACAGCGCCACCTGGTAATTAAATGAAGTCTAGGGATCCCTAGAAGTGTCTTTATAATATTTTAAAGTAAGTGGCACAGTGGTTTTGGAGAAGGGAGATTTTTACCCCTCTCTTCTCCCATTTTTTTTTCACAAAATCCAAAAGTCATTGAGCTTTTGTAGTGGTTTTCTGGGTGCGCATTCAACACAAATCTATGAATAAAAGGTGGAACAGCATGCCCGCTCTGTACACGTTCCAAGGATATTCAACATTTGAATTGTCTTATTTACCCTAATGAGCACTAATTGTGCAATTTTGGGAGACCATCTGCCCATTGGGCTTTAAAAGCTAAAACTAGGAAAAAGTCAGTGAAGGAAAAGCGAGAGGAAGAAGCAAAATTGGTGAGCCAGTACTCATCAAACAAGTTCGCTGAATGCGGGTAAGTCAATTATATCAGAATTAAACTTACTTGCCCATGAAACCATATTGAACTAGGGTCGCAGAGAAGACTGACAAGGTGGAGCTGGACTCCTTTGCCGATTTTTTTCTGATTTTTTCCTCAAGTTACTAGATCTGCATGTATTTGTTGTGCTTATAAAGGATGAAGCCAAATTCACCTGTAGGCCTAAATTCTGGTCGACTTTTAACTTATATTAAGGACTGTGAATCAACCGTGACAAGTCGACCCTATGACCGGGGACGCTGGTAACACATACTGGTGGAATTCTGGGGAAGCCAGGGTTTTCTTGCCATGTTTGGCTCGTACTGTAACCAGTGCCCTGATTACAGCATGAGCCCCAATCGGACTCGTTAAGTAGGTGAATGATAGCCTTGGGCATTGATCTATAGCTGTTTTGCTTTGGTATTGGCATATTGCAACTTTTTGTCAGGCTGTGATATCTTCCGATCAATGTAAACCGTACTGACAGATTTCCCATAGTGGCCTCCATATATTTTTCTTCTTTGCCAACCAGCAGTTGCCCAGCAACAAAATTGTCAATAATTCTAATTAGCCTGCCATACAAGGCATGGCCAATCAGTGGGCTATTTTTAGCAAGACTGATTTAAACATTTCTAGCAGTAATTCTTTTGGGGTCATTAATTCCTTGAAATATTTTTGTATCATCCATCTTATAATAACTTGGAACAGCGTCTTACAGCTTCTCACCAAGGCTTTTTGACATCTGTAATGTAACATAGTCCATACTTAATATGTAAACATCTAGATGTACAATTTGCTTATTTCTCGTTCACAGGGTAAATAAAAATTAACAATCGTCAATAAATGGAAACCAAGCTTGCGCTAGCACAAACAGAGTTTGGCACAGAACTCGTAATTTTCTCCATAAAGACTTCATGATTTGCGTTTCCTTAAAGTAAGATTACAAACTATTTCGTTTTCATCTTCCACAATTTTGCATGAAAAGACTTGTAGTTTTCGCTAATGTCATATTAAAGAGTTGCCCCCCCCCCAAAAAAAAGTCTCATTTTTTTGTATGAGGCCTGGTTCTTCCACAAGCCTTGACGAAATTTGAAACCCTTTGAAATGTAAATGGAGTGTCATCATTTCAACTTCAGATACCTACAGCTCATAAATGGCGCAAAACAACAGGAAAACAAAGCACACAGTAAAGTGAAATAAGAGCTTCCTCTGTTGATGGTGCAGTATTTGTCACATGCAACTTTCCTTATTGTGGTCCTTTTGGAAACTTGTCAGAGATATACATGCCAGCAAATCGAGATCTTGTTGTTGGTTCCTGTCTGCCTTAGATATCTGTAACATGTTGGTGTCCATCTTAGAAGTCTGTGATTACATTCCTTTGCTGTGTCAGTCTCTACTGCGTTGTCAAACTTGGCATAGATGATTATAAACACTGCTGATGAGAGGACATTAGTGAATGTCACATGCAGATCCACTTTCCTTCTTTACCAGCGGATAATGGTCCAAATTGCATGAAAGGGCGAGTGTCAAGTCAAAGGCCAAAAAAAAAAAAAAAAAAAAAAACACCTTGCAAAGTTCTCTGGCGTGATATTATGCCCGAAATCACTCATCAGCTTTTCTACCTTTGAGCAGGTCCTGCACATGTTGAGAAGTAATGTTACTAGGCAAAACCTTCATCTGGATAACACCCCTGCAAATAAGATATTTGGCTGTGCTGGTTTTTATTGCTCTTGCATGTCCCATAGGCACTCTGGCTTCCCCTCTTACTTTGTAAACATAAAGGATGGCTTTATGTATATGTGTCCTGAATAGGCTCAAGACGTTAAATGAAATCCTACAGTTTTGTCTGCATATTTCAAAAGTGGGGCTGCAGATCTGAAGAGCCCACCAAAATGCTACCAGTAGCATGTGTACCCTTTGTACTAAAGAACCTTTGTTAACTGGAATCCTATATCCAGCCTGAATGATGAAGTAATTTTTGTAGACTTTGTTAGCAGGGACGGCATGCTTAGCATGTTTTCATTTTATGGCAGTAGTCGTTGCCTTCTAGGCCAAAAATGAAGCATAAAAATTGCCTGGCCTCTATTAAATAGGATTGGCAGACCAGTCTGTGATGCCATTTTTATGGTTATGACATCGAACCTATTAGTTTTTACAGGTTGATAAAGTTGTGCATTGTAAATTGTAGTACGCTGGCGGCCCTTCGACCTGCAACTTTAATGATCTGCAGAATTGGAGCAAATCTACTTCATATGAAACTCCATGGTGTAGGGGTAGTTTGAGATCATTACTACCAAAGGCATATTTGCACAGCTCAAATCCAAGGACTTGACAAAGCTTTCTACTGAAAATCTCCAGCCCTCATTATGGCATGTCATCTTAATTGTCATCCTGTGTGTATCTTTGTTGTACATAAAGCTACTGGCATGGTGTGAACAAGTATTGTTTAGCATATTTCCAGTGCATTTGGATTTCCACTGAAAAATCACTGATGGTTGATTTTGTGCCCTTATTACTTGGCGCTCCTATTTTGAGATGAGCATCAGCAGTTGGAATGTTATTCCAGTTAAAGAGACAGGATATCTCTGCCAGGCTGACTTTATACAATGCATGCAATTCTGTGACTTTTGAAAGCTTAACCCGGAAATCAGTTAGTGTAGAATGTAGAAAGTACTGCTTTGAAGTGTCAGATGGAAGGATTAAGTAAATTTTTGTCATTTCTCTGATTGATCCAAAGTGCTGTTGTTGTTAAGACTGTTTCCCACAAGTCTGTTCTGAAGTTGTGCCACTAAGACTTTTACTGAGACAGCCCCGATCACACCCCTAAAGAAAGCTAGTGATATACTGACGTCTTTCTGATCTATGTCACCATCTTGGCCTACATGATGTACATTTCCATCGCTGGTCCATGAGCTATTCATATCAGCATTTTTCTTCTTGAATGACAGGGAAAAAATGTAGCAGCCTTGATATGTGACTGATTTCATGGTGGCCACACTTTGATCAGTTCATGGTTCCAGAAGTTCCCATCTATTTCTTCCCTCTTTAGATCTTTCATATAGCAGACACCTGCCCCAGGTACATGGTTTCCAATCACAAAAACTTCCTCTGTTCATTGAGCCTGATATTCTTTTAAAATGGTCCCTTGGTTTGCACTATTCAAACAAAATCACCCATTTTCAGGTTTGGTTCACCTTTCTTCTTTTCTGTGTACAGTGGCGTGTCTCCATACTGCACATCCCACAGAACGTCATCACTGACATGCTCCCTTGTATATCGAGGTGTTAAATGTTTCAGTGACAAGTGTGGAAAATTGTTGTAGACAGTCACCAAATTGAGTAACACATTGATGTCCCAATGAGTACCTGGATGGGAAAAGTATGGCCACATTGTCCCTTTGAGGGTATGATAAAACCTCTCAAACCTTGTGGCTTTAATATCTTCATTTTAGTAGAAAAGTGCTACATTTCATGCTGCTTCATCGCCTGTTGGAAAGAAAAATCAATGAACTGAGGTCCAATGTCAGTTTGAAAACGTTTTGCAGTGGTTCCAGCCATTTCAAATACCTTCAGCATTGCTTTGTGGATTGCATGCGCATTTTTACTCCTCAATGGGACTGTCCAAACAAAACAGTACAAGCAATTGATCACTGTTATCATATATTGATTACCATTGTTGTATCTGGCAATGGTAGGAAGGTCACACAGATCTTTTGCCACCGTTCATCTGTTTCTTGTACAACAATGCATCTTCGTGGGAATTTCCTCTTTGATTGTTTGCGTAAAGTCTACACTCTCTGTTTGATTAACCAAGTTTTTGCTTTACCCTAACAGACACAAGCTGCATTGGTAAGTCTCTTGATGTCTTCAAAGCTGCCAGGATTGGCAGGGTTGTAGTAAATAGTTGTCAGGTTGTGATCCATTCTTTTTAGAATTTTTCCCACCGACTTTCAAAAGTTTTATGTTTTTGGTACTATTCTCCTTCTTGTGCTGGCTGGGCACTTATTTTAAGACAATCAAGTGGCATTCCTGTGCAGTCACTTGAAAAATGTTTTTTCTTCCCACCCACACCCTCCTGGTGTGAGCATTTTCTCCACACCATCATCTATGCTTGGTCACAAACACAGTAGGTTCTAAAGAAAATATGTTGATGTGGTACCTTATATTTATGGGTGTTCCAGGTGTGCAGTTGATTAAGAATTAGCCATAGCTGTCCTTGGTTGCTTCTTCAAATGCTTCCACCACAGCTTGACTTGTGTTAGGTTCAAGGTGCCTGGCTAATGAAGTTATTTGTTGCCTATGCCTTGCATTTTCAAATACCACAAGAAAAGGGGCATTCAAACTGATAATTGAAAATTATTGTTAGCAGAAATGTTCTGTACAATTGATATAACACCTGTATCCTGATGGCGGCTTTTTGGTGAAAATATCCAGTACCTGCTTGTCCATGTCATCCATCAAATGATCAACTATCACCAAGAGGGGCACATTTTTGTTTGTATCCCCCAGTCCATCAATACCATACAAGAAGTGAACTTTTGGCTGCATGTCTTCATATCCAGTTTTCAAAACCCAATAGTAACTACCACTTTCACCAGTATGGGAAATAACAGGTTTTTTTTATGTTGTTTGTCAAATGTTCTACCCATTCTGTGTTTCCAGATTGACTTAGGCCAGCCACAATGCAAGTGAAAGGATGTTTGAACCTTGGAGCCATACCATCAGCTTAACTTGGCTTCAGGCAGTGTTAAAATGACAGAAATATAGGTATCTTCCACTGATTTTCCTACTGCTGTTTGGAAAGACGTTTTGTTTTCATGGGTCGTACATATATTGTCTTCAAGCCCAAAGCATTTAGCCTGTAAATGTCAGTGGCACTGGATACTTTCTCTCCCTTGCTAACCACTCT
The DNA here is from genome assembly GCA_964020975.1 of Hermodice carunculata. Taxonomy (NCBI): domain Eukaryota; kingdom Metazoa; phylum Annelida; class Polychaeta; order Eunicida; family Amphinomidae; genus Hermodice; species Hermodice carunculata. The sequence continues at coordinate 18,883,721 of OZ026619.1, read as the reverse complement.
TACTACACTGTCCATGAGCAATTGAACGATTGCAACAATTGCATTTGTTGACACAGTTTTGAACAATTTGCCTGAATGGATCACACAAGCTGACTTGTTAATGGAGATTCCCAACATCTACATCAGAGCATACGTAAGCAGCTTGCAAGTCCTCCTTTGAAAATGGTCTATATGCACTTTTAGACTCTTTCTATAACCTATAATGGCTCATTCTGGTTGGAACAAGGAATGAAAGCATAGTACAAATCATTAAAACTTGCAAATGAAGAAACAACATACACTCACCACACTGCTTCCTCTTTAGGCTTGTACAGACACAAAAGCTAAGATGCACAGTATATTAGCTTTGAAATCCCGACATTAAGACGAGGCTTCTGCTGATGAGACTTGGTTGTTTCTTGTAACTAGTTAGACTGCTCCAAGGAAAGTGTAAAAGATTGCAGGCTGTATTTGTAGGGAAGAAATAATGTTCCAGGAAAGGAAGCATGGGAGAGGGCAATGATGTGCCTTAATCATATTGATAAGAAATCATGGGAATGTAATTTCCAATTAAATCCAGAAAGAATTTTTCTCTAAAACTTACCTTTGCATTCATTTCCAGATGGTTCTAAAATAAATGAAAGGTTAATAGTCACACATTGTCTCAGGCATCTTTAGTTTATCATTTAATTTCTTGACTTCACCTTTGCCCTGTTATCAGTAAAAGAATATCAAAGGAGACAGGACGGACTTGGCAGTGCCAGCTTTTGTTTTCCACCAAATATCTGCAAGGCAAAGCATGAGAATTTGTGCCCCTTTAAGCTCTCCAAACTGCTGACTTCAGATTTGAAGAATCTTATTAGATCCAGCACTAAACGTTTACAGCACACAAATGACATCTTGATTGTGGATCTCTTTCGATGCTCCTCTGTTATGAAATTTGGAGACTAAATAAGTAATTGTGATGTAAATGAGGTCTGACAAAATAGCGACAATAATAACAAAATCTAGATCTAAAGCATGTCTTAAAAAAAATCACCATTTGATTACTGTCACATATTTGCTCAATGATAATAAAGGTATTGTTAATTATTGGACCAGGCCCAATAACAATGTTTTCCCATGATCTGGTGAAATGGGTCTGTTGTTTTTTTTAATTGCCCCTTAACAGTGAAAAACATGTTCAACAGGCATGCTGTCTAGACGTGCTGTCAATCAAGTGTCAAAGTTTTATTGGAATAATGTGTCTCACGTTACACATCCCAGGACCTTTGACAACAAATAAATTTAAGATGCCTGAAAAAAGGAGGGAATATTAACCCTCTTGTTGTTCTGGTAAATTCTGGACAGAAGTTTTCAACATTTTAGAACACAAATTTCATCTAAATTCCTTCTGGAAATTCAAAACATTCTTAACATGACAAAGTGAGCTCCTGGTTCTGTGTTCTGAATCTTAAATGTTCTAAAATATTACTGGGCACATGCACAGGAATTAGGAACGGTGCTAGTAAGGCTTGATTTGAAATATTACCTTCTGGTAGTCCATGCTATTGAGATACTAAAAACTTGCATTGCCATTGGTTGCACCAAAAAGGACAAGACGCACACATGCACACGAAGATAAGAGCCTCATTTTCTCTTTTAGATTGCTTTTGTTTCCTGCCCTATGATCATGTGACTGCTCTCCTCCAATGAGGAGACTGGAACATTTGTGCACAGAAACTGGGCACATGACCATTCCTGACCAATCAGAAGTGATGTTCTTTTTCACGAATGGGTCAGTTGTTGCAGGACCAGTTGCATTTTTTAGCAACCTGCACTTTCAGCATGTCTTTCACCTCGAACTTGCTCTGATTTGGCTCAACTTTATGATATACTTTTGACGACCCCTTTTGGAATTGAACCACTCACATTTCAGGACCGGTGGCCAGGTGGGATCTTTGTCAGAGCCTTACATGGTGTCATCTTTCAATGACATGCTGATTGGCTTGCATGCTTTTCCGGACTTTGTGACACACTCTTCAAATTCTTGCCAGTAATATAAATTTTCTTGGTTTTTCATGTTTTATTTCAATTTCTCCCTGAACTTTGTCCAATTTCATAAACGTATGCCACCTGTCAAAGTGCTTATAGCAACCCACCTTTGGCCCATCTTGCTCGTTCAGCAACTTCACAATCATCGAAAAAAAAGGTCCCGTTTTGGTTCTGGTCATTACAGTTGTCCGCCCAGAACACAAACTAATCATATCCAGAACATATACGAGCTATTTTACATACGTTAAAGTAACATCTACAGCGAACCATCTTCAAATGGCTCCATGCCACGATACACAATAGTCAGCAGTGCCAGATAGGCTAGCAAATGTTTCATTGAACACTGTTAGTCTACTTATAAAAAAATGTTCCTTGATGCTCAACTTGGTAGCAATAAGACCTTTTGCACGTCTACTGTAAAACAGCATTTTTTGCGTTCTGATGCTGCTGCACTTTTAACGGTATCTCTGTCAGACTGGTACTGATGTCGGATAACTTGAGCTGTGCCTTGGTGTGTCTTGCCTTTGTTACAAATGTCACAGTCCTCATTACAAGGATTTGCCTGTCGGTTAGTATGCTACTTGAAGTTCTCGCATACTTCACATTGATCTCTTATAGCTCTTGCAAAGCCAATATTTTGACTTTTAAATACAAGAGCATAATCTGCATATTACCCTTTGGCTCCTGAGTGGGTGTCATTATACTCTCACCACATGTCCGCTGCTGATAACTTTGCATCTGCAGGTAGCGCCTGCTCGGGGAATGTGCGAGAGTATAATGTTACACATGTGGGAAATAGCTATCACTATGCTGTATAACCACTTCAGCATCCTTCTTGTTGTGATCTATATGGCCGCCTTTTTATCGACATTTGGTACCGTTTAGGGATTTTTCCTCTTAGCCTCAATGAAGTGTGTAATCATACCATCTGTGTTCAGGCCAAGTGTTGCCAAAACATTTCTTGTATACTTGTACTTTACTCCCATTTTCCATGGGTAATTTATATATTATAATACAATTCCCCTGGATGAGAGTTCTGTGTCTGTTTTTTGCAATTTTCTACTCAGTTATGAAATTTTCCACCCAGTGACGTCGCTCTGAAAATGTTTTTCCGCAGAACAGCTGCCTGATAGTCTCCCTGTGTGCATCATCAAATTTTGTAACACTTTCAAGATACATGATTTCGGGCATACTGCAAAAGGCTATTTTGCAAGGTCTTGTTTCACTTTTTCACCCTTACTTTTATATTTTAACAGGCTGTAACCCTTGAGATCTAGGCCCACGCCTTGGTGTTGATGGTAAAGGTGAAGCTTTACTGGCCTATTGGTTGGCTCTGACCTACCTATGACTATCTACATGAATCCTTCAAACTGGTAATGAATGATGACTGTGATTAATATCAATTAACTTAGGCTCAATTAGGCTATGTGTCAGAAAGCAATCTCTTGCCAATGACTCATTTCTGCTTAATTTTGAATAATTACACGAATAGCCAATAACGAGTTTAGCAGCCTGGGCTTGGGTCCAAAAAAGTATCGATCTTTGAGCCTTTAATACCTGCTAGTAGAACTAAATATGTGAAGAATGCACCTAAAGCTAACGTATTTATAGGCCTAATTCATCATCTCTAGGTTACTGTTGTAAATCAACCATTGTTTGATGCTAACAGGACACCACTCGCAGAATATAAGACTGAAGGTATGGACAGGGTGCTTCCGTCAGACTCTGATATACAGCTATCGGGATATTATCTTATTACCGGCCACAGCCGAAAAGCACCTGCAATTATGCTATCTGGTATCTAATCTAAACCCATTCACCGGTTCATGTGTTCTCTATTATTGCAAACGCGTCACGAGACATTATGTGAAACATTTTTTTTTGTTCTTTAATCATGTTGAGCACAAAATACTTACCGAATCGTAAAGAGAGAGTTCACAAGGCCGCCATTTGTCAGTGAGTGTAAACCCTTGGTCATTGGGCCTTAAAGTTACTAGCTTGTAGCATATAAACAGACGCCCAGTTTGGCACTTACTAGACCCAAGCCCATTAATATATCGTAAACTATGCAGCCTAGGACTTCAAAAATGGAAAAAATAGACCATAAAACAGCAGGTCCAAATGCACCTTAACCTGCATTTTCATGAAATTGTGACATGCCATGTGTTTGGTAAGAGCGACAGGGACGTGTTCGCATTTTTTCATGCAATATTTGACTGAATTGTAAGCATAAGGGATGTTTTTCGTTAAGTTTTTTCAACTTATTGTCGTGACAACATCTGTGATCCAAAAAATGACAAAGCCATAATACAATTCTGAGCAGGAACTGATAATGGCTCGCCACAGTGTGCGAAAAACCCCTCAGCAACAATGCATATAGCAAGGGAATTCAGCACGAAACAAGTCGCTGTCAAAGATATACGTACCACTCTGTACAGGACCTGGCTCGAGCTAATACTGATCATAAAGCCATATTCACAAAGAATTTAAATCTGATAAAATATGTAGGATCAAAACTAAAATCAACTTGTTTTGATCCCACATTCCCGAATCCTGGGTCGCATACACATTCCGATGTAAGCCAACCTCTTTCATGGCCATTGTACAAAGCATACAATTAACATTTCAGGAATGTGGGTTAATCTTAATTTGATTCAGATTTTGATCCAGCTTAAAAGACGAAATAACTGGACTGCACTAATATTAATTTAATAAAGTGATATGTTGAAAACAGAGTTCGCAATGTAGCCCAAACACAGATTGTTTATTCCTGGAATTTTTTTATTCATATACTAGGCCAGGGATTAAGCAGTTCAGGTTCAAGACCGCACCAACTTAATTTTAGGCTAAAACTCCGGATAAAGTCAAATTCTTTGTGAATACGACCACTGATGATCAAACCACGCCGACGACCCAAGACTTTCATGCTCATTCCTGAACTATGTGCGACAATCCTGCAGAAAAGGAGCCATATATTTTCAGCCGTTGTATCATTCATGTGGGCCACGAAAGACGATATCATGGTTGGGCCCTGCTTCTTTCAGTTCCCGTGTTGTGGTGGACTTTCCCTCCTTGCGCGAGTTCATATCATGTGTCTTTGAATGACCACAGGGGAAAAATAAATATTGCCCACTCTTACTAAGCAACATGTTATACATAAGCATTTTAAAAGGCTTGAAATTACAATTCAGGTATGAAAATATGCCGAACTTAAGATCTAAGTTGAAATGAATAAATTTATGATATCTTAAAAATTCAGAGCACAAAACTTTTGTTCAGCCAACTAAAATATAATTTTTGGTTATTTGCAAATGATACACAGATACCTAAAAGCCGTGAACATTTTAAGCTATCAAAAATGAATTTTTTGTATTAAAGAGAATTTTTGAGACATCTGAATTTCAATTTTATGTCTGTAAGATTCGAGTTTTAGATGTTTAAAAGTGCATGTAATTTTGATAAACTCGAACACAAGTTTGGTAACATGATATTATAAAAGCTACGTGTGTGACAGTAAAAAAATCCAAGAGAAACAGCTATGATTTAAAAGAGTAAGTCCGACTACTGACGAACATCGCCACAAGGATTTCATCCACGCACAATATAACTTCCGCCCGTGAGAATTTTGCTGGGCAAAATAATGGACTGCCTATCCTGTTGAAATGTCTTCGTCCGGCACTATATGGTCAGAAGGAAATTGTTTTTGAGGGACCTAATCAGTATTTGTGACACTTGGCTATAAAAGAGTAGATCATAGAAGACACACCAATTACCTTTAAGTTGTAAATTTTACAGTGTGAGATCTCATAAACCACGCAATGACGATTAACATGCAACCAATACTGGAACAATGTGCTATTGCTGAAATGTAAGCGCGTGTACTTCCCATCAAAATAAATGTTTACGATCTCATGATATGCTTTAGCTGGGTCACTTTTAGTGCCCCTTTTGTTATGCGCGGTATTTTCTACGATAAAATTTGTTCAAACTCTCTGAGATGACACCCAAAAGAAGGCCAGAAGAACGTGGTTAAAATTGTGTCTTTCTTTGTCGTGAGTAGGCCCTTATTTGTCCTTCACTAAATTAAGTCCGTTATATCGACCGCATGTGTTGAATATATACAATAGTATAGTATGGTGGCCACAGTGTGATTCTCGGGTGCAGACGCCCGATAGAATACACGTGCTTCAACAAAGTATTCTAAAGAAAACAAACTTGTGTCGGGAATAAGCAAACAGTCGATTTCAACTAGCATGATAAGGTTCACCTTTCCACTGAATATTGTGTAAATGGGCAAATATGCTTCGGTCACACTGTCTGCTTGTATGACTGAATGTAATCACAACTGCTCAAAGGAATGTCGCCAATGGTGAAATGTAGTCCCATCATGGAACATGGAGCTTTTGTTAAAATTTGACCCATTCTCTCCTGTCTACTTTACACTCGTTTTTGTTTAAAATTGAACCTTTCTCTTCTTTGCCCGCCACACTACAATGTTTTGTTTTTTTTTCCCACAAATTTATACGTTTTAGCCGGGACATGTTGACTATATGCTTGTTCCTGTAGCTCTGATAGAGCAGTGCTTGGACAACGAAGCTGAAGAGTGTTTACTCATTTAGACCAAGAGACTGCACACATGTATTTAGTGTATGCCTCAAAAATAATATTTTATACAACCCAATTGTACTGAAATTTATAACATAGCAGTCTAATTATTGCACCAACCCCCATCTTCCCTGACAAATAGTAAAATCAGAAACGTGTCACGGACAAAACATCAAGTTCCTGGTGTTAACATGTTATGAATAACAATTTTCCATTTTCGCTGTAAACAGCTGAATCCTAATTACTTAAGTTAGCTTGCCCTCCCTCTTAGGACAAAAATTCAACCCTTTTACGTTTTCGCGACAGAGGTGGACTTATTTTATATTTTGTTCACCTCAATATTACCAAGAGCTGTCGGCTAAGTCACGGCTGCCCTGATTTTTAACTTGTCGAGCCGACGCTGTGATGTATGCGACATTTGCCGGCTCAGCCGCGACGCGGACAGGCCGTTGTCATCTCCATCAGGCAATGATTTCTTATATCTTATTTAGTTTGGAGAAAACACTCATTGGGGACAAGTAGCAGAAATGGGTGTATGCTTGAAACAAATATTATATTTTTGGAAACATATTATCATCATCATCATCATCATCATTTCTTCTTCTTCTTCTTCTTCTTCTTCTTCTTCTTCTTCTTCTTCTTCTTCTTCTTCTTCTTCTTCTTCTTCTTATTATTATTATTATTTTCCAAAGACGCACAATTTACAAATACTGGGAACGACAATATAACAAATAATGTGATACTGGAAATTTGAGGGAACAGTTGTCCAAGTGCCATCCAGATCAGCTAGGATCCACAACTTAAGGTTAGCGCATACCGCCACATATTTTGGATAGGAGTGGCTGAAATATTCGTAGCAACTGCCATCTCTATAGCACAAAAGCCAGATGTTTCGAGGTTGTAAAGAGATAATCTGCCAGTAATTCTTCACACGCGGGCATTGCAAGCTGGCCTCTTCAACAGAAGTTGGAGCAACTTCCAGATGTATGTTTTTGGAAACTTAAAATATGAATCGTACGTCTTCCACAATTGATTGCGTTGCGTAAGTGATTCATTCACAGTTCCCGTGTACACTCCAGGTTTATAAAACGCTACGGGGTGGGGGTGGGGGTGGGGGGTCAAGTGTGAGCCGTAGATATATTCACCGTGCTTTCGACCGTTAATATGATTCAAGCTGCGTTTCGAATTGTCTCAATTTGTTAAATTGTCTTCAATATGAGACATCGAAATTATCATACTTTGTTAATTATGACAAACGTTACTGCAGCCTGCACTTTACCAATACTTTTGTGTTGCTTTCATAAAACATAATTTAATGACATTATCTTCATCTAAATGTTTGTAACGTTGTTACTGGTAGCTTTTCGAGAATATATCTTCAAAAAGCGCAGCTCATGCCGAGATCGATGTGTGTATGCGATTATTTGTATGCAATGCATTACAAGAACGACGATTTTATTAATAGAAAAGTTGATGTGCAATACTTATATGAAATGTGGCTACCTAACGATTCTTGTATAAACATCAGGTTACCAAGCAATTCCTGCATAAATAAGGCAGAAGGTGTATGACTCATTATGTTCACAACACAAGTTGTGCCAAAACATATTTATTTTCACTGGTATTTAGTACAAGCCCAACTCGTATCCTCACAGCGAGTCAAAAGAAAAATCCCTATGAAATTATATTCTAAATAGAAGGAGATTTTTCTGGCTGCATCATAGTACAGCAGACGTGATTCGTTACCAGAATCAATAGACGTCCTGCTGCAGTAGTTATCCACATGGATGAGGTGCTACATTCACTGTGACTGGCGTACGTCACTTGCGTAACATTGATGACATTCAAAGTGTCCACTGTTTTGTGTCTCAGATCAGTGGAAGGTCACAGGTGTATCCCATGCCGTACACCAACCTGATAAGATGTCGTATTTAAAAGGGTAAGAAACAAGGTGTTTGAGTGGTCATGGAATTGTTGTCGTAAGATCATTATTAGACATTTTGCGTTCGATAATTATACCTGTTGACGTAGTCACTTCGCGTGCAATTGAAAAAAAGAGGGCTATGTTCAGTCTCAGTTCTGCGGGTATGGTAATCCCGGTCTCAGCACCAATGTTTATTTGAACCTGTAGAAAATAACTTGGGTGTCCTCTGTCTCCTACGGCAGTAGACATAATAAGGGCCAAAAGGAGGGGGGGGGGGCATTGCATTTCACAGGGCAAACGTCCCACCTGGCGCATGTCTTCCCTGGGGCAAAATAAACAAAAAATATCCAAAGAGACACTCTGTTTCTATGCTTAAAGTCATCTAATTAGCGTAAATTGTGTCAATTAACACCTAAATGAAAGCACCGCCTAACTTTGCAACCAATTACAAAAATTAATATGTGTAAATAATAGTAACTAATTATTAAGAGGTAAGAATTGCACTTGTGAGGTCATTTTGATACTAAGCAGCCATACTGACCTTCAAAATGCAAGTTTGCCACTGGTTACTATCCCATGTAGGTTCTAAATGAGTAAAGCGCCGTATTTCTTTTGCCTTGCATCATGAACAATTTTTATTACTAATGCAATACCAGAACTGGGTTCGCCAGCTTCAAATTAGTACAACTTATACATGTCTAAAGTAGTGCACTCTGAGCAGCAAAATTCACATTGGACTCTAGGTACTTGTTCAATTGTCATGAAAGAAATAAAAATATAGTATTGTTGGTGGTGCATGGTACCTAAAGAAAAGAAAATGTACAGTGGCCATCTTGGTTTTTAAGGTCAATCGATTGCCAAGTGTCAAATTAACCCCACAAATGCTGTCTGGCTCTCAATTTAGCTAGTTGCGACGATCAATACATTGACATCTGTACCAAAGCTAATCCCTTATATACCAATTTTTTCATGTGCTAATTAGCATAATCTATGCTAATTTGAGGACTGTAAGCACTATTAATGACATTCTATCGCCAATGCAATGCCAGACCTTAGTCCCCTACTCCCAAAAGTAGTAGGAATTGTTGCTTTTTTCACGTTTCTAGCTCATACATGTATAACGCGGTGCACTGTGCCTGAGAAAAAGAAAGTATTCAGCGGCCATCTTGGTTTTGCAGGTGAAAATGGCCGCCAATTGTCCAAATAACCCCCCAAAAGGATTCCTGGCCCTCAAATTAGCCAGTTGCGACTACTCACTCATTTCTTTCTGTTCTCTAGTCAACGATTTATGTACTTCTTTCTTTCAGGTGCTAATTAGCATTATATATGCTGATTAGAAGAGACAAAGTGTCTCTTAAGATTATTTTTTATTTGCCTCAAGGAACACCTGTGCCAAGTGGGGCCTTCGCACTATAAAAAACAGTGCACACTTTCTTAGCAAGTCTACTATGGATCACATAACATTTCTCTGAATGAGGGCGATCTGAAGCGTTTATATTTATTCAAAGATACAGTTTTAAACAGGTACCAGGCTTCAGGAAAAAGTTGCATGCACTATTCTTCGGTACCTGCTGCCCTAGAGATACCTTCTCTGACGGAAAACACAGTACAGTGTATATGCTACTCAAGTACAATACATTGTCCATGCTAAATCGCTTTATAGACAGATGCCACTTGTTAGCAAGGTGTTAGGCATACCACAGGGTACGTGTCATTTGAACTTTGAGTGACACTTCATGTTTTTATACTTTTGAAGTTATTTAACATTTAAATTTTGTGAATTCACCTAATTTGCATTAATCAAAATGCTACAACTTTGGTTCATGTGTCATCGGATGCGGCTATGTTATAAACCTACAAAATAAAGTTGGAATGACACCTCTGTCTGAAATAGTTTGAATATTAATCAGGCATTCAATCTTGTGTATTCACCTAATTTGCATAAATCAAAATGCTACAACTTTGGTTCATGTTTCATTGGATGCAACTATGTCATAAACCTGCAAATTGAACTTGGATTGGCACATCTATTTGTAAAAGATTTGAAGATATCCAACTTTTAAATATTGAAAAGTGCTGTCAATTAACATGATTTCAAGTGTTGTCAAATGGACATTGTTTGACAGGTGTCGCACACCTGTATGTAATACTTTAAATTTTGTATCTATCTGTAATAGTTTGGAAGATACGGAGCTTTTGAAATTTTAATTGCCCCTTATTTGTATAATTTTTAACATGACATCCATGGTACATATTCATCTCCCTCTAAACACCGAACCTCTTCTAAATTATTGTTCTTATAGCCTTCCCTGTGCCACTTTCTGAAAAAATCTTCATTATCGATCTATATGCAGCACACCACAATAGCCAATGATCAACCATCTCATCTGCCTGTTGTCTACATACCTTAAATTTTGTAATGACCAACATTTATTCTTAACATTTTCTCATACATTAAAGAACAATGATGAAGGCCATGCAAGAACTTAAACAAATATTTGGTACCCATGGTACATAACCTGTCTCTTGCGATATGATCAAGATTTGTGACTTCCAAACATTACATACACTCACAGAATCGTCACTTTTGCATATAAGCCCTTTTTGCCTGAAATATATACATATTGTTGGGTCCAGAAATATAACAGCTATAGGAACTCTGCTGCCCTAATGTACCCACGCATTCTGGCCAAAAGTCCTTCCATATTACAGTTGGTCATTGCAGGGAGTTTGGATCTGTGTTTGGGTAATTTCTTGCAGTTTACCTGAATTTCCCTTTACAAAGACATGCTTAACTTTGATTTATATTTCATTGGATGCTGCAATGTCACTTACGTATCAATAGCGGTTGAAATGGCACCTCTGAGTCAGCACTAGCGGATTAGTGACGAGGAATCGCGCCAAGGAGGCTTTAGACTATGTTTGTACATAGCTTGTTTGGTTACACAATGCAGACTTACTCTACCAACATAGCCAGTCACCCTAGGGATTGAAAGAAAAGGTCATGGCATGCAGCAGTACTGCCTCTGTAGTAATAGGTATGGAGGCCAGACTTTCATAGTTCAACAATGTCTGGTTGCATTATAGTGTGGGTATGGTATTAGTTACCAGCTTTCGTGTGTGTGTGTGTGTGTGTGGGCGGGGGGTGGGGGGTGGGGGTGAAGGGAGATAAATAAATAAAATAGAAATATTTAAGGTGCTTGCCGGCAAAGTAGCTTTGAAAATTTAAAGATCGCCAATTCAGTGTGTAACCCCTGCAACAAACATTGTTATTGAACTGTGTAAAAGACACCTAAACAATAAGACTCCAGGAAAACACAATCACTCATTCCACCTATATTCGTTCCCGTCCTTCACAGTATACGTTGTTTTGATCAAGTGGGATCTTAACACAGTATGGAACAACCAGTTGATCTGAAGTTCAAGTCAAGAGCAACATACATTTTTGCCACAATGCCAGCTTGCGTACATAAGCTACATATTGAAATGTTTGCATGGGAGCATAGTGAGCAATCAGCTTGGAATAAGTGGACTTGTATGTGAAAGTATATGAGCTGGGTATGGACAAACTGGCAAGTCATTAGAGGGCAAGTTCTCAAAGCTATGAACAGTGATGACGGAGCATTATAGTTCAATATCAACATTTTATTGAGCATAAATTGGATGACATTTGAATGTGAAGCTAAACTCATTTATACTGCAGAGTCAATTTTACCACACCAACACCAGATTCTAATGCCTTGTAAATCTGGGACATAAAATGACTGCAAAAAGTTAAACGTATAGACATTGACATACATGCATTTGAGTTTCAGTATTTACAAGAAGGAAAAATCAATAACATGACAATCTCTACTAATATGAACTATTAGGCTCACCTAATCAACTTTTATATATATAACATTCAACTTTGCTCGTGCAAAAATCTATGTGTTTAACTATTGAGTGTTACACCCCTGCATGTGTCAGCAAACTTAAGATGTACGTTTTCACAGGCAACATCCAACTTGATTTACACAGCTCCTAGCAAAAATCTATCTCATAGTACATGTACTTATTTGACTATCAAGGTTCAACAACCTACTGAATGTGTTGACAAATTTAAGTTGCAAGTTTGCAAAGGCTGAACGTGGATGAAATAAGATGACTCTTATTGATAGCACGCAGTATTTCCAAATTAAAGGTTATGAAACAATATTATAGATATTTAACTGATGAGCAAATGTTATATTGATATTGACTCAAGCTGTTCGAAACATATCTGATCTGGGACTTGGTGTTAGTGCTGCCATGCTGACAAATACAGGAAAAGCCTAATGTATCAGAAACTTTCTCAAAACATTTGTAACGGCCAACATTTATTCTTCCCCATACATTTATTAACCCTTAAAGTGCTAATCACTGCTATAGCCGTTTTTTCATTACTGTTAAACATATGATGGTTAAAAGATTCAAATTCCTCATGAAGATACCTTTTATTCAAATACCAGCAAGCCTAGTCTAAAGCAAAAAGTAGTCTTAGTCAACAGCTTTCCTGGGGGCACTTTGCGCGCAATGCGCGCAAAGTGCCCCCAGGAAAGCTGTTGACTCAATCTTAAATCAGCACTTTAAGGGTTAACAGTGATGAAGAAGGCCAAACAATAATTTAAACATGTATTTGGTACACATGGTACATAACTTGTTTCCTGTCATGTGATCAAGATTTCTCCCTTAAAAACAATACATACTACCACTGAAGCATCACTTTAGCATATGAACCTTTTAACCTGAAATATAAGCATACTGCTGGGTCCAGAAAGAGAATAGCCATGGGAGCTCTGCATGCCCCAAGGTACCCATTAATCCAACTAGCATCCTTCCATGTTACAGTTGGTCATCACATGGAGTTTGGATCTGTGTTCGGGTGATTCCTGGCATTTGGTCTGAATCCCCTTTACAAAGAAATGCTAAACCTCGTATCATATTTTATTGGATGCTGCAATATCACTTATCGATCAATTGTAGTTGAAGTGACACCTTTCAGTCAGCCCTAGCTCATTTGTGATGGAGACTCACACCAAGGAGGCTTCCAACTATATAGCCTCCTTTAATTACGCAGTGCAGACTTGCGCAACCAACATAGCCAGTCTCTCACGAGATTGAAGGGTATGCCCAGGGCATGCAGCATTGCTTCCTGTGTTTTGATAGGCATGCAGTTCAGACATTCATGGTTCAATTATGCCTGGTGGCATAACAGTGTGGAAATGGTATTAGTTACCAGCTTGAGATGGGGGTGGAGAGCGACGTGTCAGATGTATATTGGAAGGAAATCCGGTGAATTGAACATACATTAAGATTCTCAATTTTTGTTTGCATGTTGTACGAATTTGCTTCAGCAACAGACCGACCTTTTACGCTTGGAATGGTAACCCTATCTAGAAAGTTTGAAAATTTGTAAGACTTAAAATTTGCACGAATGTGCCTCCAATTTGTATAGTTTGTAACATCTTGACTGTTCTAAGCACTTTACAGAACTTCACTACTAGTCCTTTGGCCATGCCAAGTTTGGTACTTTTTCAAAACGATACTGTTCGAGAAAAAATGACCACAAAATTCACAATAAATAAATAAATAAATAAATCAATCAATCAATCAATCAATCAATCAATCAATCAATCAATCAGGCTGTTTGTCTAGAAATCTTAAAGATTCCGTATTCAGCATTTGTGTAACTGCTACAACAGTAATTGTTATTGAACTGTATAAAAGAGACATTAGCAAATGATCTGTGTTACAAACCTATCAATTGTAGTTAAAGTAGTTTCTTTATCTAAAAAAGTTATGGAGTTATTCAAAATTTAAAGTTTGTGTATTAGCCTTATTTGCATATCTCAAACTGGCACAACTTTCATTCATTGTTCGTTGGATGCAGCAGTCTCACCAACCTATCAATTGAAGTTGGAGGGACACTGCTGTCTGCAATGGTTGGGAAGTTGTTCCAAATTTGAATTTTGTTTATTCTCCTTATTTGCATCAATTAACCCTTTCAATGTCAAATTTTGGACTGAGTCCATAGCTTTTCTCGGCGAAATTCTCTCTGGAACTTTAGGCATACTAGCATTTGAATGAAAGGTCTTTTTACAAGGAATAAGAATCTCTGATCCTACTGGTTATTCAGACTTGTTTGACTTAAGTAAATCAACTTAAGACGTGATTGGCACTGAAAGGGTCAAAATTCTACAACTTTTGGTTGTGATCAATTGGATGTGCCTATTGCAGAAACCTGGGAAGATTTTCAAAGCATGATTGGTACCTCTCCTTCTGATGGTTTTGAAGATATTCAACATTTAAACATTTCAAGTGCCTTAATTTGCATAAATCAAAATTCACAACGTTTGCTTTTGATATATTAAATTCACCTAAAGCGCAAAAATACATACTTCTTTTGGAATGACAGCGCTATCTACAATGGTGTTGAAGATATTCAACATTGAAAGCTTTCAAGTGCCCCTAATTATATTAACTATAGTCATTTTTGTGTGTGGTTCATGTGATGCATTTTTTTGCACAATTTTTTTTTCTAAGATTATATGGCACTTCTCCCTATGACTGTTTTCAAGATATTCAGCATTTTAACTTTTCAAGTACCCAAAATTAGCATGAATTTAATTGTGCAACTGTTTTGTAGTTCATTGGATGCACCTATAGTATAAACCTATGAATTGGAGTTGTAATGGTACACCATCTTTTAGTAGTTTTGAAGATATTCAACATTTTATATATCAAATGCCCTCATTTGCATAATTATCAACATGGTTACAATTCCAAACCTGGGGCGTAATTTCACCTCTAGCTCAATCAACATGCCAAGTTTGGGACCATTCGGAACAAAAGTGTCTGCAACAAACTGAGGAAAAATTTATATTGCAAGCAGAAGATAGGTTGTGGATTTATCAGTCACGCATCACATGACGGTTCACCAGTCTGCTTAAAAAATATACAAACTGGTGGGTTTAGAAATATAACAGCTATGAGAGCTCTGGATAGCCAGATGTACCCTGACCAAAGATCCTTCCATTTTAGAGTTGGTCATTACAGGGAATTTGGATCTGTGTGAGGGGGTGATTTCTGGTAGTTGATCTGAATCTCCGTTTACAAAGACATGCTAAACTTTGATTCATACTTCATTGGATGCTGCTATGTCACAAACGTATCAATTGTGGTGGAAATGGCACATCTCTGTTTGCACCAGCTTATTTGTGATGGGGACTTACTGCATTGCCCGCAAAGCAAACGAAGTTCCATGTAACTTCACCCAGCAGAGTAGACCCGCAGCTTGGGTCTGTTTTGGAGGCAAGCCACACCATGGAGGCTTCGGCTATGTAGCCTGCTTGGTTGCACATAGCAAGGCAGCCAGTTTCCCTAGGCATTAAAAGTTCAGCCCAGGGCATGCAGCCTCTGTACTGATAAGTATGGAAGCCAGGCTGTCAGAGTTCAATTATGTCTGGTTGCATAACAGTGTGGCCAAGATACTTTTGGAACAATAGTGGCTGAGGAAAAAAATGACCACAAAATTTAACACGGAAATAAATAAATAAATAAATAAATAAATAAATAAATAAATAAATAAATAAATTAGCAAATTTATTACTAAAGATAGACAGACATACAGACAGATATACAAACAGATAGATAGATAGATAGATAGATAGATAGATAGATAGATAGATAGATAGACAGACAGAAGAAAAACGAAAAGTCTGTGTTTAAGCACAGACTTAATAATACCAAGGACGAGATCTACTTTTGAACAGTATATTCTCTTCTTTCTTGACTATAATACAAGAGGCCCACGGGACTGGTGCTCCGCTGACATATATAGGGACATATATGACTAATTGCATTTTTTGATAGAATAATAATCTTATACAAGTTTCAATACATTTTTACTCATAATTTTAGCATAATTAGAGGTGGCGCCACCAGTATCATTCTTGGTCGAAATTTTGAGCTCCCCCACTGACCAACCAATTTTCATCAAGATCCATAAAAATAAAAGATATTGGAACATTCAGAAGTTTTCACATTTTAACTCCTATGTTACATGTTGTAGGTTGCGCCACCAATATCATACCCGACTTGGTTTTTTTAGCTCAGCTGACTTGTCAGTCAGCTGAACCTATGTTATGACTAGCCGTCCGTCATTTGTTTGTCTGTCGTCCATCTGTCCGTCATCTACAATTCACATTTTCGACTTCTTCTCCAAAAGCGTCAGCCAGGATTCACTTCAAACTTGGTGAGGATGTGCTTTAGGTAAGTTTCTATCACGTTTGTATAAATGGTCACACTCCAGTGATTTTTAATTTTTTTTATGAATTTTTTTGTTCTTTTTGGGGGGGGGGGGGGCAAACCTTAAAAAATCTTCTTCTCCGAATTTGCTGATCAAATTGCTTTGACATCGCACAGGGACCCTCCCGGAGACTCTTAATTCTGAATTTGTTCACCAAGTTGCGCTGCGATGCTTTTCTATTTTTGGTGATTTTTTAGTGTTTTTGCTAGTTTTTACTTCTTCTCCAGAACCGTCACTTAGATTAAGCTGAAACTTGGTGGATATGTTCCTTGTTGAAGGGTCAAAGTTGTTCACAAGGTGGCACTGCTGTGGATTCTGATTTTAAACGATTTTTCAATTCGGGTATTTAGCAGTCAATGCAGCTTTCTTATTGATTACTATGAGAATTCTAATGCAAATTCACATTCTTCTCTAAAACCGCCAGCTAGATTGACTTCAAACTTGGCGCCAATGTACCTTGGGTGTGTTTCTATCAGCTTTGTTCAAATGATCTCGCTCCAGTGATGTTTAAATTTTGAATGAAGTTTTTCTTCCTTTTTTTTTTCGACAAATCTTACAAAATCTTCTTTTCAACAACCGCTGACCCAATTGCTTTGATATTACATAAGAACACTCTTAGGGACTCTTAGTTCGTAATTAGTTCACCTGGTGGTGCTGCAATTTTTGTGTGATTTTGTAACTTGTCACTTCTCTAGAACCATCTCTCAGATTAAGTTGAAACTTCGTGTATATGTTCCTTGTGAAAGGGTCAAGCAAAGATGTTCACTAGGTAGCACAACTGTGGTCCTGATTTTAGGTGATTTTTTTCACTTCAGGTACTTATCGGTAAATACACCTTTCCTATTTCTCACTATGCAAGTCAATGAGCTTCTAATGCATTCTAACGGTAGATCACATTTTGGACCTCTCTGAAGAAACTGTTTGTCAGATTAATTGAACTAAGTGGCAATATACTTTGCGTGGGTCTGTACTAAGTTTGTTCAAATGGTCACGCTCCAGTGATTTTTTCTTTTTTTTTTTTCTGTTTTTTTTTTTTCTTTTTTAAAAAAAGTTTTAATAGGAAAGTTTAACATGGGAATTTCTTATAATGGTTATAACTCAAACAATTATGGCCAGATCTGTGCCAAACTTGGTAGGGATGTACCTTTCATAAGTGTCTATCTATTTTGTGCAAATGGTTATGCTCCAGTGATGCTTGGAAATTGACCTCATTCCCAAGGTCACAGGACAACTGACACAAAATTTACAGTTAACTTTACAATTTGAGATCTGTTTTGATATAGGACCTTGATGCTGCACGTGTTAATGTTTTCTATGAAGGTCATGCTCAGACGGTACATGAGTAAACTTGACCTCGTTTCGGGGGTTACAGTGCAACAAACATGAATTTTACTCTTCATTATAACTTGAGAACTATTTGAACTGGGACCTTCATGTTGCACATGTTAGTGTTCTATAAAGGTCAGATTTACTCAGTACATCGGTGACCTTGATCCTATCCCAAGTTCACAGAGCTGCAAGTGTGATGAATGTCTAGGTCGTTACCTATTAATTTGGTAAGACTAACTACGTTCTTTGTAGAAATAATGGATTTATATAAGTTTGAACACATTTTGACAAATAATTTCTGTACAATTATAGATTGTGCGACAAATATAAACCTTGATGAGGATTTTGAACTCCCCCATAATCCCACCACATTTCATGGAGATCCATCAAAAAATTAAAAAGATGCTACAGCGTTTATACGATTTTCACATTTCGACCCATATGTTACTCTGAATAATACTGTGGGTGGTGCCACCAATATCAAACTTGGCCAAGATATGTATACACGCTGTAAGTCCTGAAAGGTATACTGGGTTAACTTGAAAACTGTGGACGGAATCGCCCTAACGAGCAAAAGTTTACTGACGGACAGCAGACATGAGCGGTCGCATAGGCTCCGTGATATTAGATCAGCATGAGCCAATCAAAACCAATGTCTCGTGCCAACACTTTTAATGTGAAAATGGACTTAATCTCGGTCGGCAAATACCGAGGAGGCGAGCTGTGATACGGTGATTTGAAGATCACGCATGCGGGCACTCAACTTGCGATTCATACAACTACATGCCCTTTACCTGTAATTCAGATAAAGTGACCATACATTGTTCTAGCGCCTGCTTACAGTTAATTCCCTGTTATGCCATTCCCTACCGGCAGATTTAGTGAGGTTTTGATTGAGGACCCTAACGTACACATACCAGGCAATAACGGACCATAAAAATAGTATAATTATTCACAAACATGAGAAAATTAAAAAAAAAATGGGAAACAGTTTTCTTGTGTCTGACGTACGGTCAGGAACTTTGCAATTGTAGACTGTCATTGCAGCTTGTGAATACTGCCGTCGTACATTGGAAAATAAGGATCAACTTTGGCGATGTCTTTTCCCTGTACTTTTCCAATGGCGCAGTATGGCTGCTATTTTGAAACGATCTAACCTGCCGCATGAGCCACCGGGAAATGACCCTGACGCCGTAGCGGCTACCGGCGGTACTATATATTTTGGACCTTAGGTAAAATGGACGAAACATATTATGTACTAGAAAATGTAGAGAATTAATAGAGGAGAAGAAAAGGGTCGAAAAACTCGTGAATTTGTGGGGGATAAATGTGATGTTGTATACATGATACAATAGACCTGTTCATAGGACTCGGGTTTATTCGGTTCACTTCGGGAAGCGCACCCTGCCTTGTTTACATTTTGTACTCGGCCACGCTGGCCGGATTACACGAGAAGCATAAGAAAGTAAAACACAGGGTGTGTTTGGATTTAACGAAAAATTAAACCGTCAGCAATTTATAAATGCACATTTCACCACTGACATGACAATTTGGGCAAAAGATTTGCACTGTTAAACACAATCCATGCTGTAATCACTAGCGTTTGCCGTGGCATCCGTTGTAAACATATGACGGCGTGGGCCCGACTCGGCTACTTGCTGATTGGACAATCAAGCCAACAATGGTGGTGCGTGATCGAGACCTCGCCCGTGAAAGCGAGCTAACTTTCACGAATCTACAGCTTCAAGACATCTCGAAGGCTTGATGCGCCGTGAAAGCTAGCTAGCTTTCACATCATCTCCCAAGCCATGATCCAGACCTCGCTTTTCTGTCTTGAGCGCGAGATACTTTTCACGCGTGAAAAGTATCTCGCTTCTTGAGCATGCCCAGTTGAGAGCTTACATTACCTGGTTCCCACTGCCGTTTTTGTCTGCCTGCTAAAACCCTGTTGCCCTTAGTGTTTGCTCATTATATATATATATATATATATATATATATATATATATATATATATATATATATATATATATATATATATATGGCCTATTTCTTGTAAGCTTAACACGTGCTTGTCGTTAATAATCATCATTATATATTTGATGAATTTTATCATTTTGAACTCTCCCATGGGTCTAATTATCATCCTGCCTTCTGGCGTACATTTACATTTTTTTTGTTGGGGTACCAGTATTAAATACCAGCTTGCGGCTCTGGTTCTGCGAGATAAGTTTCTCGGCGAGGTATGTCTCGAAGGGAGCTAAGTGCCTGAGCGCGAGGTAAGTTTCACGCGTGAAGCAGACCTCGTCGACGAGGAAGCTTTAGAACCGCTTGCGAGGTCTTGAAAGCGAGGTCGCCATAATGCTGCAAAGGAATGCATAATTAATTAGGGTCCGGAGAAGGTCGGTAAAACTCGGTATAAACAGGTCTATTATCATTGACTTGTAATAAAGATATGTTACTTTGCATACAAGGAAGTATACGTATCAAAAAGGTTTAAAGGGCGGACAAGACACCAAAGTGATTTTGGCGTAAGTACTATCCATCTACTACATAAAGTGAAAAATAATGGAATCGTGCGAAAGTATTTATTTGGAATGGACATGACCCATTGATTTTAAATCTTATAACCATATTTTCAGCATTGCATTGAATTGTTAACTGAAAATTGAGCTATGTGACAAAAATATCAAATGTCATACCCATTTGCAAATGTGAAAATAAATTAATAGTTTCAATCAAATTTTACTTGTCTGCCCCGAATGCATGGGAGACTTTGTGATTCATAAAAGCTGTCATGGACTTTTTTCATCTGTGTCTGTTTTACAGTTATGGAAGGCCAAATTTGAGATATCCATATTTTGATCTTTCTTCTTATTTGAAATCACATACCGGAAAAACAAACAATTTTAAAAAACCCTGACACACTTTTGGGACTACAGAAACTCCCATAATTTCTGTAAAAAAAATGAACTGGAATAAATGTGGGAGGAGTTATATCCACACTACTGTGGGGGTCTGGCATTTGACATATTTGCCAGTGAGTTAAATGCTTATTCAACAGCTCATAACGTTGAAAGTATAATTGTATTTAAAACTGATTGATAATTTCCTTTCCCACAAATATATGCTTTATAAGTGTTTGCCGTTATGCTTCTCATTCTTTGAACCGTGGTTAGTAGTTATACAAAAAGGCTTCAGTATCTTGCCTGCCCTGAATATTCCAGCTGGATCAACATGAATACTTATTGTTACAATTTGTGTATAATGGACTCATTGCAAGAATGCTGCTCCTAAAATTATACATGCATATGTGTGTGCCTAGTTTACAATATATTCCCATAAAGGGTTTTAATTCAATTTTGTTTGCTTTTTAATATCCACCCATTGTGAAGTGCTCTCGACTTTCCTCGCGTTATAGTGAATTGTGTCTGTGTGTGAACACAGGCATATTGTTTTACCCAATATTCATTCATTCTTTTTCTTTCTTTCTTTCTTTCTTTCATTCTTTCTTTCTTTCTTTCTTTCTTTCTTTCTTTCTTTCTTCCTTTTTTTCTTTCTTTCCTTCCTTGCGCCAGATTTTTGTGTCGTCTTAAACTCAGACACCGTGCAAGCTAGAAACTTCAAACTTTGCATAGCTATAGCACCTGCAGTGAAGTTTAGCGTATCGTTCTGAATTGTAAAGATTTTGAAAATTATGCAAATTAGGGCAATGAAAAAAATTCAGTTGCTTCTGGCTTCCAAAGTATTCATCCGATTTTGATGATGTTGGACCCAAATTGTAGATATTGTAACACTGCACATTTTTGTAATTTACATGTTACCTCTAAAGGTCAAAGGTCAAGGTTATTTGTACGTTTGAAATATTCATACAGCCAAAACTCACTCAATTTCCATCCAATTTTAATCATGTTGTACACAAATTGTAGCTACTGTAACAATGCACATTTTTGTAATTTACATGTGACCTCCAAAGGTCAAAGGTCAAGGTCATTTGTACGTTTGAAATATTCATACAGCCAAAACGCAGTCAATTTCCATCCAATTTTAATCATGTTGTACACAAATTGTAGCTACTGTAACAATGCACATTTTTGTAATTTACATATGACCTCTAAAGGTCAAAGGTCAAGGTCATTTGTACGTTTGAAATATTCATACAGCCAAAACTCACTCAATTTCCATCCAATTTTAATCATGCTGTACACAAATTGTAGCTACTGTAACACTGCACATTTTTGCAATTAACGTGTGACCTCTAGAGGTCAAAAGTCAAGGTCATTTTGCTATTTGAAATATTCATGTAGCTATAACTCGGTCAATTATCATGCAATTTTGATCATGTTGGACACAAATTGTAGCTACTGTGACACTGCACATTTTCAGAATTTACATGTGACCTCTAGAGGTCAAAGATCAAGGTCAATTTGGCCTTTGAAATATTCATCCAGCCATAACTCGGTCACTGTTAATCCAATTTTGATCATGTTGGGCTCAAAGTATAGATATTGTAACGTTGCAAATTTTTGCATTTCACATGTCACCTCTAAAGGTCAAAGATGAAGGTCATTCGGACATTTGAAATATTCATCCAGCCACAACTCGGTCAATTTTCATCCAATTTTAATCATGTTGAGCTCAAATTGTATATATTGTTACACTGCACATTTTTGTAATGTATATGTGACCTCCAGAGGTCAAAGGGCAAGGTCATTTTGTCGTTTGAAATTTTAATCTTGCCATAACTCGTCCAATTATCATCCAATTTTGATCATGTTGGACACAAATTGTAGCTACATGTGGGCACTTGTCTATGTGGGCAGGCGAGATGTTGCTGATAATTTGGAAATAAAGAATACCTTTTACAGCCAAATTCTAATTTCTTCTGATATCCAGATAGTTTTCATTTACATTTGACCTCTAAAGGTCAAGGTCATTTTGCCTTTTGAATGTTTCATCTAGCCATAATTTGGTCACTTTCCATCCAATTTTATTCATATTGGACTCAAATTGTAAGTGCTGCAACACTGCATATTTTTGTAATTGTGCACATTTTTCACACAGAGAGACAGATTTGCTTTCAAGCAAATCTTTCTTGTCTTGTTCTGATTTGTTTTGTTTTCATCCTTTAGACTAAGATTGATCATTTTGGAAAAAAAAATTATCGTCATGTCGGCAGCCTTGACGATATTATCAGGTTGAGATCGCGATATTGCTTCTGATCAGTATATTAGTAAGTACTATTTTGTGTATAAATGACAGCTGAGTTATGACTAGGTTTTGTTAATTATAACAACAAAAAGAGCATTAACCTGGAAGACAATAAGTTGTTTGCGTAAAGAACGATTAAATATTTGAATTATATAATCCATTTTGATTTATTCTCCTCTGAGAAGACAAGAATACTATGGTACTTCTAGCGTTCGTACAGCAAACGATTTAAAATAGCTGTTACATGAAAGCATTGTGCCAGTAAATTTACCACTGTGAAAGAAGGGATCCCTAGTTTACGACAGGCAGCAATGTCGCGATATCTAGGTTTGCCCGCGTGGCCACAATACTATAACTGCTGGCCACAGTACCCCGTCATAATCTGTATGGAGCAATTCCAATATCACTGCTTGCTAATGATGAGGTAGATATTCATATTTTGTATATGTATATTTTTTTTCCGGTTTTAGTAACAAGGTCTGAGCTCGGGGGCAGCGACATAAATAAAATTTCATCCATTGAACTGTCACATTTCTGTATTGTTACACTACAGTTATATACCTATTAATATTTTAAGCCACATTACTGATAGCTGTGCTCCTCTCCCAAAAATCCGTTCCATTTAGAAATATCTTTTCAATTAACCTTTCGATCTGAAAGAAAATAATCACGGTATACTTACTAAATCCTCGTTGCGAAAGGGTTTGTGCAACTTTCGGCAAATAATAAAGTTGTTTGGCTCCCGTATCACAGGCAAAATGATGTGCATATGTTTTACGCTTAAAATAAAGACCAGCAAACCGTTTCCCATTCATCATTCATAAAAACGATGATATAGTAGCTCAGTATTCTCTGTTTCTCTGTCAAAAGAGAAAAGGGAGCTATAGAAATGCATTCCCGTTTCTTAATTGATAAAATAGTGGTAGTGATAAACATCCCCTGATTTCTTTGGCACTTTTTGCGCAGAAATCCTAATGATGCACCCTCAAATCAATACAGCATGCAATTTTCAAGGTACATGCCGCCTATGTATAAGCATATGAAATATCATATATTTTCCATCATGTGCCACGCCTTTACAGCAAATACATTTTAACTCTTCCAGTGGCAACTGCGACGAAAGTCACACTATTTAAAGTGAACTTCCTTGAGTTATGATAAGAGTACTAGATCCACATTCCTTGTGAAAATACATTTGATTCATCCACCAGCATACCTGTAGTAACAATGAATTTAATTGTGCGGGTTAGCCGCTTTCCTCGGTGGGCCAAAGCGTGTCAAGGAAAGCTGTGGGCCGAGTCAAAAAACGTGGCGCTGAAACAGTTAAAGTCATGTCCGTGTTCCAAAACGTAATTTCATCCTTGGAGTTATATGTCATTCTAGAAATGTTTTTGAAAGATTTCTGGTCTTAAATACAAATGACATCATGCTCTGTATCTTTGTAAACCTGACTCAGTGATCGATAAGCGGCGCTTGCAGCACGCACCAACCTGGTACCACATTGAATTAAATCTTTATGCTGATCACCTTCAACAAGGACTTGTGCAACAGGCCACTCGGGCTTAACCATTGGTTCCGCTAGGATTGCCATGTCCACAGCTGAAACCAGGCTTGTAAAACCGGACACAGGACGGTCACCTGGTAAAAGCAATCCAATATAAAATGTTAAGTGTAATAAAAGATGAGGGAAATAACACTCGGGAAACTTTGTCAATCATACTGACACTGTTGACCCCAGACGGGAAACGTCTGCTCATCAGTAATTTCCGGTATTTGTGGTTTCCCTGTATGCAGTTCCAGAACATCATTGGACAAGAATCCCTGTAGGTTTGCTTCAGGTTTTCATATACTTGTCTACATCTTATTTCACTGTCGTCCTGCTGCCGGCTCCCATTGGTTTTGCTGGTCGCGTCAAATTCCCGGAAGTTCCTATTCTGAAAGAAAAGTTAAAATTGAAAGCTGCAATATCCACAAGATAATGCCATCACTGCTTATTCATTTGACACGACAGCAATGTTTTGAATGAGAATTTGGCAGTTTTCGTCAATTAACACGCCCAGTTTCATTACAAAGTTCAATAAAGTGTGCATTTAAAAAAGATAATCCTAGGGATTTAATCTGTGTAATTTGTTGAAATTCTGACCGGCATCAATGTTTATGGAAAGAAGGAAACTATACTTTAGTGGTTTCTACTTTCTTTGAAACTGGATTCAATGTGTGCGTGTTAATAAGGGATGCATACATCACGGTTATCGCAAACTATGGATGATGTCATAATTGAAAAATAAAAAAAACGCAAACAAACATTGTTTGTTTGCGTTTTTTACAAGAGTCTCAAATTTTAACCCTCATTGTTTTCCTGAGGCAGAAGTGTTCGCATCGAAACAGACGGCACATGTTGAATGAATTTAGTGACTAGACAGAAACAAAAGTGGACAACCTGCGAGCTTACCAGTTATGTGCGAGAAAACATGCAATGTTGCGTAAACATCGTAACTTACTAATGATGTTGTAATGAATGAATTTTCTGAACTTCAAGGCCCTATGGTGTAGATCTAGTATTTTATTTACCAATCCACGAGAGTCAATGACGCGGCATGTGCCTTTAAATCGGAGGAAACAAGAAAAAGGCCATGGTTATATATATATATATATATATATATATATATATATATATATATATATATTGTGTCATTGTTATTCTTTGTAATCTAGGAACTGCATCATTGCATGCTCACAATATCTAGGACTCCACCGAAAGCGCCGTAGCAGCGAACCGAGGCCTTGAAATTGTAAAGATATGCTTCAGCGTTACCAAAGGGTGAAACCTTTCTTTCAAAATTACTGGCGATTTTACCAACGCTGGTAACTGAATAGGGCAAATAAAAACTATAACATACAATCCAGAAAATATACCATAAAGTGTGTTCCTTGCGTGGAAGACTCATCTAAATCATCGTCTGAATCTCCACTATACAAAGTTTCTCCACTGCCAATTTTAGTGAAGTAGTGGACCCCCGCAAACTCCAGTAAGGACGATATGACGTACACAAAGCATGTCAGAATAAACCAGTCTAACGCTGTTGCATATGGAACCTTCGGTAAATCACTTCTGGAATCCATGCTAACCGTTGTAAGAGTAAGCACAGACGTGATTCCTGCAACACAAACGATGCAAATAGCAAATACACGCATGCCCCCCCTCCCCGCTACATTGTCAATTGATTCACTTGTTATAAAAATTGCTGTTCAAATTTATATTTTAGTGATAAGGGCAAAGCTTCCAAAACTATATAATCATATTCATAATGTTTATGTTTTTTTTTCTCGAACAACAAACGTCATCTAAGAGGTTTATTTTGGTGAAAAGTTCAACTTGTACACAAATTTTAATGCCTGCATATGTTTCTCCAACATCGATTAATTTAACCCAGGTGGCCCATTTAAAAAAAGTTGTTACTAATATTGTTCGTAAACAAGATAATCAAGCGCAAGAGTGTCCTGTCTTTACCGATGACAAGAAGGGTCCAGAAAACACACGCGTTTGTATGGCAGTGTCATTTAAGGAGCCGTCTGCAAAGCTCAGCATGTATAGCATCGTGGTATCTTATTCTACACCCCTTTCTAAAATATAACCGTTAGCCCCCCCCCCCCCCCAAATACATTTTCTTTTGGATACTAATCGATATTTTCATTATGTGAAGAAAAATTAATCATTATCTCGTTATTTGAGATGATACGCGACAAACTAAAAAGGGATTCACTTCAGATATTTTCTGGGCCTACAAACCATAATATTTTATATAAAATCTTCAAACTTGGAAGAATAAAACTTTGATGTAATGTCTACGAACGGTTTACTTGTTTTTTTCTTTAAAGACAAAAGGAACCATTTTTTTTTAGTTTATAAAGAGGCACTGTTTCAATTTCCCCCTTTGTCTAATTCAACATTAAAAAAAAATACAAAGTATAAAAAATATCTACAAACGCCACATAACCTTCCTATGCAAGAATTTATATTTTCAAGAGCTTTTTGTTTCATCAAAATCGGTTAAACCATTTACGAGCAATGTTTTAAAAACCTCTGAGACGAAAATTAGAATTGTGAGAAAATGCAATTTAGATCCAACTGGCTCTCTGGCAGCAGTAAACTGGCCATTGTGGAAAATGTACTCACTCTCTCTGATTGACACTCGTCTTGTGAGGAGTACTCTTCTAATACTATGCTTTTGATATGTTGTCATGAAAATATATCTTTTAAATCTATGTTTAAAAAGGAATCTTTGACGTTTTTCCAGGAGAAGATCAAAAATATATGGTTTCCTAATAGGTGGTTTCAGTCGCTAAAATAACAGATTGGGAGTGCCCATTGTTCTCTTCTCAGCATCCCCCCCCTTTTTTTTCTTTCTTTTTTTTCTTTTTTTTTTTTGTTTTGTTTTGTTTTTTGTTGTTTTTTGTTTTTGTTTTGTGTGTGTGTGTTTTTTTTTTTAACTTTTACTGTAAAATTTAACGTTGGTAAGTGAGTATATTAGTACGTTAGTAATGCGTGGAACAAAAAAATCTCTAGAATGCACGGATGATAAGAGACAATTACTTTACCTTGTTGGATCACATTCAAAAGACAAATTGAAATTGATTATATACAATAAGACTTGAAAGGTACATTAGCTTTACTGTTGTTGATTAAACACCAAATACCGGCTACCAAATGTGTAGGTTTTAATATTCCCGAATTCTCGTAACCACAAAAACAAATATGCATCCACATATTTTCTGTGGGATTTGTATTGTAATCGGTAATGCATGAAAGGATGAGAGGTTGAACTCAGCGATGTATTTTAGAGGCAAGTTTGATTTTAGAAGTGCCTGTATATCAATAAACCGCATTACCTTGTGTCAACAAAATTGATGGCGACGTATGTCAAAAGTCGAGAGTTCATGCTGAAGAATACGCAGGGCCTTTTGTTGTTTGGAGAGTCACTTCCAGTAAAATTGTAAATGATAATAAGTTCTTGAATCCCTAGAGGGCACCACTAGTCAACAGGGATAACATTGCACTTTCTACCATCTTATTTAGGCAATATCAGCGTTTTATTTCTTGGATGCAGCGGTGTCCCCAAATGAGTTAAGTATTTTGGGTAACCCCATTGTATTATTAGTAAATCTACAACAACAAAAAGGTTTCCTGGCCCTCACCTAGTCCAACTCTATCAGCCGTAGCTTCCCTGTTTAGCCAAAACGACACCCATGACAGGATAACTATCAGTGTACATGGCACATAGACCTGGATCAGGAAATAACCCATGTGGCGTTGAAGGCGAAAACTGACTTTAAGAGTAGAAAAATCGGCTGCAAAGAAATCGGCATATAACATAGACATCAAAGCGTATTGCTAGCGGTCAACTTCTCAGCAGTAGGATGTTTTAATCCAGAATCAATACGCTAACAAGTGTTATCGCGTCCCAGAGGCTGCTAAAACCCATTAATCTTTGATGACATACACTAGATAGGTTTCTGCTATAAACGTCATTTCGGACAAAACCCGCCTTGAAAGACATGGCGACAGTAATTAGTGGCATCCATATCTTGCACTTCAGTGATCATGGTGATACACAGTGTATCATTTTGTTTGAGTCTTGATATGAATACAGTCTTCTAGAATACATACTCAGATGTTTCTTGACTGTTGAACTTCCATCAATTTATTTTGTTTTGCAGGGTTTCAGATAATATACCATTCGCGTGTTTGACCAAACTAGTGATAACCTACCGTGCTATTTTGGCTTATGACATCTTGTCAAATATTAAAATTTCATCACTATTGATAGCAATATATAAAATAACGTATTTTGAACTTCTCGAAGAAAGGCACACTGCATAGACAGTTATCTGTGTTGTTTACAGGCAATGATCCTAATGTTGTTGTTGTTGTTGTTGATAATGATGGTGATGACGACGACGACGACGACGACGACGACGACGACGATGATGATGATGATGATGATGATGATGATGATGATGATGATGATGATGATGATGATGAAGATAGATATAAAAAAATCAAAGCAAATAAAATAAATAGTGAAAATGATAGTACAAGTAACGGTGATGGTGAGGGTAGTGGTATGGTGTTAGTAGTAGTAATGGTAATGGTAATAGAAAAGTGATAGTCATAACCGAATATTTCTTTAACATCATTTTAAGTTCTGATGGCAACACCATTACAATAATACTTACATCCTTGTTTTTTTACCGTTATGTTCCAAACAGGGTGCCCGGCAAGATCAAACTGAGATAAGCGCATGTCGCGTGCCATTTTGATGGATCTTTGTTTTCCGTATTTCCACACGTAGCGGATTTGATTGGTGCCATATCCGACTTCGGTTGTTGGTTGACAGGAGAGGCAGCAGTGAAACATAGATATCAATACAAGCAGTGAAACATAAATATCAATACAAGCAGTGAAACATAAATATCAACACAAGCAGTGAAACATAAATATCAACACAAGCAGTGAAACATAAATATCAACACAAGCAGTGAAACATAAATATCAACACAAGCAGTGAAAAATAAATATCAATACAAGCAGGGAAACATAAATATCAATACAAGCAGGGAAACATAAATATCAATACAAACAGTGAAACATAAATACCAATACAAACAGTGAAACATAAATATCAATACAAGCAGTGAAACATAAATATCAATACAAACAGTGAAACATAAATATCAATACACGCAGTGAAACATAAATATCAATACAAACAGTGAAACATAAATATCAATACAAACAGTGAAACATAAATACCAATACAAGCAGTGAAACATAAATATCAATACAAACAGTGAAACATAAATACCAATACAAGCAGTGAAACATAAATATCAATACAAACAGTGAAACATAAATATCAATACAAACAGTGAAACATAAATATCAATACAAACAGTGAAACATAAATACCAATACAAGCAGTGAAACATAAATATCAATACAAACAGTGAAACATAAATACCAATACAAGCAGTGAAACATAAATATCAATACAAACAGTGAAACATAAATACCAATACAAGCAGTGAAACATAAATATCAATACAAACAGTGAAACATAAATACCAATACAAACAGTGAAACATAAATACCAATACAAACAGTGAAACATAAATATCAATACCAGAATGTGACCATCAAAATCTGGTGCCGTACCTTTTAATTACAAACTGTTCGATTTACACATCGGTGCAGTTTATATTGGTTTTAAAAATTACTAAACGGGAATAATGGATGTCACAGTTGCTCTTATTTTTCAACCTTTAAATGTTTTGTTTCTTTTTGAAGAGTTTTTCGGCTGTTATTGTCCTTAAAAGTCAGAGTAGGTGCAGCTGCCTGTGAGCCAAGCAATATCAATATCTGATTATGCATGAAGTTTTTGTGCTGAAATCTATCAAAAGGTTCATCCAATATTGTCTATTGCATGCACTATCATTTGATTCTGAGGACAACTTACAACTTCCAAACTGCAAGGGACAATGTTGCTCGTCAACTGGAAATTGCTGTAGATACATTGGACAGCTGGCTTTAATGGTTAATCTGAAATACAAGGTACTGTGTATATAATTTGAGCAGCAATATTTCCTCTATGAACACCGATGAACATCTTTTATTTTAAGTTTACTCCGGCAACACGGGATAAACATTATATATCCCTTTACATACATATCTAAATATCACAGTTAATGTCTCGTACCAAGTAGGCCAATGATGTTCCGCTATATTGATAAACTTTAAGCCTTTATAGGTAACGAAATCCAAGATTACTTTACATGTGAAAGAGGAATAATTCTGTGTACGTGCCAAACAACAGCATGCTGACGAAATCTTAGTTCTCCCTTTTGTCACCTTATCGTGACGATCGAGGGCATGACTGAATTCATAGTCACGCTGGTCTACTGTTACCAAGTGGTAATACATACATACATACATACATACATACGTACGTACGTACGTACGTACGTACATACATGAAAAAAGAGATATTCAAATATAGGACGCATTTTGCACATCTAACATTAAAAAGTTTCTCATGAAATCCCCACAAGCAACGACTAAAGGCGGTCATTTGATAGTAAGTGGCGCCAAAATAAATGTGGGAGGACGTGTGACAGTATAATCTACCCCTGCTAAATATGGTACTTGCAGGTGTCACGGAAAATCTAAATATTTGAAGGGATAATTGTCCCAATAACTTCCAACACAAACATTATAACACTGTCTTGTCGGGTTAAATGTTAGGGAAATGTGGGCTGGTGTTTTGTTTGTTTTTTCTTTTTTTTTTTTTTTTTTTGTTTTGTTTTGTTTTTTTTGTTTTTTTTTTGTGTTTTGTTTTGTTTTTCTATGTACAAAACCCATTTTTGTTTCATACTGTCCAATGTCGCTGGACACGAATAGAGTTTGATCCTAGAAGGAAAGTCACACTAACATACATTGACCCGCATAAAATGCCTCACAATTGATAAACAGAGATCACATGCTGACATTGTAAGACCAGAAACTGACAAATTTTCTGAGTATTGTTGCATGCTTTTATATCGTGCGGCCACTCAGCATTTTAGGAGGAGGTGACAGCGGAATTAATGATATGGCCTGGTTTGGCATAACAAAATTGTTACTTTCCGCTCATTCACCAGCCGTAAGCCCTGAATAAGCGATCTGTTGGTATCCAGCGGTTTAATAACAGTTTAATGTAAACCACTGCTTATAGATAGGTAAAATACTTGCCAGATTGCTAATGATTTTGGGAATTATGTTTTAAATATCAAAAAAAAAAAAATGTTCGGAGTGTGTTTGATGGATTCATGAGAAGATCTGAACGAGTATGCATGAGCAGATTCAGCCCCCAAGACCATAAGTTCTTATTCAGCCGAGGGCTGTTATAAATGCAATTGGCTGTCCCCATTGTCACTGGGAGAGCGTGAACCTGACGCAAATATGCATGTATGTTTTATGTACTTCGTACCTCCAAAGACTTTTGGACGGCATCGGGAGGCGTATTTGATTTGGTTGCTAATATCCACCCGTTTCTTTTTGGTAGAGATAACATTCACTGACACAACGCTTCCAAACTATTGATTTTTGTCTCCCAGAACATGTCAATTACAAAGGCATTCTTCATCCCTGCTCTCCGAAGACGGTCGTCGGCCACTGGTAGAGTGAGTAACATGCCGTTGGTATTATCTATTTTCTATACTACTTTATATAAATTAAAAGTCTTGAATAATAGTTAGAGAAGATGAGAAGGAGCTTTGTTATGGTAACACACTCCTTGTTAAAAACTATTTACTCTGTCATACCGCATGTCTGGCTGAAGGTGTTTTTACATTCATCATGGTGTTGCATCGTTTACATTTGTAAGGTGTCGTTGGACATACATAATCTGTCAAATGGTTTCTCCGGTTCCCATGTAAATAGTGACCTAATCAATGCTTTCACAGCTGCAAATAGCTGTAATCTATAATGATGTTAAAGCCGCCGTTACTAACACCTTCCGTCCCCCATTCACGTGAGAAATGTATTCCATGAAGTCGGGATGTCCGCCCTTTGGCGCGTGTTACGTGTACTGCATGATCAATTTCATGTTCATAGGGTTCCCATGAAATATTTATGACAAAAGTCTAAAAGTCAATGCGCCACCATCATTCAGTTACATTCAGATACAGGTGAGTGTTTCGCACGGTTGTTAGAATTGCGAACTTCATATGAATCTATACCTTTTTGCATTTAACTATGCATCAAAATTCCCTCAATGTGAAAATATACTGCGAATGCGGAGATAATTTATTATGGTTTAGAAGTTTTTGTTGCATTTCTTAATTGGTCGTTTATTCGTGCCATATTTAATGATAATTCATTAGCACATGACATAAAGAAACCTAAAAGGGTCGTCCCCTTTGCTTGATCTAAGCCGACAGCAGCTGAGATATTGATGTACACATTAAAAGCTGTACCAGCGCTTGATCCATATCGTCGATATAATTATCACAGTAAAGGACAGAAGATGGTGTTTTTAACTGAACTGCACAAATCTTCAAATACGTCGAGTGATTATTATTACACTCACTGAAAGTTCTTTTGACCATGATTAAACGGCTTTAAATCTTGCATTTCCAAATAGCTTTTGAGACCATGACAATACTTATCCCTAATTTATTTTTGAGACCAAAATTACTTCTAACTTTTTAAATCATTATATTGTTTGTTATTTTTTTTTTTATTATACTTATGTATCTAACGGTATCAGTAAAACTTCTTCTGCTTTAATAGGAGACATTCATACTAAACTGCGATCCTGCTCACTTCCTGTGTTGCAGGGGCAACAGACTGATGCTTCCACCATGATCAGGGCAGATTTGTATTATATGCTACATAAACATCCATGAATAACACCTTTTCAACCAAAAGAGAGCCCATTTCTAATCAGTTTAGGCATCCTTTATGTTTCAAATATATGTTAATACATTTTCTTAAGATTATTGTGTGTTTGTGTTGTTCATTTTGTCGAGAAAGTACTTTTGACCATGCTAAATACATGGATCTGCCCTGATGCATGTGGCTCCCTCTTTTGCTCAATAGGTTTTAGAGTAGGACCGCATTTAGATATGAATACATCCTATTGTTACGACACGATACACAGGATGACCAGATGAATGGAAAGCTTTACTTGTCTGCAATTTAAAGCTCCCTTTTATCGTACCTCATCGAGTACAGTACTGTCCCGTCTTGACGGATTCGTAGAAGTTTATTCGGAGTCGTTATTGTGTGGAGGTAGGATGCTTGACCGTTGTAAAAAAATGTATCCGGCTTCCAAATCCTCTCCAGCATCTTAAAATGGACTGCCATTTCCCACACCGGACCTTTAAACTGTAAGCGGCGATCAATCCATGTTTGGCGGAAATACGCATCCATGGAATATGACTGGATGGAAGACACCGTACATATATGTTTATTACAAAACAATTAACAGACCAAAGGCGACCAAGGCAAAAGGGGCAACATTTATTTGATTTAGCAAAATCAAAATATCCAAGAACGTTTTCAGTGTATTTTTTTGTAACAGAAATGTGTGCAGATGTACTAAAACAAAGTGAATCAAGACTAAAATACAAATGGATTCATTAAGACTAACAAAAGAACTAGAACATAACGATCGGAGTTATCTATTACCCCCTCGGTCCAGGTAAAAAAATATATTGGCACCTGGTGATCTTCAAAATAGATCAAAGTCGATAAATAGCAAACTCAGCAAAGCTTACAATGAAATACTTCTACAATACAGGTTTCATGATAGCAGCACTGGCAGCTTTGTTTGTTCAAACGTTATAGCGCACGCAAGAGTAAAAATGTAATGACTCCTGGTGACCCCAAAAATAAATCAAGGGTGTTGAATGTCAAACTTAG
Organism: Hermodice carunculata; assembly: GCA_964020975.1. Classification (NCBI taxonomy): domain Eukaryota; kingdom Metazoa; phylum Annelida; class Polychaeta; order Eunicida; family Amphinomidae; genus Hermodice; species Hermodice carunculata. The sequence goes on along the minus strand of OZ026619.1, from coordinate 18,848,849 downwards.
CCAAGGTTCGAATTAGATGTTTCCACAGGCCATGTTTCATGATAGTAGCTCAATTTCCTCAAAAGTTATTCCCTCTGAAGCGGGTAAAAATATGATGCCCCCCGGGTGACCTAGAAAATTCACCAAGGTCAATGAATGTGGAACACAATAAAGCTTCCATGAGATGTCTTCCAGAGTAGAAGTTTCAGGATAACAGTCAGTTTGTTCAAACGTTATTGCGTCCACAAGAGTGACCGGCGGTCGGACGGACGTACGCACGCACCCACAGACATGACGACAATTTTCCGTCAGACGAAAGGGCAATGGGGCAAAATGGTTATGATAGAGAGATGCCCTAATTTGCAAAGCAAAACATTAAATGCAAAAGATTGATTGTACCTTGCATCAGGGAGTTATGCAGGGGTCATCGTGGGTAGAAGGCATGCCAAAGTATATATATATAGACAAATGCAAAGGGACAATTGAATCATCGGAAGCAGGTATGATGATTACAAAGGCCCCTCCCTCCCCCCCCCCAAAAAAAAAAAATGATTGCACTGCAATACTGACTCGATAAAAGGGACCAACAATTCTGATCTGTAGGGTCACGGGTTCGAGCAGTGCTATTGAAATAAAGGAAACCATCACAGAAAAGAGTTTTCTGTTTCCGTAGCATGCTGCTGTCCCAGCTGCAGCCTTATGATGGTGTAATGATATTTCACCGTATGGAATGCTCTTTCAACTCTCTGTGTAACAAGGCTTCCCTCTGACCAGCCTTGCATGACTGCTATGTTATAATGTGGACTAATGAATGAAACGGATCATAATTGTTGAGTTTTAACATCGAACTGAAAAATCTATGACAAAATTGCCGGTGATAAATATTCCGATTCGAAATGACACACCATTTTATTTAGTCAATATCTTCAAAGAGATCGTACCTTAATTTGCATAGCTTGCAACTGACTTATTGGTGCCTAACCTTACATCTGACTTTAACCACGTCAAAGTCAATATCAAAGTGATTGGAAAATAGCGGGAAACTAGCAACTGGCTGCGTCCGGGTTAATGCATGGCCTAACGAATTCTACATTTTGTGTTTGCTCCATATCACCGTGAAAAGTTGAAATTGAAGGCACAAAATTTACTGAAGCTTTCCATAATAATTAATCTTTAGCATGATCTTTGACAATGCAATATGGGAGAAAATCTTTCTACGCTTAAACGACTGGTTCCGCCTGAGCGGATTAACAGTATCGTTTAAAATATGTTTAAACCAACAGTACCGTTGGCAGTACACGTGGGACACAAATAGTACACGGCCAACACATATCAAAAGGAGCCGCCGTTTTAAGCCGTTTTGATGTTCTGTTAGCAAACATTGTGGATTCACCTACCGATTAATATAATAACTCTTATATCCCTTACTGTCCAAACCGTGAAGTGCCCGGATGTCAAATCTTGATATTTCAATGTTTTTCTCCTATGGTCTGTTCACTCCCAGTTGACATGGACATGACTTTGTGATTGGTCCCAGTCTCTGGTAAAGAAACCTAGACGCACTGCCTGACTGTGACGAATCGCACAGCACATTTATGTCCACACATTACAAAAACCCACACTCACGCGCAAAATATACCCAATGTATCTCAAAGATAAGACACAAAGAGACAAAGCTGTAATAGCAATATTTATTTTGTGCAACTAGTCCTCAGAATAACAATTTAGCATATCTTCCAAATTTCCATTGTCGGGGGCGGGGGGGGGGGGTATATCGTGAGTAATGAGATTATATTTTTCATATGCACATGAGCTAGAAGTAAAAAGGTGCAGCATGTTCAACCGTGCTTGAATAAGCGAATTTCATATACCTTTGGAATGCCGCCCCTCCCAAGTAGCAGACGTACATAGGTGTGCAAGTGTCAGTTGACCATACATGAAAGGACTTCACACATTATGACAGAGTTGTCCAGAAAAAGTTGGAAAACCAAGTTACATTTAACGAACTGAAAATTTATAAATGTCTCAATACATTTACTTAAAATTACACGCAACAGTTATCATGTGGCAACTGATGCAGACTGGATCAAGTTTATCAAGTTTTATTTAAGACAGTATGTCGGACAATATTTTGTCATTGGAGACACCCTTTTCAGCAGCAGTTTTCACTATCAGCAAGAAACATAAACAGAAAAACCAATTCACAGTTGCCTTGTGATTGTATATTCAATCGCTCTGTTAAATCGGAGTGAACGGACTGTAAATTTTTCGTCTCATGGTTGATTTATTGTCTGATATTGATAAACTGATAGCGACATAAGCATGATCCAATGCACCATACAACCACAGCGCGCTCCTACACTCCCTGTAAATAATATACATGGACAGGCACGAAACAAGTTGGCCAGAAAATGGATTTGTTGAAGAGGTGGATCAGTGAACAACGTGAGGGGGGGGGGAGGGGGCACCCATTAGTGACGATACTGGGTATGTGCCGCTCTGAAGACCCCTCTTTTCAGCGACATTTCCGCAAAAAAATCCAGTATTTTAGCCAAAATTCGGTACACAGGTGTATTTTTTTTCTTCTTTTTTCCCCCCACAGTTCGGAAAAATCTCCGAACGGTCAAAATTTTCTTCGTGGGGCACCTTTCATGTTAATTTGGGACCACATTTTCCACTATTTCGGTTAAAAAATTTCTCAACAAAGGCATCATTTTGGTAAAAAAAAAGTGCGCTAAGAAAATGGTGGTTTTTGGAAAGTTCGAGCCACACACCCTCCCCAAAAAGATAAGGAAGTATATCTACCCTCCCATCCCACCCCACCCCCTCCGCTGAACAATGTCCAGTGAGGCATATTATTTTAGAAGCATGTCAAATTTGATGAAATGGCAGATTTATTTTGCGGTTATAGCAAAACACACACACTCCTGGGTTAAGAAATTGGTCTGAACCCTTTAAATTCCTGTATACGTACATTGATTTGTGAACATGCGTCTATTTTCACAAGGATATGCTGACAAACATGTTTCGTGTGGTCCCGGAGGTTTTAAACACACGAGAATCACACGAAGCGTACTTAAATTGTAAGTTTGTGATGGTGTCTGTGCCGTGCAACCACAAGGTCGCCGATCCGGTTGCGTCATGCGCTATGGCGTAGACGAGTGTTCACAGCAGTGCACTAGTTGAAATTTAAGGGGGTACGATTCCTTACAGGTGTGTCAGCTCTAAAAGGAACACACCTGGGCTGAGTGACCAGCTACAGGGCGAACCACCTCAAAGGAGAACCTGAGCCCAGCTGACAAAACAATAAAAACCTGCAGACAACGAATGGAAGCTGTCATTTGCTCTCATCACATTTTATCTCTTTATTTGTAGGTACACTGCTTTCATGTTTGGAGGATGGCCAAGATATACGCCACACTGTGTACGGTCAGTGCACATCTATTTGCCCCTGCGTCCCCTTAATTACCCAGAATACACTGCGGTAAATACGCTGTGCGGTAATAAGGCTTCGGGTAATAGAAGGTATTCACATTGTAACACATAAACTGCAGACCTGCTCTTGACCCGTGACTTGCTGCAGTTTTAAAGACACTCAACATTTAAATTGTAAAATGTCTAAAATCATACAGTCAGGCCGCGTTTATCTGGCACCATCTGTTTTTGGTCATTTTGCTGGATTAACAAGGTTGCCAGATCAGCAAATCAGACCAGATTCTGGATTGTACACACGACAACAATTAAATAATAACGAAATGTAATACTATTTATATGAAACTTTAATAAAGAAACATGCAATAGAATTAATAGCATTATTCCAAAATTGATTTGATAAAGTAACATGTAACTAAATTAATAACATTATTGCAAAATTTATTTACGTGGTGCATTCTGACGTTAATTTCCAATACGGCAATACATGTAGTACATGTACATGTATGTATAGACATATACGTTGTGTATTTTGTGTGAATTTGTCAGTCCTTCATTTTGGTGAAAAGAAATATGATTTGTTTGTTTGTTTGTTTACATCGTTGTGTTTTGATGTCCCTTCACTATTCTTCAATGCACCAAATATTGGCAACGTCATCGCCACAAAATGCACCAATACATTACATTTATTTTGTTCAATACTCATCGGATGTTCCTTTGTCACAAGGTGTAAATTTTCTAGAGAAAAATGCATTGATTTGAATGCCCTAATTAACAAAAATTACAACACTATGACCATGGCATAATTTCCACTAGACGCGCAGTTATCCTTAATGTTTACTTAGAAGTTGGAATGGCATCACTTTATAACATACTTTTCAAGATATTAAACGTTTAGATTTTCAAATGCTATTAATTTGCACACTTTCATATGTTGAAACGTTTACTTTATATTCACCGGATGTGTCTACCACACAGTAATAATAATACTGACAATACGAGGCATGCATACTAGTATTGATTTCCCGCCATTACTGCATACCTGGTTGTCTTAGTAACCATAATCTCACCTGCCGAGATACAGGCAGATGCTAGTGTCGGCCAACGGGATATTCCTAATATGTGCTACGCATGTAGACTCCTTGCTAATATTTTGTAGATATAAAAAACTTAATACGACCGATGAAAACTTATTCTTGTAACAAATTTAGGAAGCACCAAATGAATATGAATTTGGTATTTGGAAACTTTTTGAATTTCTTTAAAAGATACTAATTTTGTGAAAAAGGGGGTAATTAACCCTGTCTGTGACAGTGACATGCCCGTGTAAATTCCATGATTAACAGGCGTGAACCCCGTATTTTGCAGCGGAAAATTAATATGTATGTCTTATATTGAGCCTGAGTGACACTATAACAGCTCCGAACATGTGTGATATAAACTCTTTTAAATGTCCATAATTAGCAAAGCGAATTTAATTATAGAGACATTGGTCACACTGTCATTACTTACCAAGGTGGATGTGACGAACAAAGATATGGATTATATTTCGAGTCTATCTGTAAAAGCTTTGCAGATGAAAAGAATTTACAATTTTGATTGTCCCGAATTTCAATAATTTTAAACACCGAGACTGTTTCGTATTAAGAAAAAAAGACGAGTTTCATCCATAGGGTTACCATCATGCCAAATTGGGAGTTTCTTTGTATCACCGAGCTAGCGTCTTACAAAACATCCGATAGTATTATCAAACCGCATAAAGACTGACAAGCAGATAGGAAGAAAGAAAGAAAGAAAGAAAGAAGGGAAAGGGAAAGAAAGAAAGAAAGAAAGAAAGAAAGAAAGAAAGAAAGAAAGAAAGAAAGAAAGAAAGAAAGAAAGAAAGAAAGATGATATCGGTGTCACTCCAGAGAGACATAAGATACGGATGGCAGATACATATAGTTGTGCGGACGAGACTAAACCATGAACGATTTAAACATGAACTTGCAAATACCGAGGTAGTGCGAAAAAGTCCGCGTCCATAACTTAATATTTGCATTGTAACTGGCCATGCTGAAACCACGACATGGCAGTATTTAAGAAGTGAGCGTCCTTTCTATTGCATTCGTCGGCCAGTGATTGCACATTTCGACAGGCATTGTCCATGACGTTGCTAACGCGACGTCATTGAAAGAAACGCCTGTCAAAAAGTGCTAACAAGCGCCGATGAATATAATAGAAGGGAAGTTCAATTGTTATGTTCACATTACACATGAATATCTATCAATATTAAAGGTAAAATTGTAATTGATATTCGATTCCCAGAAGTTTTTGGCTCGTTATTTACAAGAAATCTCTCCGTTTTGAAAATTAGTTGGAGGAGTTAAGTTGGTTGTGGTTACCTGTGGGTTGCCATAGTTTCATGAATGTCCAAATTTCTCTTATTCTTTTGATGCCAAAGAAAACACCAAAATCTAAATCTATCATGGTATATCCAGATGGAAATCCACATCCATTGATACACAGGATTTCAGGACAAATTTCTCCCACAGTCTGGTATGAATTGATGATGGCGGCATGAGCACCCATACTGTGTACAACGGAAGGATAAAGAATACAATGCTACAACCGGCAAGGTGACGTCCGTATTCTGTCTTTGGAAAATACAAAATTATTTCCAATTTGTAAAATCGAATTTTTAATGCTATTCTTCTAATTCAACACGGTATTGCTATCCAGTCTCAATGAATAGAGTTCTCTTGAGAGTAAAGGCTCCCGTTTTTATGAGAGTTCATGATGTTGCCTGACATTCTGTCTAACACGGGATAAAAAAAATCCTATCAGGAAAAGTACCTGTTAATGGCTTGTTAGAAGAAAAAGAAAATGCACACTATAAGCTAGCGAGACACGCATTTGCTGTGGCGAAAATTAAAAAATCAAAGAGCAAACAAGGTGTAAATAATAATCCTCAATTTACACCAGTCCAGATGTAAAAGCTCATTATGATCCGTGAACTCATTATGCATGCATGACAGCATTATATCTCAGTAGTCCCGTTTTCAATCAGAAAAAGAGGATGTTGATTTCCAAACAAGACACAACACGCTTTTATGGCAACTGGTAGGCAATTCCGTGACATTTTATTGTAAAGTAGGCAAAGAGTGACCCCTCACTTATATTACTGAATATAAATCTATGGGCATTTTTAACAGCGTCTTTGCAATATGCACCTGTTTGTGTGTAATATTACTGGTCAAGACCATGAGCCATAATCACCAGCAAGGGTAATATTCTTTCCAGCGCAGACAACGCACTGAAATGTAAACTCCCCAAAATTCTGCTTTCCAAATACAACACCTATACCTGCAGAGGTAAACTGTATCGGATGGAAACCTCACGTGATTTTTATTTTTATCATATATATATATTTATATAAATATATATATATATATATATATATATATATATATATATATATATATATATATATATATATATATATATATAATATATATATACATATATATACATACATACATATATATGTATATATATGTGTATATATATAAATATTTGTTTATTATTTTGTAGTAGTAGTGGTAGTAGAAGTAGTAGTAGCAGTAGTAATAGTAGTATTAGTATTAGCATTTTGCTTTTGTATGATAGAATGCTTGGTGTAACTCTGGATCGTTTGCCTTATCATTTTGGCCATCGCCTTAGAAAAGAGGCAAAACTAAACCCATTGTTTTATAATGTGACTTTCCGTAGAAGCATAGAAAGGTAGTAAAATGCATTTATATATGCATAATTTCATTAACTAAAAAACATACCCCCAAAAAACCGAAAAACAAAACAAAACAAAACTAAAAAAAAACATAAAACGAACAAACACTGAGTAGTTTATGATTATACTTTTTGGACTTCACAAATGTCAGAAAATGATTAAAAAACACGTGTAGGTCTTCTAACACGTGTAGGTCTTCTAAATGATTTGTCAACTATTTCAATAATAACAGTCATGAAATAATATTCATAATAAGTATCATCATCAATATTTGTGATTTTCTTAAGCTCGTTATTATCATTATTATTATTATTATTATTATTATTATTATTATTATTATTATTATTATTTGATTATTATTATTATCATCATTTAAATTATTACAACTATCATTGTGGCCATCACCCATCCTAAGCAATAACAAAAATTGGTAGCTTTAAAATGGAGGAGGAGGAGGAGGTTGTCATGCTAATCTCTGTATACAAATTTCTTAGAAGGAGATTCCCCTTCCCCCCCCCCCAAAAAAACCCTCTTGGAAAATTATGGTTTCAGTCATGCACCATAAGTCAGGGGTAAAAAACATATAGGAGAGATTCTGTTAAGCCCACGCGATTTGCGGCATCTTAAATTAGAAATTGGTTTTTAGCACAGATAAAGGCCATATCAATCAAACAGCGACTCACACGGGAACTGTTCCTTTAAAACCGGTAGTTCTGCTCGATTGCTCTATTATTTTGCCCCTCGCCTTAGCTGATGACGTTCGCTTATATGTCCATGTTTTGATGTAAACGCAGCATCAGAGGTCAATCATTTGCATTTTCCACTACTAATACATCATTTTTCACTCATAACGTTATCAAAGAGTACAGGCCTACAAATTTACACAAAAAGGAAAATAATTGGTGACAATTTATTTCACGTGATTGGCCGCATGACATAAAGGCAGCGACATGTGACGTTTCTACTTGGAAGTTTTGAGTTAAAAGTATAAAGGACAGGCTTTTAATTTTGTAAGTGAAAGAACATGAAACGCAGGTTTGCAGCATTTAAATTACATCTACTTCAGTTCAACAACAGCTGAGTGATTGAGTCAGAAGGCGCCTCAAGTAAGGTGTTAATTGCAGCAAGTCTCCATTTCTGTTTCTGCATTCACAGTTTAGCTGTCCACTCATCTATAGCTGACCGAAGATCGGTCTCTCAGGACGCCTGGACTTTTTAGAGATGCATAGAGACAGCCTACATGTTGCATTGCTTAATAATCGGGGTGTCAAATCATGACCTATATGATCAGAATATGTTGGTGTGGAAGGTGCGAGAGATGGCACGAAAAGAAGTTTAAATTTTCACTTTGCAGCCTGCAGAAAAGTTGGACCTGTCGACAGGGAAATTTTCATTGGCTTAACGCCTTTCTTTCTATTCAAAGTGGGTTCAAGCGCCAGCCTCCAGGCCTGTCCCAACACCTTCAAGAACAAAAATTTTGGCTTTTTTATTTCTCCATAGTTACCCATGTGGAAACACAATCGTTCCCAGCGTATGTGTGGAACGATTTTGTGACTGAAATGAAATAATAGAGAGAATCTTCATGGCTGTTGTTTTATTTGTGAACTAATCAAATTGCGTAAGATAGAAAAGAGTAACTGAAAGTCCTTTGTTGAGTGACATTCCTTAGCAATATTGAAAGTGAACAAAATGGAGTTGAAACAGCTGCTGCGAGCACGCTAAACCAAGTAGGTTTTTGACAAAAACATAGGATTTAAAAGTTCTATGGGAGAAAGAAAATCCACATGGCCGTGTCATGGGAATGGATTTAGCCAGCACTTGTTTCAAACCGTTCACTGCTCGCCAAAGGCTTACAGTGAACGGTTTTTAAACTCGTGATGTCTAAATCCATGTCCCATGACATGTGGAATTCTATGTGTCTGCACCAAACAAATTATATCGTGTAGATTAGTCCGTCAGGAAACGACCCTTTAGATTAAATGATAATGTGGAGGTGATATCTGGAAGAACACACAGAGTATTTCATGAAGCATTTTCGAGTGATCCTCACACATGTGATCATGATATACAACTGTGCAATGAGGGCAAAGATAGTGCCGTGCAAGAGTTTGAATGCGCTGGTATGGATTTCTCTAGCATGACCACTCCAGGGCCCTTTACGGCGGACATAGCGATTCCTCCACATTGCACTGAAGCCACAGCAGTATTTTACGAGCAGCCATGATATGAGTTATCAACAGAGTCTTTCATAAAAGCGTTATTTAGGGTTTGCTCAAGCGTGTGGCAATTTCCCCATATCATCTATGACAACTGGCCCTCGCACTCTTCAAAGTGAAGCCCCCATTTGGTTTGTAATTCACAATTAGACAATGATCGACACCGAAAATGACAGGTCCTTTGCTCATGCTTCTGATTGCCAGATTTCCCCTCGTGACATGTTTCCTTAAATATATAGAATATACATGTGGCAACGATCTTACTTAACATTTGGACAAGATACATTACACTCAATCAGTGTACTATGCCGTTCTTGGGAAGTGTAAATTTGATGTGTAATATTAAGCGTCTGTTTGTCAGGTCAAGCAGTATGTCGAAGATAGTTGATGATAACGAATCATGTCACAAGACCATTGTCAAACACAATTATTGTATGCAACGGTTAAGTGATATATTTTAAAAAGTGACATATTATCAGAACAAACAAATGATTGGTATTGATTCTGACCATGCAGTTTATGTTCGATACAAACGTATCTGTTAGCTAAGCAGTGTCAAAATTGATCATTGACTTGCAAAATTTAAAGAAAGTTCCAGAAATTGTAAGGAAAACATTCATAGTTTCTTACAAATGGTTTTCACTCACCATATCTTCTTCCGATATTGGTCCCATACTCCTTATGTTCATATCAGCCTGCACAATCGTTGGAGGACCTAAAACGGAATTATTTTGTATATTTTAATCATAATTATCATAAAACTGAAGTGCTGCGTGCATTCCAATTGTTATATAGAAATGAAATAACATTGCAGGAGGTGAAACGCCATTTATTCATTGAAATATGTGAACTCGGATGAGTACTTCGGCCATTTCACAGATCATCGAAAGCATGCTACAGATTAGCTGTTTTTGTATTTAGCATTTAATTTACTCTCCAGCACTATGATTGGGCATGGCGTTTCGCCAGATGATCTCGTTCTATCGACCGAGACTCCTATGCCAAAAGCTAAGAGAAAATCCCTGCGGTGTTCTGACAATATCAGAGGCATTTCCCCTCAGCAGCGATATTGAAAAGATGCTAGACTGGGTTATTATAAACCAACACTGTGATGTATTGTTTAGTTCTGATTTACAATTTGCATACAAATTCCTTCATTCAACAACCCAGTGAACATTCCTTTCATTGTTTATGAAGCTATTCAGTACTACGTAATGGTAGAGGTTACACATACGCACTACTACTGGATGAAACGAAGGCATTCGACCGTCTCAAATATGTTCAACCTTTTTGAATCATTGCACTCGAAAAAGTTGTGTCCTTTGATTGCCAGGTTGCTTGTGTTATTGTGTTCATCACAGAGAATCAGAGTTCGATGGTCAAATATTTTGAGTGACAACTTTTCAGTGAGCAATGGTGTTAAACAAGGTGGTATCTTATCACCCATACTGTCTGTTATCTACTATGATGATTTGCTGAAGAGGCGAGCGAAACCGACCTTGGTTGTCACGTAGGAAAACAATTCATCTGAGCTACCAGCTACGCAGCTGACATTATTCTTATTGATCCTACAAGGGTTTGCTCTATAAAAATTAATGTCTGTATGCTCCAAGTTTAGCACAGAATATCAAATCGTTGCATTAGCGTGCGACGCATGTCTTGATAATATGGCGTTTGATGGTGGTGTTATTGAACATGTTCCAAGTGATTGTCACTTAGGTTCGCCATTCGGCAAAGATATTTCTTTAAAAGGCAATCAGATCAAGCCGTTGCAGAATTGTATAGCAGATGTAATATGCTCATATCTCAATTTGAACATGCATCTCTCAAGATCAAATACAGACTTTTTAAATCATATTGCATGTTAATATATGGCTGCGTCCTTTAGGTTTTTATCTTTGTACGTAACAAAGTTTTTCAAGGCACCGCGAAAGTGTAACAGACGAATTTTCAATGTCCCCGGCTATACCAACAACTAATTTCTTAGTTTATTTAATATGGCAGGACTTACATGGGAAGTGTCAGTTATATTCTAGATTCATGAATTTCTTTCGAAAATATCTTCTTAGGCCTAATAGTTGCGCTATGTTGTGTAGCGGGCTAGCTATGCAGGGGAGTCGATCCCTAGTATGTAACACCATCAATTATGTGCGCCGTATATATGGAGTTCAAAAAAAATGCTCAATTCGTTATAATTTCAGATGTCGTCAGCCCTGTGTACGATAAAGCCTGTGGTTCTATATCTGACGAGGACATAATGCACAGTCAACTGACTCGCGATCTGACTGAAACAAGAAATAGTGGAGACTTCATTTGTATCCTACCAAGAAAAACAGGACCTTATCATAACCCTTTGCGTTGACTGAACGAGTCAGTAGCGCAGCTATGTACTTATTTTGCACCAGAACTTTGTTGTAAGCTAGACCCCAATAAAAGGTATATATTATTTGTACTATTCCTATGTTATGTGTGTAATGTATATGAATAGAGACATATAAAGTGGAGAATTATATGTCACTTTGTGTATAGAATAAATTTCACAATCGCAGTAGTGTTGATATCGACGAAATTATAATTATATGATATATGACTGGACGATAAAAGAACTTCGTAGTAAGGTCAATGCCATATTGCAAATGTCCTACATCTATGTGAAAAAATAGCTGATAATGAATCAAGAAATACACTCTGAAAGTGGCTTTGCAGGAGTGTGTCTCACACTCATATTTATATTTCCTTAAGTCTTCAGTATTGTACCATAAGAACAAAATAATAATAAGATGGGAAGTAAGGTAATAACACAGGCTATGATACAGACTGTCGGGCCCACTCTGCGTTCATTCACGCAGAACAACATAATTTTCTATCAGCAAACAAGTATTCCAAAGCTTTCAGTGATCACATTTCATAACGTTTATTCATCATAAAACACGAAGGAAGAAATTTTGTGGATTGCTATCAATTTTAGAACTACTTTAGACTGTAATGGCCCGAAATTAACCGTGTATAATTCCAACATGTTGGTAGGCATTTTGGCTCTTGAATCGATATGCTTCTTCCTGGAATAAGCCGCTAATGACATCTGAAAGAAACTAAATTTTCTGTAAATATCTTCTTGGAAACTTTTCAAACCAGGGGACAGTTTCACCTAGTAATTGCTTTAACGGTAATACAGTATACACAGCAAACCTTTGGGATCAGAGTCAAGGGAAACATTTAAGCTAGTGTTGGAAAAGCATTATGAGAGTCAAGAGGGAATAAAAGAGAGCGTGTTCGAGTGCGCAAATCTGATTGATTTTTCTGGTATTGACTGTTAAGACACGGTGAATGAGGAAGGTCGTCCGGAAAAGAAGGCCACCACCAGGGACCGTAAGGTTTGTAGGCTGAAGGGCGCATGATACTAGCCCGCTACCGTTATCACCTACCGCCTAAATGTTTGGAATAGAGAGGTTGCTAAATTAGGTGACCGCGGGAATAACAATGGCCTCGACTCTACTGACCACATTGTACAAATTATCAATCACCACAAATAAGCTATTGCCACTCACCTGGGAGCAAATCCACCAATACATCCAGAAAGGATATAAAATCAAGGAGAAGAAGAGTGAACTAGCTTCTTCATGTCTGATAAAAACCACATTTTTGCGAAATGTTTAAAGTTTGACGTTACTAAGTGGATTTTGGGTCTAATCATATGGACTTGTCTAATAGTATTCATTTGGCAGAAAATTAAAAAGGCCAAGTGCAGATGCAAAGAAGTTTCACCAAGTAAAACATGATTTAAAAATAAAGTAATTTATTAGCCTTATAACTGTCACAACGAGCTTCATTGGCAATAATCATAGAACAGATCAGGAAAAAAAAATGTGTTTTACCCTTACTTTGGATGGTATTGGACTGAGTCAACAGATTTTCTTGAAGCAAATTAGGTAAGGCATTTTAGAGACGGCTAGCAAAGGCTGTTAACCTGGACTAACCCTGGATTTACATATGTGAGACAAGGCATGCTGGTACTTACATTAAAGCTCGTTTCGTGCAGAATTTAAATCTGCAATAATAACAAAAAAATTGGACGAGCAGACCTTTTCTCCTCATAAGCAGGCGACGGACTAGTTGCAGAATGACAGCTTCATTCCTGCCATTGAATCACTTGTTGACCCTAACATATAAAATGACGTGTTTTTTTTTCTAATTTTTCATTTCACATTACATCAATACCTAATTGTCAAAATGATGGAACAGCAAGAGAGCAGACGAGGTTTTATTCCATTTATCGACGTCTTTCATGTTACAATGTTAAAACTAGCAACAGATAAAACTGCACACACACACACAGCAGATATATATATATATATATATATATATATATATATAGAGAGAGAGAGAGAGAGAGAGAGAGAGAGAGAGAGAGAGAGAGAGAGAGAGAGAGAGCAAATCTGCCGCTGTACATTAAAAGCATGCATGAATTATTATCCTATACTGTTGACTCTGTGTGCTTAGGCTTTAAGTTTAGAAAACCCAAGATAATGTGGAAAGATACATCTTTTCGTTCACTGTTCATTGGATGCACCTCGGATCACTACCTCCAGCTAATACAGTTTTGAGGATAATTAGCACACGAATTCCTCAAGTGTTCCTAATTGGCATATTTTTTGTAGCTCCTTCGATGCGGATTTAACAAATCTAAGCTGACATTGTACAGTGTACCTCTTATAGTTTTTATGATATTCCACACTCAAATTGCTAAAGCATAAGTTAAAATTGTAGAACTTTTGTTTGTGGTTAATTGCATGTTTCTACAGCACAAACTTAGAAACTTGAATGGCGTGTCTGCCTTTACTAGTTTTTAATATGATAAACACTTCAACTGTTCAAATGCCCTTAAAGGCATAAGTCAAAATCCTATAATTTTCGTTTGTGATTCGTTGGGTGCGCCTATATCACAAACCTACAGAACACTTCAACTTGACATGGCATATCCAGCAATAGTAGCTTTGGAAATGTGGATTATAGAAAAAATAATTGAAAGTAATTCGCATTAATTTGACTATTCCAAACCAGGTGCATATTTCCACAGCTATATCAAACACCGTGCTGAATGTGGTATTTCTTAGTCTTATGGTGTCCGAGAAAACCTGGTGACAAAATTGGCGGGAAAGAAAGAAAAAAGAAAGAAAGGAAGAAAGAAAGAAAGAAGAAAGAGAGAGAGAAAGAAAGAAACAAAACACGAAAGAAAGAAGGAAATAAAGAAAGAAAGAAAAAGAAAGAAAGAAAGAATTAAGAAGAAATTCTTTGAGAAACGGTATGCCTGTTTTAGCACACATATACAGACACACAAAACCTTAAAAGTTATATCATATATATAAATAAGGCGTATCAATAACAACATTTTAAACTTATGCAGCATTTTGCAGTGTTAGAATCAATGCAATTTTCACAGATCAAATGAAAGTAACAATATTCTATGTTGGAGATATCAAGGTAACATGAACACAGTTGGCAGCACCGGGGCAAAGGGGCTTTACAGACCTCTTTGGATAATATTTTAGAAAACAAAGGAACTATCTTTCAGGCTAGAGGAATTTAATGAGCATCTCCAATCAGTCATAAGGTCCTTGATTGAACCTGTAGGCTGGTTGAATATAGTGATTATCGTCGGTATAGTTTGTAAGGAGGTATTAAGGTCTACAGACCTTCATTTGTATCCAGCAACTTCAATGTAAGAACAAAGTGTTCTGTCGCCATGTCATATTTCAACGTCACCATCATATTACAACCAGAAGGCAATTTTCATGTTTATAACAATATCATTTATTGTTGTTTTATCTTTGACGTCCGAGTCATGCTTGCTTTTGTTGAATATTATCAAACAAGTCCAAAGGGGATACCGAAAGTAATACGTATTTTTAATATGGTTAGGAAGGCCAGGCGTCGGAGAGTTGAGACACATTAGCAACTGCATTGGGGGCACTAAGCCTTCTGGCTTAATGTATCTGCATATAAATCAATCTGATTCTCTAACCGTAAAGAATCAGTGGAGGATTTTTAGATATATTTGTTGCACATTCGCGCATCAGAACAAAAGGCTTTCTCTCATGAGTCCCGACAGTGAAGTATGTTTTTCTGAGACGAACCAGCACCCATCGACAAGAGAAGGCAAGTGAGTTTTCAATTAAGATAAGACTTTAAAGTGACTTATGTATAGAATATACACGTAGAAAAAGGTGCCTATGTGAAACAATTCAATATTCTCAACATTTTCATATTAGTACTCAGAGTAGAGTGGAGATAGGTGGTCAAGAAAGTGCACGGTTTGACTAAATTTTCAAAATGTTGATCAACATTTGAGTCCAAATAATTATTTCAAAGAACTAATTATCAGAGAGGGACGGAATCATGTACAAATGCTCTCTGTGGCCTCGTAAATCTGTCGAAAATGTTAACCTTAAATGGTTATGTTCCTGCACAGAATAGGTTTGTACTTTGGTGCTCGAAATTCATACGGCAATTGCGGAAAGCAGAAACTGCTGATCTTACTCTTAAAGGACATGTAACACTATATTGTCACATATTGAAAAATGAAAATGTCATTCGGCTTGTTCCAAGTTATGGGCAGGTTGTGTGTGACATCTGTATTTGCCAATATGTTTAGCGTTGCGCGTATTGGACATTCTGCTTCAGTCAGTTATAAGTCTTCATTTTACTTTGATAGGTACTGTACTAAAACAAACTAGTCTACTATTTGTAAAACGTTAATTGAAGTTGGGTTTTTTACCGTAGAATTTCCACCTCCAACAAATAAATCTTTTTACATTTTATATCCACACAAACACATTTTTATTAGTTTGAGGTGCCTGAGCGTTTACACAAATATGCAGCTGTGCGTGAGTAATATACTTTTGAGGGTCTCGACTCATCCTCAAATCCGATAGTGGCGTTTTATGTAATTTATATAGATGAACTTTTTATATATATATACGTTTTTTACATAGATCTTAAAAGCTCGATCCTGCAGCGTGTCCTTGGTGTAAATGGTTCAATTAGATTATAGCAGAGACTTCATCGGCAATCCGCAGCTGGGAAGTTTTGCTACGGGTGATTTGTCTCCATTGCCCATATGTGTGCACAAGAAAACGTATTTGCAGCCGCTTCCAGTTCTACACCTCATAGCATGTTGCCCGATATTTTGAGATGTATATGTGATTTGTTTATGACGCAGAGACAGTATATCTGATGATTCAGATACAACGAGAAATAAATGTTGCCCCAATGATATTGATTTAAGATTCGTATTATGATTGGTAATTATGTTTTGAAACACATAAATTTAAATGTAAAATTAATTCAATAGAACAGACAGAGATCTTTGAGTGTGCGTTGATACCAAAGGCGGATACCTGTTTTCCTCTTCGTTTCACCTAATTGACATGCATGTCACAGATTCAGAGTTGCAAGAGAAAGACCGGGATACTGGGCCGATGGTGCAAGCGGGCGGAACTGACTGGATCACATTATCAGCACATGGCCCACGCTGAAGGCGCGACGAACTTATTTGGCCACTGTTCACTTTTGGACCCATGGGTACAACGCGCCGCTTAAATCAAAAGACTTGAACCCCATGTGTTTGTTGTGGGAGCCTGTCTGGCCCTGATTGATGAAAAGACGATTTCCACGTTACCCAGCTGGCACCACCACTTTTGAGAGGTTACTGGACAGAAAACACAAAATCTTATCATGTTCCTTTTGGTAACCGCTGAGAAATCATGCTACGCTGGCCAAAAGCGCACAGTTCTCGCGTCCTTTTCAAAGCCGTGGTAACAAAGATCGTACAGCTTATGCAAATACTCATGTCCATCCGTCATTCCGTCCCTCCGTAAACACGTTTGCATCTATACTTTAAAACTCATATTTCATATACCACAAAACGAACTTTGTACAGACCAAAGGCCACGACGTGTGGAGTCTTGGTGGCTCCAATGCATGGTGGTATTATTGGAACTAATATCATGGGTGTCAAGAATACATGGAGTTCACTCTAAAGATGAAAAGTAGAAAATTTATACCAAATTTGTGTTCGGCTAATTGTGAAATCGTAAAATTTTATGTAATCTTAACTTACTTTTCAAGGTTATTAAAACTTCAATAAAGCACATTTAATTCAACATGTTGAGAAACAATAAAGCTGTACAAAAATGTGCATCAAGTTGAGAACTGGATATTGCATAATATGGACGACCTTGATCTCCTTTTTTCCAGGTCACAGAGGGATTGCATTTCATGATGTGATTTTAATTTTGTGATGGCCATTACATCATTACTTGTGCACATATTTATCAATATACCATTACAAGAATATTGCACCAATAAAAGCTTATGACGTATAGAATCATGGCGGCGCCACTGTTTGTATTAATAGAAACTCATATCATAGGTATCAACTTGAAATACATTAGATGTATTGTTGCGATCATAAATTTGAGACGGAACTTTACAACTACATGAAATATGCGATATAAAATGAAGATTTAAAAAAAATGTTATCTGACCTTGACCTATTTTTCAAGGTGATTAAGCATTTAAGTAAAAAATACTAAATTTAATATGTTGAGAAAAACCGGCTAACGGTATCAAGTATACCACAAACATTTATCATATGGACGTTTAATGTTGTAAAGTATGGATGACCTTCATCTACATTTTCAAAATCACGGTTGGAATGCATTTCAGGAAATTATTTTTCGTGATTCCCATCCAATTACACGTGAGCATGACTTTTTTTTTTCATTTAACGTCGGTGTGTCTCTCTACTGTCGGCATATCGAATTCTACAGATGCATATTATACTCGACTGCGGGTATATGAAGCTGGCGGGCCACGACCCTCTACTGGTGCTCTGGACGAATCTCGCAGGAGATCATGAGCTGACCACAGAAAAACAAATTGCTGTTTGCACAGGAAGCACAGAAGCACTTTTTTTTCAAATGAATACAATTTACAATAACGTTTAAGATTGGGTACTACAAAACGTGATTGTCCTGTATGTGATCTTTATACAACGAACTATATGGCTTCGCATGTGATTAAAAACATGGTTTAGTAACGTAAAAACGAAGAACTATGGTGTCACTTAAGGTTTTCGGCAGTATGCGAATACTGCTTTTCATTTCATTGTGTCCATATTATTTCTGAATAAACCAATGTTCTGGCGGATTTGTTGCGAACACCCCGCAGGTGATTTGGGTGCAATTCTCTTGGCATCTCTACATGCAGTTTGCTTGACCTGTTTTTTACTCTAAAATGGATTTGACATAAATTTAAAGAGGATAGTTCGGCTAAGTACATTTAGGCTGACATGTACATAATGATCATTTTCATTAATTGTACAGATCGTGTCTTTCACACATTTTAAAGAGATTTATCCACTTTGCCTGCTTTTCTACTGCCCATATCTAAGACTTCAGACAGAAAGATGGAAGCGCCAACGACGTCAAACGAAGCGTAAATCATCGCTAAACCATGCATTCCGTCATACAGTTTATGCATTGGCGAGGCTGTTTTATTCATGAATAACAAGTCCTATCCCTCTGCGATTTTAACTGGAAGGACTACTACCACAAGGAGTCACCAGAAAATAGTGCAATCTCTATTGTTTGTTTTCTTAAAGAAACATCCTAATGTTAAAGGCCAAGGACACAATTGAAATTCTGCTATAAACGTAATCCAGCATAATATGCGGAGCCAACTCTTGCTATGTAAAAGGGCAAACGGGAACAATGGTCATATAGAAAATAATTCTAATCCGCCTACCATGAATCAGTTGGGAACAAATGTAAATGTGCTATAATGCTGCGTCAACGCTGTTCTCAATTTGAGCGCCTCATGGGGGCCTCCTAAGAAACCCCCAGTCGCTATGTGATTTTGAGCGCCAGCACCACAAACATGTAGCGACTGGAGGCTGCTTAGCAGGCAAGCCTTCAGGCAAAACATCATTTTCCAAGGCAGGCCACTACGGTGGTGATTGTACAGCAAGAAACACAAATATTGGGAGTGTTCTGTCAACTAATATAAATACATGTATTTTGAGCGACTATCTGAGAACTGTGACGAAAGACGAAATAAACATATTTGTTCTTTATTTAGCAGGTGACAGTGACAAAGTAAACAAGACAAAAGCTAATATGTTTATATATATATATATATATATATATATATATATATATAGGTCAAAACCACTGGACTTGTAAGCACTGTTTGTGGACACTGGTTATTTGGCTACCTAGTCTTACGTCTACGGTCTTCTAGCAATGTCACTGACACCTATCAAATTATTTTGCTTTAACAGTGGCTGCGTTTTAGGTTGATAGTCAGACAATTTTGTGAAAGACAAATAGAAGTAAGGTGAGCTTAACCTGTCTGGTCACTGGAAAGCAACTTCGAATGATTCATTCTTCCTGGATGCGGCTTTGCACTCTACCAGTTTTAAGCCGATGCTTATATAGACGACCATCTTTTCATATTTCTGTCCTGTAATGACCTTTCATCCATGTAAAAGATACACTGACGCTGAAGACAAAGTAAAGGTGGCCAAAGTATACTTTTACCCTGTTCCTCATTACCTAAGCTTATTTGTTTATCTTCATTGCAAAGTTGCATGGATAGAAACTATTTTGCCAGAAAGTTGTATTTGGATTTCTGATCAATGGCGACTGATACAATGTTGGTGACCCTTGTCACACTGAAACATCAGGAGTCAACAAATTATACTACGAAGACACCTTTTCATCTTCATTTCAGCATTGAGATCAATCAAGAGCCAAACTGACGCCAGGCTTGTATGCTTCAGGGAGTACTCCATCAATTTCCTTTGATTTTGACATAAAATGCATAATTTCTTCTTCTTCCAATTGGGAAATAAAAAGGACTTTCAATTTAGCAACAAAAAGACTTTGTATTGGGAAGACAATTATGGTCAACAGGCTCACCTCCATGGCTTGGTCGCAGTGTGCTGTCGTATCCATGAAGTATTTGATTCAGTAGATTGGTGATATTACTGTGACTCGGACCGCTGGCGATACAAAGGCACACTATCACATCCATGCTGTAATGACAAAATAGAAATGAACCAGACTTCGTCAATGCTCTTGCTACTCTAGGCTGTTGGTGTTACAAACGAGTCGATAAATCCAGGACAAGTCAGCTTTTCCCACATTTTTCATATGTCCATGCATATCTCGGGCAAGATCCAGCACGGTAATTATTATCGTTTGAGTTTATCTTTACCGTTATCCCTGTAATGTTAATGCACCACAAGCAGGGCCTCCATGTTTTAACAACAAAAAATAAAAATGTTTGTATCTGAAACATTTAATGACTCATTATACTTCTAAACTTTTAATTTGGCTTAGTTTATTTATCTTTGGGTTGTAAGTGCTCGCTTTGTGTTTGTTATTTATTTTTTGTTCTTGTTTTTGTTTTTGTTTTGTTTTTGTTTTTGTTTTTTTTTTTTTCTTATTTTCATTTGCTGTCTGGAATTCAACCTCTCGAGTCATGCGATATTAATCTCATAATTCCTGCACACCCAGGGTTGTCGAATCATGCCCCCTGACAACAAGAAAAAATATGGTGTGCTCGGAACTACCAGAACTGTCACCAACCGCCGTAACATTTTATTGATGAACATGACTCACCCTAATTTCGAGGGTTTTTAAAAAAAATGTTGATATTTCAAAGTTCCATTATTATTATCATTATCATTATCAACATTATTATTTTCATAATCGTCATCATCATCATTGCAAATAACTTTCGTTTTTTTTTTAAATTAGCAGACCTGTGTTGAATAATGTGATGTTACTGACGTACTGAAGCCAATGTAGCTGTACTTGTAACAGGGTGTCACTCTTTTCGTTCAGTTGACTGATCACCCTCTGATGGCTGTACACTTCTCTTTCAATAAATGTTATTGTAAGTATATTTGTGAATTGTGTATGTCTTTTTTTTTCTCAAACAGCAAATCAACCTAAAGAAATATAGCATTTTAAAAAGTACATGTCCAAATCGGTCGCTTCATTAGTAGTACGAACTGCAATGGTCCTAGTAGGCGTTCTTGAAAACACATGCTATCTGGCCTGCCAGCATAGTAACTTGATTTATTTAAAGCACGATACGGTCGTGATATCTAACTTTTAAATTATGTGGGTTACACTCCCATAAATGAACCTCCAAGGCAATAATTTTGAAACCATTAATGTCCCACGTCACTTCAATCGTAAGACTCTGCTACTTCCCTCTTTTGACTAGATCCTGTCACACTGTAAAAGAAGCAAGGGTCTTTTAATCGGCCAAATCAAGATATTTGTACAAATAAGGCAGGGGGGCTTAAACGGTTATAGTCTTAACTGATATGTGCGAGCTTATTCCCAACCAATACATAAATAATGTTGCGATTACGACAAGACACGACAGGCATCCATTACAGTGATGTCTTTTCCGCTTTTTCAAATGACACGGACATTCCTCTATCAATTAAGTAAGCGGCCGGCCTCTCTCTCTCTTTGCGATCTTAAAGATAGTTTATGGCATCTTATGATCCGTGACATAACCTAGGCACATCCAAAGGAATCTACCATTCTGCCAAATTACCAGTGCAAATAAAATGTGGACCCGGAGGGTTGCACGACTTGGTATGTTAAATGTATTTAATGCAATTAATAGAACAGCCCATGGCAGACTTAACTGTGCCAGAACATTAATTAAGAGTGTGTTGTTTCTACAAATAGAAATGATTCCTTCTTTATAGGAAAGATTCCCAAATTGTAGCCCAAAGCAAGTTTGATGTCGAGGTACGCTTCAGAACGGTCAAAGAAATGTCTGGTACATTGATTACCACTGATATATCAACCCGTCGCTACTTTCGGACCTGTATCCACTATCGGGATAACCTTCTCTCATAAGCTCCATCCTTCACTTAGCAGGGGCGCTTGGCAGGTCCTACTAGTGCTGCTACTTAATTCATAGCCTAGGGGTGACTTCTGTGTCTGATGGGGCCCATCGCCGCCCGCAACTGGTAATTTCAAGCCGTTGTATTTACATTTTTGGGGTAATGCTCACACTGCAAAAGTCCCATTTCATATTTTACTCTACGTGCATTCAACAAATTAACCTTCTATTAACACTAATCATACATATATTTTGGATGCTACCTCTTCAAAATATCTGCTGCCATTTTGTAAATTGTAGATTCCACACCCAGTGATTTGTAAACGAGGATTCCGCCATTCGGACGATCTTGGGGGGGGGGGGGGGGGGGATAACATATAAAACCAAAAGTATATGTTTTGCAAATATTTTAAACCATCAATAATGATATGATATGTGCTGTGGCCGCGATTCACTTTGATATCCACATCAACTGTTTGACTGTCCCGCAATGCATTGCGCCATGTTCAAAATGGTACATGATTCGCCGGCTCGACCTGTCGTGTCGCATTACTGTCGATGATAACTGTTTCAGACACAACCGAGTGGGTAGATTAAAGTTAAGAGAGTAAGTCATGTTTTGCAAGTTCCTTAACGACTGTTTGCCCGGGTAAATTGGAGAACAGACACCTGAACGTAGCGAAATATTACTAATATTAACGATCACCGAACAAGCGGGACTATGCTATATCACCAAACAACCGTGGTTGTGCAGCTATGCTGTTTTCCCAGCCCAAGTGAACCTCCCAGACAAGCTGAAATAAAATGCTGTGTTTGAGATGCTTTTACTGCAAAATAACCGCACATGACGATCGCTTTCTCGGTAAAATCTTTCAACCCGGGCTATGGCTATGCAGTTTCGCCAAACAACCATGCCTCTGCAGCTATGCTTTTTCACCCAAGTTAACCCTCCACTCCAGACACGTTGAAATAAAATACTGTGTTTGAGTGGACTTCACTGCGAAATAACGGCACACGACAGCCACTTCCTGGATAAAATATTTCAGCCTGGGTCAATACATTCTTATTAAGGAAGGGCGGCTTGAAACTGGCTTTAAAAAAATATGCTCCATACAAGTTGTTTAGGGTCAGGACTTGGCCTTTTCAGTGGAGTCGGTAGGGTTATGGGAACCACACGTATATTTTTGTTAGGCCTTATGTAACTTGGACATTTGTTGAAACATGTTTAAAATGGATGTTCTTTCCCCTTTTACACATTACCTCCTTTGATGTTGGTTTAGTTTGTTGCCTGAGCACAGTCGATGGCACGTGCAGAATTATGTAATAAGGTTAAGTCGCATTACCTTGAAAATTTTTGTCTTATACACTCGATGTTATGACACATATGACAAAAAGAATTTAGTTGATACATTAAAAACTCACCAAAAATGGATTACAAAGATTGGCATAGTTACTTTTGTTGGCAAGTTGATAAAGGCACCCTTCAACACTTGGGAACCTGACGTGAGTACAATCTACCTGGCAGTTTTGCGATACCGTGCTAACAAACATAGACTGGACGAATTGGCGATCCAAAAAACAATATTTCCCAGATAAGGAGACATAGAAACAGAAAAGACAGAAAACGTATAAAACAAAACCCCGGTCATTGTTAACTGCTTGCGTACTAAGCGTAGAACACGAATGCCTTTAAAGCATTTTGGAAGACCAATAGCTATCGCTGACTTGCATTTCATCTAAGTCCCATAACCCATAAAAGGGAACGGCACTGATTCTTGTTTCAGCTCAAAATGAGTCCATGCCTTTGAGACATTTGACCAGAATTATATGGCCTCCTGGCAACCACAACGTCGTTGAAATTTCCAATCTGTTAATTATAATAGGCCGACCAATCAACATTATGTATTATCTTTATCATAGAAAATACGTACCTGAACCGCAACTGCACTGAAACAATTTTTCCGTTGTTAATTGAGCTTTTGAGGTCTTATAATGACGTCTCCAGGTCACACACATTGTTACTAGATCTTTTCGGTGTAAAAAACATAATTGATGAACCAGCACCACGAATGCACAAATTAAAGTCAAACACATGACCAATCTTGACCTAACTGTCAAAGTCACAGGCCAAGTACGATATTGGTTTCCAAGTGGTAAAGGAAAATGGCAGAAGTGTACGATTTGTATGATTTTATATCTTGGTAAGACATTCTGTATTTCATCACATAACTTGATCGTTTGTATCACCCGGGCATCTATATAAAACTGGGTTTTATCCAGTGTGACAATTCAATGAAATATTATAGATACAATAATTGTATGCGAACTCAAAGGGAACAAAGACCCCGTAAACTTGTGTATGTGCTCTCACAGCTAAAAGTACTTAACCGATAACAGAACTGTTTCATTAACTCAAGACTGGCGAATGGGAGACATTGTACTATTATTTCAGACAATGTTAGCGGTTATTTGTAAAACTGCAACAGCTGTAATGTCTGCTCTATTTTTGATGGAAGATCTAAGCAACTTTGCACTACTGCGGCAATTTGTAATGCATTGCGACAAAAAGGTAATATTATCACATTTCACAATGTGTAATAATATCTGAGAGCAAAACGCAGTAAATAAGGTGTGCCCAAATTGTGATAATAGTGAGTTAAATATGTAATAAAACTGTATGATAGCATGATATGATATCATACTATTAAAATCTATTTCCGGAAGACACTTTCCTTGAAATCTCAATTACAGATTCACTAATTTGTCGACACTTAGAAGTTTTCTGTGATGAGATGTTTTTATTTATTTGGTTCTCTTATGTTGCAATGAGATACTGGGTATTATTGAGACGACCCCGCCAGTCATCAAAGTTCTTAAAGATGGAAAGTTTCTTCTTTCTTTCGAAATGTATATTATTTTAACTCCTTGTAATATATTTTGGTAAAACAACAAGTAGAAAAAAAGGCTATAGCTTGTATTCTTTTCATAATTTTATTATGAGAACAGAATAGCGACAAAACTCAAGCATTGCTTGACAAATTTAGTCTCCACAAAGACATATTGGAGGACTGATGTGGTAGAAAGCCACCGTAGTTATTGTAACAACACGAAGATACATGGAAGAGTGTTGAATACACGATTCCCACGAGCATGCGCAGAAGTGCCTATCTAGCGGCTGCTATGATTCGATAGGTCGAACCTCCAGAGCCGGCATCAAGTGACATTACATTTGAATGGCAGCGCAGAAAGGCAAGCAAAACATCCGTATTTTTGTACAATATGATATTGTTTACAACACGTATTCACACAGATCTTTAATTTTGCGTATGTTTCCTGTCCAAAATCACTTCGATGTCATAAAAAAGTCAATATTTTGCTTAAAAAATCGCTCAATGAATCTACAGTATGTATACGGCATGCAGCCATAGCGTGCAGACTACGCAACGTAGGTGATCGTATCCAGTTAGCATTCAAATACAGGAACATTTTTATTGGACAAATTTTGATATATCAAAGGATACTTAATTAGTATCATATTTAGCTGACCTTCCGTGCTGACAAAGTGGAAAATTTAGTTATAACGAAGGTTAAAACTTAGCTCATCATCTGTCGCTTGACTGCCTTCCTTCGTGGGCTTTCACATGTTGTCATAGATGCAGGGAGCTTTCATTTTTCATCTTTCGATGTATGATATGATATTAGGATATGGTATGGTTTTATTTCAGGCAGGCTGGCAATGATAGTCACGGTTTAGGGTAATCACAATTGGTGTATTTGTCACATTTTCTCACGTGTTTACTATTTGATATGGAGTTTTTTTACGAATATTTCTTCTCAAGGTTTATTTCTACAGATGTACACAATGCAAGGCCTAAGGAGGTTTAATGTTTTTGTCAGAGTCCTGACAGCTGTGAAACCCTGTGTATGATTAATGCAAATATCAAGAAACGTCTGCATTAATAGACACCCCTTTCAATAGATAGATAGATAGATAGATAGATAGATAGATAAATGAATAATGAATGATAAAATGCTGAAACACAATGTGCTGAAGACGATATATATGTATATCTTCATAAGTTTTAGGTAAATGAAGATATAAATAAATCAGTAAATAAAAAATAAATAAATAAATAAATAAATAAATAAATAAATAAATAAATAAATAAATAAATAAATGAAAATATTTTAAAACAATAAAAATGATATATTTAATAAGTTTACTTCCTTCTGATTCATCTCTATCACTAAATTTAATTGATTGTCCCATTTTGATCCAATAAAAATTCATTGAACCTTTAGTTCCTTGATGATAAAAACGTATTGGAGATTCTCTAGAAAATAATTCAATCATTTTAATTGAGGACCAAAAATGA
The DNA here is from genome assembly GCA_964020975.1 of Hermodice carunculata. Taxonomy (NCBI): domain Eukaryota; kingdom Metazoa; phylum Annelida; class Polychaeta; order Eunicida; family Amphinomidae; genus Hermodice; species Hermodice carunculata. Next base: position 18,822,141 of record OZ026619.1, on the reverse strand, counting down.
AGAAGCCATAAACCTTGCTAATTTTAGGGGCCATTCAATTATTACGTAAGGAAAATATTAAAATCACATTCCACCCGACCCCCCCCTCCCCCATTCACGCAAGGCATACGCAAGAGTCTCACCCCCGTCCCTCCCTCCATGCACGCAGTACGCAAATTATTTGGTAACTGCAACTGGCCAATCATAACATAGTGGTGGGCCTAAAAGACCCGTATATTAACTTTGTTTTTATATTATCTACCGTATTCATTCTAACAAGTGTACTGAATGCTTAAAAAAAACCCTGAAAATTCACATTGACCTCCTCCCCCCGCCCCCCGAAATTTAAGCACACAGCATCGTGGTTAAAGCACAAAGAAGTTCATGTGAGTTATTGAGCCTTTTTTTCCTTGTAAGCACCGTTTGATGTATTTCATACCATCAGCGCAAAACTATCATGAAGGCTACATTCAATCAAATAGTTGTTTAATTTTTTTTGTGTAAAATAGAAGTAAATATATATAAACATATTAAAGTTCATTATGAGCTATATTTCTTTTAAATATAGGATCCTGTTTCCACACAGACCATATTGTGCATGCAAACATTGTCCCCTTTGAAATCACCGTCGCCGGACGTCGCCACGTGGCCTATAATGTTAAAGGAATAGAGTGCACGTCTTCTGGTAATTCTAGACTGGAATGATATCAGCATTTTAGCTGATGTAGCCCTTGCATCAACGCTATTTCATGACTATCCATACAGCCTGCCACGGATGATCTGGCAAATTGTTCCTTTCGCTTCAATTTTAACAATGTTCACATTTGGAATGACCTCAAATTATAAGAGGTGAGCAAGAGCCAACGCTTTGGCTGTGTCTATTGGGGGTATGCTTCATGCATGCGGGTACCGAAACGTAAGTGTTTGGAAATTGGCAGTTATGGTTGGTCGGTCCAAAAAGCACCATGAGGTACCATAAGAAATACATGTATGTTAAGCACAATTAAAAAAAAAAAAAAAAAACAGAAAAAAAAACAAACAAACAAACAAACAAACCAAAAAATGAAACAAAACAAAACAAAGAAATGACAGAACAAAAACGAAAACATAATCTAAATACAACAAATTCAAATTATTATTTCCAAATTATTACATTACATTGGGGGGGGGGGGGCAGGGGGAAGGGGGTGGTCAAAACTATGATGATTGGTATTGCAAGGTCTATGGAAGTTGTATTCTCCAATGATCCACAAGACCCGGGATTTCATGGGAAACGTCTGGATTTTGTGAAGTCAAGCAGAATTTCGATTACAAATTCCAGGGTTTTGAAAGAAAATTGTACAAGTAAACGAATCCCAGAGGGCGAAGCTTGTCTGGGATTCTATGTAGTCCTTTGGGAACTTAAGGGATTATGTGAGATAGTGAAGGTCACACAGCTGTGAGCTCAGACAGTCAGTGAAAGATTCAGCGTGCATGATAAAATATGGAGCAAAACCCCATGATCAAACATGTAAGCATAAAAAGCAAAAAGCTTAAACCCAGCAAAGGAGAGCTTGGGTTGGCGCGTAATCCCTTCAGCTCCCAAATGACTACATAAAATCCCAATCAAACTTCACCCACAGGGATTTGTTGAACTATGCAATTCTATTATGTCATTGGTCTTCCAGGTATCACGCGAGACTTCAAAGCAATGATGTGCACAAAAACAAACTCAACCTTTATATATATTTAATATTCTGAAGATAAAGCAGACAATGGAATCAGACTTGAGGATACATTTTGCACACAGTCATAGTGGGTAAATTTTAAACATTAGGTAGACAATACACCAGAAGAAAACGTGTGTCCTCCTTATCGATTGCTTCATCGTAATATTTTGCACACGTAGGCGAAGATGACCATCCAACCGTCGCTAACATATGTTGTACAGGAACCGAATTCAACTTATCTTTTGAACAAGCCGCGGCTCGTACACTGTGAGGTTTGAGAATATTAGAGTCTATATCAACTTTCCACATAAAGATTTCAATCCATCTGCCCACAGTGTCTGTCTATACAACATCATATAGTTTTACATAACTAAAGGATAATGGTTTTGCATTGCTTCATCGGGAATCTGTCCGTTTTTGCTATATTCTCAAGACAGTTATCACACATACCCCACTGTCCACAGGATAGGCACGAAGCCTCACACATGGGGGTTTGAAACTTTGTCGACTCTGTTCCAAGGTTTCATCGAAACGAAAAATAAACTATGACTTTCCATAAATCATATTTGATAAGTTCAACAATTTGAAAGTGTGCAGCCGAGGCCCTGCGACAAGTACCGTTAGCATCGTCAGCTTATTCGTTAACTCTGTCAGTTCTAAAAGCGTGCTGTCGACAAAGTCCGTCACAACCGTAAAATTATGATACATCCCATATCTTTTTGTAACGTGGAACACTTTTTGGTCTTTGGTTGTATTCTGCTCTCAGAAACTGAATCACAAGGGGACGCATCCGCAATGTTTGACCCAATTTTAGGACAATCATAGTCGACAATGCTGAACGTACAGTATTGATGTCGCTATAATTTTGACCCTGGTCGAATAAATCAGTCAAATAGTCAAGTACCAGACCTATTTTGACTTGATATGGATCTGCTTGCCGTTGACGACAAAAACCAACCATCTTTGTAAATATGTTTTGTATTGTACTTTGATCCAGTTCACGAGGCTCCCATAAAGATTTCGCAGCTCTCTGCAAAACGCCACTGTGTAAAAGATCTCCTGACATGCGACATGCCATCATCCTCAGCTGTTGTCTTAACGGGTGTAAATATTTCCACCCTGAGTAGCAGCACCGGGGCGTCCATTAGCATCAGCAACAGCTGAATGAACCAAACTTGGGTTAGCCATGCTGGTACTACCATGATACCTGTCCCCTTGTCGGCCTGGAGCTGTTGCAGGCATCGCCCGATCACAGTAGTATTATTCAGGAACAAAGGCATGTGCTTTTTTTGTACATGTGCACAGAAACTTTTCAATGCAAAAAACGCTGCTTTCAATTCGAGCACATTTGTATGACAAGATGTTTCCTCTTCCGATCATCTACTACCTATTTTCTGATCTAAATGTGCAATCTCATGACCTTCAAGGGAAGAATCCAATAGCAAAATCATATCTCAATTTATTAATATCTCTGGTCTGAGCATGCAGATTTTCTATCCACCAAAGCAAATCCGATTTCATCTGTTCAGTGATGCACATCATTGCATCAAACTTACCTCCAGCGTGAGATAAAGCCTGTAATTTTTGTATTTCAAGTGATCTGTAAAACAATGGACCAAATTCAACTGCAGGAAAACTAGATCACCTCAATCCGATCACTGTGCTACTGGTCGAATACTTTTATGGTCTTTTGCTGTAACCGTGAACAACATGAGACGATATTGCCCATCTTTTAATGTTAATCATTCTGTCATATTCCTAGAATTAATGAAAGGTATGGGAAGTCCAATTCCTGTTTTGGATCGGTAATCGTTTAAGGAATGTTTACAACCAACCTTAAATTCTCAAACAAATCAATGGAATCTTTCCCAGTTCTGAGACAAGCTTCTTTGCATTCAGCTTTGATAAAAAAATCGTCAATATATCCCATAATAATGTGTCCCTTGCTAATCAATGCTTCATAAATAGGTTTCGTAATTTTCGTGAACAATCTAGGAGCCGATCTCGAACCAAGGGGTTAACATGTAACCTGATACAGTCTCATTCCAGATAAAACGTATGGATTTGCTGAACTGTTGGTCCTCAAGGACAGGAAACTATGCAACTAAGGGGGTCGACAGAAGACGTCCACCAATCAGGTGTCATTAATTTAATTGCAGACTCCAAAGCGTATATTTTAAAATTATGATACTCAACGTATTCATTTAACCCTTTCAGGTTCAAAACCATTCTTAAGGCGCCGTCTTTTATAGGTCTCACCGAAAGGGGTGGAATAAATTCACCCACAGAATGTTCAGTTTCTTCAAATACATTCATTTCAAGGAGGTTTTTTTTTTTACCTCTTTATCAATTGCACTTTCTTCTTTTTCACTAAAGCCAAACGTACGTGGAACAGAAGCTTGTCACGGAACACAATTATTGACAAAATCAATGTTGCAACCTTCTATCAATCCAAGAATTACATCATCACTTGTGATGTTTCTACAAGCACTTATGTTTTTTCTCCATCTGCCACCTTCAAAGTCAATATGGCTCACCTTTAGGCCTATTCCTTGACCTGCTTGGTCTGTTTCTGTGTTTTCGGTCCCTCTGATTGCCTGTGCCCCCGGGTAATCCCCGTTGGCCTTGGAAGTAAAGACAGGTTCCATGCCAGTGGCCTCTGCCAGGACCACGCTGATATGACCTAGCGTCCCTACCATGCCTTGGTATCCTCGACCATGTGTTCTATTGCAATGCGTAATCCCACTCGATTCACGTCTGAAATGTCTTTTACACACTTTTCCACATCGTCTCAAAAAACAACAAAGTATGACGTACCGTAGTTGAGCACAAATGTAAATATTCCTGCTTGAGCTCCGGCTAAAATAACCCTCGCCCTCTTAGGCACAACTTAAGGAAACAACTCCCCAGAAAAGCAAGGGATTCTGTACCTTTGTCCAATAAATCAGCATTTACCTCGCCAGGCAAGTCATTCAACAGTTGAGGAATCAATGTTCCACAGGGGTAATTATGCCTGTGCTGAGGTAACACGATTGGAGAGTACCAATAAAATATGAGGCCTAGGGATGCAAGAGGCTGTGTATTAAACAATTTTGCTACCAGAAAGGCAGATTTTGGCTTGATAGTGGAAAACAATGTATACTTTGAGCTGACATGAATACTATGAAGGTATGTACACTGGCACCAGTATACACAGTGGTTCAGCTGGAGTCAACACCGTGTGCGCGCAATGATATTGCAAGTAGTTCTACGCAGAGCTCGTTGCCATGGCAATTTACTGAAAAATTTCCCATTCATGCCCATGTTTTCTGGTGTTTATTTGATGTAAAAAATTCTTACACACATTTTGGTGTATAAAACATATATGTTTGTAATCCATTAAGTGAACTAGAAGGTGGTAGCTCAGTTCGTCTGTATTTCCACAGGTTGAATTACTGGTGTGAAACCTCAAGATACCTGCAGAGCGAAAAAGGCGTCCAAAACTACTTTCCTCGAAAAGAATTTCTTAAAAAGTTCCATACTTTAAGATTGTTCTTCAAGGATCTGATACCTGCACGCCCGGACGTACATTTCACGCTCTGGGCCGTATATGTCTTAAAACCGGACGCGAGTTTCATGCTCTGAGGCGTTCACCTCTTAAAGGCGGCACCGGCCTGTCCAATGGTTGGGTGGATCTTGCGGAAACACCCTTCGCATTTGTTTCAACATAGCGGCCGTTACTACGGGTATATGGTGACGAACCTCATGGCCCGGCATACTCTTGATGTGTGCTTCAAACGGTATGCAATTTGTACAATTTTTACACAGAAAATAAGTGATTTATGAATTTTAATAACGTTTGACCGGGCTAGTGATGCACGCTTGAACACTCTTTGATAATAATTTTATTCTTAAACTGCCCTCTTGAGGGCTTCATACGAAACATTAGAGGTATTTTTAGCGGGAGTTTGTAGACGGACGCGTTTATCACAGACCAGGAATATGTCTCCTTAAGGAAAATCGGCAAAGTAAAAAAAAAAAAAAAAAAAAAATGTTTGGATCCTTAAAGACGCCCGTTTATGATTTTTGACCGTATAAAGGCAGCCTATAAGTCTCTCAAACACTGATTTCACGCTCGCCCGAAGATTTCATGCAGCAATACCCGCTTTGGCCAGGCATATCTGTGAAATTTGCACTTACTCTCCAAGCAGGACCTTCTGTGGCCTCACGATATCCCAGGTCAATTGACTTAGTCTCACATTTCTGATAGCTTCCCAATTTCTGGTCTATGAACAATTTCTTTCTGTTCTTTGTATTTTTATTCTCACATACCTCCACGGAAAACCGTATTCACAATCCACTGCCTTGTCACAAATTTCTTTCGAGCAAAACCACTTCGCGAAATCCGTGAGCCTTGATGGGACAGGCTCAGTGTCCACATGGTGTTCATTGGACACGGCAGCCGTGTCGGTTTTCTGCCTTTCAGTGACCTGCACTTCATTATCACAGTTTTCCAACTCATCACCTGGCTGATTCTTTCTCCTGAGGTGGTGACTTTGATTTATTATCGCCGTACCAATATTCTATATCACCCACTCTTTGGTTTACTACGTCCAGTTTTTGCTGCATGGTATAATTATGACTTTCAAAAATGTCATTCATTTTGGGGATCAAAACTTGCCTGGACTTTCCTTGTTAGCACCAGAACTTTCCGAAACCGCACCTCGTACAGCCTTTACATTTGAATCATTTTAAGAGCTTTCTTCCAAAATTTCATGTTTACGTTTCGATTTTTTTTCAACTCTGCTATACTAGCAGCTCGTCAAGTGAATAAAAATGTTTGCACTGAGCTCACAACGCTCAACCACAGAGACTGGGGAAACACGACCATCCACCTTGGTGACTTACAGTGCACTGAATGCCTGAGCTCACAGTTGTGCGACTAGTGCTATCTTACGTGATACCTGATGGACCAATGGCGTAACAGAACCCTGGGTTTTGCTCTGTTATCTGGTAGTTTAATAAAACACAGGGAATCGTAACAAAACCCAGGCGTTTGTAAGCAAAACTTTGCGTTCCGTGTTTGTAATGTTCCTTGTTCAGAAACTCAGGGTTTTTGTCAGTTATCTCGTCAAGAATTTTTTTTATGTTTTCTTACTACATTTATCAACAAAGCGCAGGGCTTAGTGACGCCCCAAACCTCAGGACTTTGTACACATCTTGGTCATTGCCTTGAAGTCTTTTCATGTACAAAATCCTGAGGTTTGTGAACAAACCATACGTGACGTTATTACAAAACCCTTGGTTGTGTAACAAACCTCCGGATTATGTAAAAATACTCATAACAAAACCCTGGATTCTGTGACACAGCTGGTTGTATAAAGAGTGCATGTGCTAAATTTGGTCTTCAATAAACCGCGTGTTTGGGACGTCACAAAACCCAGGGTTTCGCAAACTTCACGGTAGATCACCAAAGGTCGTAAACGTGTACACAGCAAATCAATCAGTGAGAGCATTTCCTTCCCTATGCAGATGCTGGGTTTTCTAACAAAATTCTTCCAAACCTAACCCAAGGTTTTGTGAAAGCTGGTAGTCTAAACACCGCTTGTGCTCAATGTGTCCCCACAAAACCAGGGTTTTTGTTCCTTAAATTACAACTGAAGAAATCCAAGGTCTTGTGAGGTCACAATACCCATGGTGTGTAAGATATCAAAACCTGGGTTTTAATTGGTTATTTCAAAAGTCGCAAACCCAGGGTTCTGTACTGGAGCCCTGAGATTTTTTTCCAGGGTTGATGGAGGTAGTCACTTTGATTCACAAAAGTGAGCTTTTGGAACAAGCATGCAGCTGTGTCTTTTGCTCAGTTATTGACATTCTGTATAAGATCAAAAGCTTTGTGCAAAGCCTGGGTTTGTGCACAAAGTTCACAGTTCTGTGAAGAAACCCATAGTTTATGTACACAGCCCGAAGTTTTATTACAAAATCCAGGGTTTGGGTTTTTCTTTATCATTTGAACATGAATCTCCAGTTTGACGTTGCAAAGCGACGGAACAGGGGTATAAATGCGAATATAGTAAATCATAACGAGTGAGTAATAGTGTCTTTGCGTCCTCCGACCGTCAACTATTTTGATGAAAACTTGTTTTCCTCTCTTTTTTCTTGAGGATTGGGAGCGCGCTGGAACCTCCATCCATCCCGATCTGGCACAGCTATGATTTATTATTGTGATCTTGCATTCAAATTACTTCCACAAAGATTTCATGGAAATATCATCATGCCTTCTGTCACAGAGAAAGGAAGCAGATCGAGTTAAGCTGTTCACTAGGTTTGCAACGTGGGACCGAATGCTAAGAATATTCATGTCTTGGCAAGTCTAGAATTCGAGGACTTGTATATGTCGAAAACTGACCTAAATGTGAAGGTGCCATGGACATCAAGTCTAACATTCTTTCTTAGCTCATACATGTGGTAAGATTTGTTGTTGAAAACTTCGTATTGTTCAAGCAGGGATCCATGTACTTACATGGATTGCAAAGCAAGTCAATCCGATCACTTCCCATGTCACAGGAAACCAACATGCAGAGTGAGAGTGGTAGGAACTTGTTCCACTTGCTCCCATGGCAAAATATCGAGTCTGTGTCGCAGAGGTGAAAGGCAATTGTGATGTCGCTCAGTCGCCTGTGAATGCTTTCTTCATGTACGAGTGACGCTGATACAGTTCGCAAATCCACAGGGCTACATATACATCATATGCATCTATGCTGTTAAATATGGATCATAAGTCTTAGAAAAAAAACAGGGGACGGTTAGAGGCAAATTGCAATATATTTTTTTCTTGCAAAATCACAAATATTAATCATACCTACATGTACTTAATTCCAGTATATATGCAGTCTGCAAACACGTTATATGCAGAAATTAAAGTACTTCAAATAAGTTAAGTGGTGGCATATAAGTCGCGAAAGCAAGGTGTCCAACTCCAACAATCTATATGCTGTTAAATTAGTAATAATAATAATAATAATAATAATAATAATAATAATAACAACAACAACAACAACAACAACAACAACAATAATAATAATAATAATAATAATAATAATAATAATAATAATAATAATAATAATAATAATAATTGGAAACATTTTAAGATTTTGTGCTTGGTGTGTTCATTTTAAGACAGAACAAAAGACACTCATTTATTCCGACAGCCAGGACAAATTGAAATGGTTTCCCTTCAGTCACAGAGGACGAGTGACCGCTAGGTCCCAGACATCACGCAACTTAAGTAGTGTTTAAGATTATGGTCCACTACATACACTTTGAAACATCTAATTGGTGCATAATGACACAGAATTGTAAACCTGTCGTGGCTCCATGCGAACACGGACACAAATTTATTATAGTAATAATGGCAGCCAGCCGGGGTATGCTTCGTGCTAATTGTGTGCAAACAAGTGCGTACAAAGGCGGCAGGTTTGTTTCTCCAAAAGTCACAGGGCTGATGAAAAATACATGTGCGTCTATTTCGATTGGCCAAACCGTTTGGATATAGGCATTGGTTGCCAAACCCAATTTGGGAAAGACCTCTGTCTCTTTTCTGAGTTATTTGTCTTTGAAAGGTAGCTACGCCAAAATTTAAAGGTTAATTTTTGATAATTTTCCCAACTTTCAAGTTTTTGATGACGGACATGGAGATAATGTAAAATATTTCTTTTACGATCGTACACAAGACTTCACCCTCTCTCTTCTGACCAGTCATCCGTGCTTTACAGCGGGCCATTACCAGTAGGGAGCCTTGTTTGTGTACATTACTCCCCTCTCAATCCATTTTACCTTCTTGGATAATGGACCATTTGAAAAGGAGCCTAATTAAACTTTGTATTTTACCATTCTCTGTTTATTGTAGTGGAAAATGTTTACCCGTTCTCTGTCCTAATTGCTCAAAGTGGCCATAAGGCTACATTGTCATAGATTGAAAAACACATCAAGGAATATTTACGCAGCTACATTTATATCAAGTGGATTGAACAAATTATATTGGAAAAAAAAACTCGAGGATTTGCACAAACTATGATATGCGAAGTTTTTCTTTAAACTAGATTAAAGGCCAGGTTATTATCATGAAAATCTAAATAGGGAATTGAGGTTACTATTCCATGCAATCAAGTATTGAAGTAATTATTTTGTCAAGCCCAGTGAGAAGCCGCACAATGGTCATCTGATCTGTAGAGTCTCTGTACTGTCATGCTTTCGAAATGGTTATTATCTACCTAAAAAACTCATTATTTTGCAACGATCCCTGATCAGAAAAGCGATTCATAAATGGGGGCATGGTACTGTAAAGCGACACACCCGGGCACGTAAGCCTGGTGAAATGAAAGACACTAAGATAAGAAAGTTTCCAGATGGGGCTCTTTTAAGCCGGTTCAAGTTGCGCAAATTGATATCTCATTTTTATCACGTCAGTAAAATCGGCTTAATATACTTTGATCTCGATGTCAAAATAGAACATCATAATAAGTCAAACTATGGGCAGGGGTGTGCTATGCGACACGTAGCATTTTGGATAATGCATGGTCTAAAGCAATTACTCTAAAGTCATTCCAAAATAAATTGTCCATTCCATTCGGACAATTTTGCCCCATCATTATATCTCCAGTTCTACTCATGGTAGAAGCACCAAATTTTCACAGTGTGTAAAGATAGGTTCTTGTTGTACATTGGCACAATTGTATCAATATAACTACACTCATAATTGAGTTATGGCATTATGAATATTAATAAATTCTCAGGAATTTAGGCAATTTCCTGGGGTTTTAGGCAATATCCTGGGAATTTAGACAATTTCCTGGGAATATAAGCCGAGTTCCTGGGAACATAAGGCCGGTCCTGGGAATGTAACGAAGACCCAGGAACATAGTGGTAAATTCCAAGGAACATAGTGGCAAGTTCCTGGGAACATAGTGGCAAGTTCCCAGGAACATATTAAAACGTCCTGGGAATGTAATTATAAAATTCCTAGGAATATAACCTAAGTCCCAGGAATTGAGACTAAAGTTCCTGGGAGCCTTACTCAGAGTCACAGGAATTTTAAAATAACAGGTAACGTATGAGGAGTACATGCGTACATGCAGTAAGTATAACTTAAATGTTTCTTCACATCAAATTCATTTCCCGCAAATTTTCCTTTGCTAGATTTTGCGCAAAATTAGACTATCTGTCTAAGCTAAACCAATTTTATCGAACACTGTCTTGAAAACAAGAAGAGAGAAAAAAAAGAAAGAAAACAAACCTCGCCAAATTAAAACCTGTATTTAGTGCCTGGGTTATTATCAATACCCCCCCCCCCTCCCCTGGCCATACTCATGGATTCTTTTGGAGTTCTGAAAGCTATACAGAGGAACCTTTGGGAGGCCTATATAGTCTGTACAGCCACCCTAGGACAGCCATGCATGACCAAAGTGGAAACTGAAAAATTACATGAAAATGAAACAAAGGTCCCGCTTTACTATCCTAGATTGTAGGCCTAGGTCTATACAGAGCGTATGTTCCCTGCCCTCTCTCGCCCTCCCCCCCCCCCGCCTTCACCTCAAACTCTCATCAAAATGCAGCCTCAAAAAAAGGGTAAGTGGGTCCTAAACTCCAGGATCAAAGGAAAAATGTTTCATACATGTAGGCCTAGGTCGAAGTCTATATGGCCGAGCTATGTTTTTTCCCAGGCGGTAACAAAGGTGGGTGGCCATACATACTGATTCAAAATTTGTTAAACATTGGTAACAAGGTCTATGCATACATCTTTTGATGTATACACGATGTACCAGTTCTCTATAAGCTGAGCCGTGCGGTGTGTGAAATGCAGCACAATACGTCACTGACCAGAGATAGGAAAATGATTGCTTTAAATCAGAAACTTCTTGTTCTAATCTGTACTTCCATGGTAAAACTGGAAAAAAATTTGTCTTTTCTTGACGAACGGAGGTAGTCTGCGCAAGCCATGTCACTTCAGCCCTACCGACGATCTTGTAAAAACCGTGTACCTCTTGAAAGAAACTGAAAATTCCTCATTGATATTGATCAAGTTTGGAGCGGGTCAGTGGGGCAAACTTTTTTTTTTTTTTGTATAAGTATTAAAAACATGAATTCAGTTTATGAAAAATCTAAAAAGCTTGGGTCTCTGCTATTATTAAAATGTGTGCGTTCTCTCAAAGGTCTGCTTTTTGCTTAGCATAAAGAACCCAAATATGAGTTTACCCTCGCAACAGAGACGCAGGGAAGGGAGCTATAGACATCGTTGCACCAAATTTCACAGTTCAGAGACCGGCAACTCATCTCATATAAAGAAAGATTAGCAGGTGATAATAACAGTGTTTTTGCCCACCCAATCAACAGTAGGCCTAATTTGTATTTTGTTCAAAACATTGTGGTCGAATAAAGGATTTCTGAGTCTGAAAAGGACCAAATCGAGTATAGGTACATCAACTATATACCCTTGGTAGATCTATTAATTTAATAATTTCATAATAATAGGCTAAACCCTATAATAATGTTTAGTCAAATTCTTTGGAAATTCATTCTGATTAAAAGTCCACTGGATCTTCAGATCAAACAATAACCTGATTGAGGAAACACTATCCGGTAGGCCTATTCGTGATCTATGAATCATGGATAGGGCTGGCTGCATTGTTGATGCAGACAGCCTGGTGCCTTTACTTTTGGCCAATCAGAACACACGTAGCAGCGTCGCCACGGCTACAGTCACTAGAGCCGACATGTTGCCGTCAACTGATCAAATCCATGGACCATGCAAGATGAGCGAGGCAGAGAAAACTGCAACAGTTAGGCCAAGGAGGGCCGAGTCGGCCGCTGATAACGATCTCAGTAATTACTCAACCGATCAAGTAAGGTCAAAGCGAAACACCAATTAATTGGATTATTACTTTTTATTCCAAACAAAGTTGTTTGAAACCCAGAGACTTCCCTCCTCTCGAGTCTCTGTCCTCCATGGTTGGACCAAGGAGCCTATATTTTATTAGCCTCATTGCCATTGGTTAGACACGGGAATCCATTCCAAATCACGAAATACCCCTGTACTAGGCAAAAGTGAGAGGTCATTTGGAAACAAGTGGCCTACATGTAGATTAGATGAGCAAAATAACGGTGAAATTATGACATTGCCCCGATTCTTTCCCGGGCACTTGAAAAGGGGTGGGGGCGGGAGGTAAGGGGCTGCCCATACCAGCGTACTGGGCATTTTTATTTGCTTTACGCACAAACTGGAATCCATTTTAATTTATGTACTTCGTAGCAACCATTATCTGTACATATTCTCATTTTCTGTACCTTGTACTAGGGCAAAATTATTTGTATCAGCGCCAGACCCCCCCCCCCTCACACACACATGAAAACGTGTAGTGATTTTTCCAATTTAAGCAACTTTGCAACTCGCTGCTGACTGCTTTTTTTTGTTGTTGCTTTTTTTTTGTTTTGTTTTTGTTTTTGTTTTTGTTTTTTTTTTTTTTTGGTTTTTGTTTTGTTTTGTTTTGTTTTTATAGTCTTGTTTGCCAGGTCATTTGGCCAATCACAATGAATCAGTTGAGCAGGAGGTCAGTCACCATGGCAAGTTTCATGGTTTTTGGAAAATAGTGTTTGAGAGAAACTCCAGACAAATATGGTTAGAGAGAGAGAGAGAGAGAGAGAGAGAGAGAGAGAGAGAGAGATTGGAAAAGCAAAATTCTATGATTTACTCATAGTGAACACGTTGAAGTTCTAGAACTGTAATTATGATTTTGATTTTTTTAAAAAAAGTCATAGATGTAATGAAAGAGTGATGATAGACCGATATCCTCACTCATTAAGTACATCTATGAACTCTTAAAGGGAGTTTGAATGGATATATTGCAAAGTTCCTTCTGGTGTGGTTTAAACATATTTTATTCGGAGAATTACAATTGGGAAGGAAGGCGTAGCCCTATATAAATCCCTCTTGTGGATACCTTCTGGTATGCATAGAGGCAGAGCAGCATGTCAATAAGAGTGTGTGTTGGGGGGGGGGTAAGGGTATTACCTTGCTAGCGCCGGTATGCAGGGGTAATGTGTTTCCCATGCCAGTGAACTGAAGGCCCTCTTTTGTCTGTATTTCTGATCATCATATATGTTCATACTGGTCATTATGTTGGAATATTCTATTTTTCTGTACTTTGCTATGGCAAAATTATTTCCTGTGCTGGTGTACTGTCACATCCCCCTCCTTCCTCCCTTTTCCTGGGTACAGTCTATCCAGTTTATCTGAGTGATCTTTACTACAAGTTGAGCCACTGCATAAACAGGCCAACCATTGTTAATTGCATGGAGGTGTAAATGGTAAATTGGGTCATTGGTTCTGTTGTATTGTATTGACAGAGCTAGTCAAAAGCTGCCTCAACCTGGTAATGGGGGGGGGGGGGGTCAATGCAGCTGGTAGGGGATGGTAAAAAAATCCAAGACCACATATTTTTTTCTGGTTTGATGTACATGCTGCACATGCATGTTTTGCCCTAAAACTGACTCTTAAGCCTGTTAACTCAGGGTGTTCAAATGAGCTGGCACCCAACACATTTTTCCCTCTACTTCCAGGGCTGGTGCTGGCCACTCACTCTTGTACTCTACACAAGATGTGATCATGGACATATAAATGAGCTCGTTTATATGTCCATGATGTGATGCAGTGATTTATATTGCTCACCTGGGATAAGTTTGGGGTGCCCACAACTTTGTAGCTAGTGCCAGGCACTTTAAAACATTTTGAACACCCTGCAAACCCCCTCCCAAGTTCAACTGGGACAAAGACTGTGCAAGTCCTTGTCTCAAAGATACAATTCACATGCAATTTAAGAACACTGTTGTGTGACCACATTTCTGATGGCACAACAGTCTAATTTCTTTGTAGATTTACCTGCAATTTAAGACCACCTGTTACATGTATATGTGACCACTTTTGGTTGCCTGATAGGGTGGTCTAAACAGCAGGTACTATGTACTGTAATATTATTCAGCAGGCAACTTTTTATATGGGTGCCTGTGTAATAGTGGAGAAGATATTCAACTTTAAAATTTCCATAGTCCTAATTAGCATAATTTAAAATTCTACATCTTTCATGTCCTGTCCATAATTTTGGCAACTGTCACTGACCTACAAATGCACTTTGGAATTCTGATTCTATCTGCCATAGTTTGAAAGATATGGAGCTTTTATAATTTTAATTGCCCTGAATTTGCATAATTATATAAACAGCATGACTATTCCAAAAGATATACACAATTTCACCGATAGGTCAGTCACCATGCCAGTTTGGTGATTTTCAGATTAATAGTGTCTGAGAAAAACTTCAGACAAATTTGGTTGTAAAGCAAGGAATAGACAGAATATGAGAGTGAGAGAAAGAAAGAAAGAAAGAAAAACAGAAAGAAAGAAAGAAAGAAAGAAAGAAAGAAAGAAAGAAAGAAAGAAAGAAAGAAAGAAAGAAAAAGTAATTGGAAAAACAAACTTCCATGATTTAACCAAACTGAACATATTAAGCTCTAGAACTGTTATTGTGGTCATGATTGAAAAAAAAAAGAGCTGTCATAGATGTAATGAAAGAGTGATGATAGACAGATACACTCGCTCATTAAGTACATCTATGAACTCTGAAAGGGAGTTTGAATGGATGTATTGCAAAGTTCCTTCTTGCATGCATAGAGGTAATCTTGTGTGCTGGCTGCTGAGAGGCAGAGCAGCATGTCATTTAGTGTGTGTGTGTGTTTGGGTGGGGGGGGGGGTAAGGGTATTTCCTTACTAGCACCATGCTGGCACTCTGGGGTGATGTGTTTCCCATGCCAGCAAACTGGAGGCCCTCTTCTTTCTGCATCACGTATCATCATATATGTTCATACTGACCATTATGTTGGAATATTCCTATTTTCTGTACTTTAATGTGGCAAAATTATTTCCTGTACTGGGACCCACCCCCTCCTCCCTTTTCCTGGGTACAGTATCTTCAGCATATCTGAGTCCCACTTGTGATCTTTTACTACAAGTTTGGCCACTGCACAAACAGGCCAACTACTGTTAATTGCATGGAGGTGTAAGTGGTAAATTGGGTCATTGGTTGTGGGGTTGTATTGTGTTGACACTAGGAATCAAAAGCTGCCTCAGCCTGTTAATGGGGGGCCAATGAAGCTAGTAGGGGATGGTATATTATTCATAATCATAGACTAAATTGAAAACCATGTGGAATGAGGTGTGGCTGGAGTCATCAAAACAACCCTATGTAGATAACTGTCTCAATTATCAGCACTTATGTTGTAACTGATACATCCTGGTCAGAGACCAAGATTTTCAACACTTTATTGACAAACAAAATCTGAGACTACATATTTTTCTGGTTTGAACTTTGATTTACATGCTGCACATGAATGTATTGCCCTTAAACAGACACTTAATGTTGTTAACTCAGGGTGTTCAAAATAAGCTGGCACCGAGTACACTTTACCCTCTGCTTCCAGGGCGGGTGGTGGCTACTCAGTCTTGTACTCTATAGAAGAGGTGATTCAATGATTTATATTGCTCACCAGGGTTAACTTTTGGGTGCCCACAACTTTGTGGCTGGTGCCATGCACTTTATAACATTTTGAACTCCCTGTAATCCCCACATCCCAAGTTCAACTCGAACCTGCAATTTAAGACCACTGTTGTGAGGCACCACCTGACTTGTATTGTAACTACATTTCTGACAGCACAACAGTCTAACTTCTTTGTAGATTTACCTGTAATTTAAGACCACCTGTCAGATGTATATGTGACCACTTTAGGCTGGCGGAAGGGGTGCTCCCTAAAAAATTACAATGGAAAAGTATGTTGCACTCTACTACATGGACTGGGCTTCCCATAGGCCTACATTGTAATGTTACACACAGGATCATATCTTTAAAATATTTCAAAGGCCCTTATTGAGTAAGTCAAAGATTAAAACATTAACTTGAGTCAAACACAATTTTAAGTGGCATGTTTTGTGTGGTATTTACTTGTAACGGAGTGACATAATGTCACTTAGTGAAAGACAACTGTTCTACTTCACAACCTGCAGACTTTTGCAGGGGACAGGTAAAACCAAATTTGGACAGGTGAAATTAACCCCTTTGTGCCCTGTCAAACAGGTGAGAAAAAATAATGTCTACCCCTGTTATAGTCCAAATGAGAATATACATGTTAAAAATTCCAAATGATCATAATTTTGTTCAAAGTGAAACCATGAATGCTGCATGAGTCTCATGTCAAAATGGCTGTATATGCATGAAGCTATGTTTTATTTATTGTCACAGCTTTGCTTGCCTCCTGAAGCTTACCTGCTTATAGTTATAATTAGCTCACTGGATACCAGGGTATTTTTTATCTGGCTGGTGGCCTGTGAGGGCATGAGCGCCCCAGTCCACCAGTCAAAGGTCCCAGGTCTCCTAAGCAGACAACAGCTTAGCAAAGCACTTAATTATGATAAGGCCAAGTGTGATAAATGACCAATTGTGTTTGCTTTTATTTTATTTCATTATTGTTTTTCAATAAAATATGCTTCAACCAATTATTTAAGGGAGATGCTATTGAAAATGATCATGGACCTCCCTTCAGACCAGATATCAACAAGACAAATTAACCACATTTTACACCATGGACCTTTTCTTGTTGATGGGTCCACGTTTACATTCACCCATCTATCACTGGCCAATATGCCATCCCTCCCCTCATCCCACTTGGTACTGTGACCAGGTCCAGGGGCCATCAACAATGCTTTTTTGCCCCATTCACCTGTTTATCAGCATATTTGATTATCTCATTTTCCAGTGGATCTTATTTTTTAAACTGATCAGAGCTTTTAATTTGGCAGCCTGTGGAGTGGGCACACATGCACCCGTGGGTGACACTTCAGAGCAGCTCCCTGCAAGGAGCAAAGTTGGTTATTTCAGTGATTACATCATACCAGAGTGAGTGGGTGGACACCAGCTGTTTTTAGCCATGGTCATTGTTGCTTTTACATCAAGAGGGCCTGTTTTACAGTACATGTCAATGCCATATAAATTGCCTGTTTAGCAGACCTAGGGTTTTTGACTGATTTCATGACAGGGGGCCACCAGCCACACAAATGGCCTGACATACAGCTATTAAAGCAGGCAACCATACAAAAAGTTGTCTGCTGAATATTACTGTACCAGACCACCCCTTATGCCAACCTAAAGTGGTCACATGCATCAGGTGGTCTTAAATTCCAGGTAAATTTGCAAACAAGTTAGACTGTTGTGCCATCAGAAATATGGTTACAAGTCAGTTGTTCCATCACCATAGTGGTCATAAATTGCAAGTTCTACTGTACCTCTGAGACCAGGACTTGCACAGTCTTGATCCCTGTTGAACTTGGGAGAGGGTGGGGTTGGGGGGCGGTGGGTGTTCATTATGTTTTAAAGTGCATGACATTAGCCACAAAGTTGTGGACACCCCAAAGTTAACCCAAATGAGCAATATAAATCGCATTGCATATTATATTTACCACAAAACTGAGTAGTCAGCACTGCCCTGGAAGCAGAGGGTATAGCGTAATATGGGGGGGGGGGGTCCAATATGTGCTGGCTTATTTTGAACAACATGGTTTACCAGTCGTATGAGTCTGTTTAAGTAAAATACATGCATATGCAGCATGTACATCAAACCCGAGAAATATGTGGTCTCAGATTTTGTTTGTCAATAAAATGTTAAAATTGAAACTCTTGAAACTTAAAATCTTGATCTCTGACCAGGATGTATTTGATGTATGCATTGTAGTCAGTTACAACATAAGTGCTGATAATTGTGATAGTAATTTGCATAGGGTTGTTTTGATGACTCCATCCACCCCTCACTCCACATGGTTTTCATTTTAGTCCATGATCATGCACAGTATACCAGTACCATCTCCTACTAGCTGCATTGGCCCCCCATTACCAGGTTGAGGCAGCTTTTGACTAGCTCTGTCAACACAATACTACACCACAACCAATGACCCAAATTACCACTTGCACCTCCATGCAATTAACAGTGGTTGGCCTGTTTATGCAGTGACCCAACTTGTAGTCGAAGATCACAAGTGGGACTCAAAAATACTGGATAGCCTGTACGTAGGGAAAGGGAGGAGGGGGTGGGTGGGTGTCCCTGTACACCAGTACAGGAAATAATCTTGCCATAACAAGGTACAGAAAATAGGAATATTCCAACATAATGGCCAGTATGAACATATATGATGATCTGAAACACTGAAAAAAGAGGGCCTCCAGTTTGCTGGTATGGGAACACTGTGTTACACATCACCCCAGAGTGCCAGCATGGTGCCAGTAAGGAAATACCCATAACCCCCCCCCCCCCCCCCCCCACACACACACACACACACTAAATTACATGCTGCTCGGCCTCTTTCCAGCCTGCTTGCATGACTACCTCTATGCATACAAGAAGGAACTTTGCAATGCATATATATCCATTCAAACTCCCTTTCAGAGTTCATAGGCATACTTAATGATAGAGGATGTCTGCCTACCATCACTCTTTCAGTACATCTGACATTTTTTTTTCAATCATGATCATAATTACAGTTCTAGAACTTAATATGTTCAATTTGACTTAATCATAGAATTTTGTTTTTTCCCATATTCTTTCTTTCTTTCTTTCTTTCTTTCTCTCTTTCTTTCTTTCTTCCTTCCTTCCTTCCTTCCTTCCTCCCTCCCTCCCTCCCTCCCTCCCTCCCTCTTTCTTTCTTTCTTTCTTTCTTTCTTTCTTTCTTTCTTTCTTTCTTTCTTCCTTTCTTTCTTCCTTCCTTCCTTCCTTCCTCCCTCCCTCCCTTCCCTCCCTCCCTCCCTCCTTTCTCTCTCTCTCTCTCTCTCTCTCTCTCTCTCTCTCTCTCTCTCTCTCTCTCTCTCTCTCTCTCTCTCTCTCTCTCTTTCTTTCTTTCTTTCTTTCTTTCTTTCACAGTGAATTTGTCCAACATTTTTCTCTGGCACTATTGTAATAGAAACTCCAAAATTGGCATGATTGTACCTCCGTACAAAAAGTTGTTCCTTTGTATACGGGGAATGAAGATGTTTAAAATTATGCAAATGAAGGGCGTTTGAAATTTTAAATCTTGAATATCTTCACAAGTATGGATGGTGATGTCATTCCAACTTTTACCAGGGGGTTATTGACCATTGAGCATCTAATGAATTTAAAACAAAAGTTGTACCAATTTAAATTATGCTAATTAGCAGCATTTCAAACTTTAAATCCTGAATAGCTTAAAAAAAATTTGTAGATAGAGATGTGATTTCAACTTGTACTAGGGGGTTATTGACCATTTCACATGTGATGAATCTAAACAAAAAAGATGTGGAAATTTAAATTATGCTAATTAGCAGTATTTGAAATTTCAAAACTTGAATATCTTCAAAACTATTATAGATAGAGATGTCATTTCAACTTCTATCAGGGGGTTATCAACCATTGAACATGTAATGAATCTAAAACAAAAGTTGTAGCAATTTATATAATGCTAATCAGTGGTACTCAAAATTTTCAATTTTGATTATCTTCAACACTATAATAGAAAGAGATGTATTTCCAACTTGTACTATCGGGTTGTTGACCATTGCGCACCTAATGAATTAAAAACAAAAGTAATAGCAATTTAAGTTATGGTAAGTAGCACCATTAGAAATTTTAAATCTTGAATAACTTCAAATCTTTTATAGATGGAGATGCCATTGCAACTTCAATTCCTGAGTTATGGAAGACTTGTACATTGCCATACCAATATGCTTTGTAAACACACACACTGATTTGCTATGTAGCAAATCATCTTTTCTAGTTTCAATTTTGTATCTGAAGGCCTAGTTGAAGGTCATACCATTTTACGATGTGACTATTGAGATGAGTCATAATCGCTATAAACATAGATTTGGCATACAGATTTATTACAGATGATTTTAACCCAATAGGCTTTGAAATTACCATTATTTTTCCATATGCATACTGTCAAGGTTGTTTTGTCTCAAATCTGTATGTTTTTTGTTTGTTAGTTTTTTTCCTTTTTTCCTCATTTTTCAGCCTAGAGTGCCATGCAGTAATTTGTGTGTGATGTATATTTTGAATGTTTACACTAGACTATTTCCACAATCATTTCTAATATAACCTGTATCAGCAATTTGCTCTCAATTCCTGGGACTTGAATAATGTTCCTAGGAGCTGACCTCTATGTTCCTGGGATTATAGTTATGTTCCCAGGAACTTGCTATTATATTCCCAGTAACTTGCCACTATGTTCCTGGGACTTCTGTTAAATTCCCAGGACTGGCATTATATGTTCCTAGGAACTCGCTTATATTCTCAGGAAATTGCCTAAATTCCCAGGATATTGCCTAAAATCCCAGGAAATTGCCTAAATTCCTGAGAATTTATTAATATTCATAATACCATAACTCAATTATGAGTAAAGTAGTATTGATAAAATTGTGCCAATTTACTACTAGAACCCATCTCCACACACTGTGAAAATTTGGTGCTTCTACCATGAGTCGAACTGGAGATATGATGATGGGGCAAAATTGTCCGAATGGAATGGACAATTTATTTTGGAATGACTTTCTAGTTCTTATGTAAATCTGTTGGCATGTTCTTATACTACCTTACATAGCTCATGCACCCTAATATTTTGTCTCCAATGGTGATCTTTTGAATTCTATGTGAGACAGAAACTTTATACCCTAGGTCCCTATAATTTACGTACACCTGAAAAGAATAAAGATTTATATATTCAAGGGAAATTAGGTGACATACAACTGTTCCAGAAATGAGTCTGTGGTTGTGCGTCTGTATTTCATAGCGGACTCTGTTTCGGAATCCTCTCATTTCAAGCTGACACACGCCCAAGCCGCTGCTGTAAAGTTGTTGACTCAGCCTTAGTTTAAAGAGGAAAAGGTCAAACAAGTTGTTCATCTTCGTAGGTTTTATTGAATGGTGCGTTTGCTTGTTCAAGGCGCTGGCAGACTCTTAATACCCCACAACGTATTGACTTTTTCGGTGAGAACTGAAATAATTAACTTATTTTACCTATGTGTCGCAGCAATTATTAGTAAAATTTGATCAGAAGATATTAATCGAGTTCGAGTCTTCTTTTCCTTTTGCAAAAACGAAACATTGGATGCTTTGTTGCATTTTGTTTGAGTTCCCAATACCATTCCTAACTCTCTAAAAACAACTTATTAATGTACCCGATTTTAAATGTCGATATACATTGTGTCGATTTGACTTGTGTACATCGAACTTTTGAAGTCATTGGCATCTTTCACCAAACTTGATGATGTCCATGAATATGTTGTTCCCCTTTGTGCGAAGAATACCCAACAATTCTTTGTTAATACCTCAGAGTAATGTAAGCCGATGGCATTGAGTTGCATATGAAACTCATCCGCATAGGTAAGCACGAGGTTTATGGGACAGATAGACCTCCACATCTCAATTACCTGTGCCTTAAAAATCCCACGACAGGCATACTGTTCGTGCCAAAATAATCGCGCATTACATGTTTTTGGTGTCTCTATATTCTGCAAGTGACCTGATCATACGGAGTCACTGGACATAACAAAAGCGCAGCTAGACAGGCGTATTCTGTCTGCCATCTATACATTCCTTGGTTGTTTCTTTTATAAGACGGAGCCGCCTACGTTGTCGCTCTTTCACCATCAGACATAAGTCATATTCCTGATGCAATAATATTTAACCTATCTTCCTCGATTTCAATCAAAATATCAACAATAGAAACTAGAAAAGAAGATTTGCTTCACAGTAAATCTGTCTGTCTGGCAATAAAAATATGTTTGAAATGTTTCCAATAACTAGCATTTAGAATCGTATCTTTATCTATATAAGTTTTGAAGCTATTAAAGATTTAGATTTTTAAATGACCCTAATTTGCATAACTATAACTGCTACAAATATTAAACCATCTCCATTAGATGGCCCATCCACACAATCCGATAGCTAATATTTGAAATCATGTCTCTATCTAACAGTTTTTGAGATATAAAAAAATGAATTTTCAAACGCCCCTGGTTTGAATAATTTTGAACATCTTGACTAAACAATACAACATACACAATTTCACTGCTAGGTCAGTCATCATGGCAAATTTGGCATTTCTAGGTGTCGCAGTGTCTGCGGAAAGCTCAAAATCAGGTCGAAATAAATAAACAAAAAAAAAGTAGAAAAAAGATTTGCTTCACAGCAAATATCTCTGGGTACCTTCAAAATGGGACCCGTTTGAGTGCTACACTGTTCAACATAGTCTACATTTTGTATATTAGTGTATTTTGCATATATTCAAACGCAACAACTTTGATTCTTGTTTCATTGTTTGTGGCCAATGTCAGAGACTCATAAAATAAAGTTTTAATGACACCATTATCTATGGTAGTTTTAAGCTTTTCAAGATCTTAATTTGTATATTTGCCTAACTTAAAAGCCTACAGCTTCAGTTCATGGTTGGTTGGATGTGGGTATGTCACAAGTCTCCAAATTGAAGTTGGAATGGTTCCATCTAAATGTAATAGTTTTAAAGTTATTCAAGATTTACATTTTGTGTATTTGCCTTATTTGCATAAATTAAAATCCTACAACTTTGCTTCATCGGATGCACTTATGTTACAAACATATAACGTGAAGTTGGAATGGCGCCTCTATTATAATATTTTGAAGTTATTCAACATTTAAATTTGTGTATTCACCTAATGTGCATAAATTAAAATGTTTAAGTTTATTTCATTAGATGCAACTAATCTTTGAATTAAAGTTGGAATGGCACCTCTATATATACTAGTTTTGAAGCTATTCAAGATTTAAATTTTGTGTATTCGTCTAGCTTACATAAATTAAAAGCTACAACTTTGATTCATGGTTCATTGGATGCAGCTATGTCATAAATCCACAAATCAAGTTGGAATGGCACTACCAAGTCAAATAGCTTTGCAGTTAGTCACAAAGATTTAAACAATGTGTATTACCTTATTTGCGTAGTGTAAAATTGTATAACTTTGGTTCATAGTTCATTGGATCTAACTACGTCTAATTAAAAATGGAATGGCACTGCTATCTATAATAGTCTTCCAGATTTTCAAGGTTTAAACTTTGTGTATTCACCTAATATGTATCAATTAAACTTTTATGCTTTCGGATCATGGTTTATTGGATGCGTCTGTATCACAAACTCATAAATTGAAGTTGGAATGACACCTTTACCTATAATACGTTTGAATATGTTCAAGATTTAAATTTTGCATATTTACCCAATTTGTATAAATTCAAATCGTACAATCTTGGTTCATCAAATGCGGCCCTGCCACAACCTGTAAATTGAATTTGGAATGACATCTCTATCTATAATAGATTCGGAGATTGTGAACTTTTAAATTTTTCAATGCCCCTAATTAGCATAATTTGAAATTCCACAACTGTCATTTACTGTCCATTATATTGGCAGGTGTTACATAGCTGTACATGCACATTGACATTTTGCGTCCATCTGCAATAGTTTGGAATATATGAAGCTTTTAACATTTTAATTGCCTGTAATTTGCATTATTTTGAATATCACGACTATTTCAAACGATGTGGACAATTTTACTGGTAGGTCTGTCAAGTTTGGTGGCTTCGGAAAAATAATGTCCGCGAAAAACTCCAGATATATTTGGTCGTAAAGAAGGAAGAAATAGATAAATAAATAAATAAATAAATAAATAATAAATAAATAAAGAAAGAAAGAAAGAAAGAAAGAAAGAAAGAAAGAAAGTGATAGACGATATCTTAATGTTCGAACACAGAGCCATCTCTGAAGCGACAAGAGGATTGTCATTTTATCAGAAATTTAGAAAGTTCACGACGTTGAAATCATTGCCTGTATTCAATACTATGCAGTTTTTATATAGACTGATTTACACACTTAAATTGCATTTGTCTGTGCAAGTCTGTATTCGATATAGCGGCTCTACCGCGGAAGTCAATATCTGTCCAGTTGAACGAGTTCTTTTTTATGCACTATGTACCCATTACTCCAAACAAATGTATGCAAGGGGAGTAATTTGAATTTACGTGTAAGCGTCCGTGAGTGCTGATCCTGTTTGCTCACGTCTAGACAATGACAGGAGGACGTAAAAGTGTGTTGTGTTCGTGAATCAAATGTAAGTGCTTTCACTGGTCATGGTTTATTCAGACACAAAGACATTCCGTTGGTACAGCCTGTCGTGGTTCACGTGAAATATAGTGATGCATAAATTTCATTTTGCGGAAGATCGGAATTGTATGTCAGAATAATGTGAAATACCGCTAGCGCCCTTCCTGTGCAAGATGTACTCACCAAACAGCCTTGGGACGTTTTCCTTGAAGGCATAGCCACATCTATGGTGATCACCATACCCACACGTCACTAAAGATGGCACACACATATTATATAGCATATTCTGAATTCTATTATGATGTATGGAGTAGATTAGCAGGACTTGTAAAATTTCCCGCGCAAAAGTGTACTTCGGAAGCGTTTATAATTTTCTCTTCTTTGCATTAGTCAAGACAGGAAACACCATCTAAACCTAAGGGAAT
Organism: Hermodice carunculata; assembly: GCA_964020975.1. NCBI lineage: Eukaryota > Metazoa > Annelida > Polychaeta > Eunicida > Amphinomidae > Hermodice > Hermodice carunculata. The sequence goes on along the minus strand of OZ026619.1, from coordinate 18,796,815 downwards.
GCAAGTATGCACACTTTTATCAGTGGTAAAAATATCTCCATCTTTATCTATCAGAATAAGTAATAAAGCACAACGTAAACGCTAGACATGCGGCTTCCATTACTAACATGGCAACGAAGAGTACTCATGATTTTTTTTTAGTTCCTACATTTCTCGCATACAAACATATCTTATTTCAAAAAAAAAAAAAAAAAAACCGCCACGAGATTATATGCATAAACGTGTATGATTATACTAATGGCAAAATCATTACACCAATTGGAACTCAAATGGTAAACCACACGTAACATCGGCCTAAAGGTGTCCGTGTCAACTTGAACAAATCTTCATGTATTAATATCGAACAACCTGTCAATTTCGGAAAAGACTAATACTTCAATAAGATTTGTTTCTGGATTAAGATATTCACCTTTGTAATACTGGATTTGTTTTTATAAAACATCACGGCGATGAAATTGACTGCATTTGTTCTACGCTCGGCGATTTTGATTTCAGAGTAATATGCATTTATAGTAATTATATGTATTTAAAGTAATCAAGTAAGGTAAATAAGTAGGCACGCCTGATGAAGTATTTTAATATATTCTTTTGCAAGTATATCGATATTGTCATAAAGTTTTGATTCTTTAATTTTAAGGATTTCACTTTGGATTGTAAAGCTTATGTCACTCAATTTTTGATATTATTTTGAGTTGGCGCCAACATGCAAGTCTGTCTCCTGTCTAAACCACGGTGTCAAATTATACTTTTTCGTCAAGACAGTTATTTCTCCGTCAAATGCATTAATGGTCGTGTGAGACAGGGCCACGGTGCTGTTAATTAAGAGGTGCTCGGGTTTCTGTCTGCTCACTCCCTAAGTGACAATAGCAGGAAACAAGCCCCCCCCCCTCCCCCAAAAATGGAATACAGCGTGGGATGGCATTGCTTTGTTCACATTTGAATGGTTTGAACAAACAGATTTGAAGTAAAGGATTTTTGTGGTAATACCAAAGATGTATCTATTTCTAATTCAAATAAACATGTCCAGAGGGACGTATTTGCTAGGATTCATTGCAAAAGCATCAATTCGTGCATATAAAATGACTCTAATCTCTTACCTGTGCATTATACCTAATGCTTCGTTCATCATGGTTCAACATACCCCAAAGGTCAAATGATTTACACTAATTTAACTAAGACTATCGGGGCAGCCTGAACCATTAACAAGATACCCTTGGTCCTAATGCTCAGCTGACCATCATCCCCCCCCCCCCAAATAATTTCCTGAAATGTATCCCCCCCCCCCAGGACCATGAAAAATTAATCAAGGTTATCCATATCATGCAATTTCAAACTTCCGCATGGTGCACATTTGGGGTACATTTGGCATCGTCTACCTTATTCTTTATCAAATGCTGAATTAAATGAGCTTTTTGTACTTGCTTAATGACCTTGAAAATTAAGGCAACGTCACACAAACATTAGGTCAAGGTGACCCGAAAGTAGGTCACCCAATTGGTGCAGTTTTGGTATTTATAAAATTACCTCTTCCAACTTAACAGGTCTGGTGACCTGACAAAAATAGGTCAAGGTCCCTAATCTTATATGAAACGTTATCATTGGTCATGAGCTATATATCCTATAAATTTGGCATGTCTAATACAGTTATATTTTGAGATGTGGAATTTGATATCTTTCAAGACACTTCAACTCATAATTTATGTCCAATTATAGGCAGCGTTACTTGTATACAAAAAATCCGAGATTTTCACTTCAGGTGACCAACCAAAAAGTAGGTCAAGGTCACTGGTATAACACAACATACTAGCATTGGACAAGGTCTATATATCCTATAAATAGTGTGTCTAATTCAATTACATTTTGAGATATTTCATATGTTTTACACACATTTTGGCTCATAATTTCCGTCAAATTGTATGTAGCACAGCTAGTATCATGTGCAACTGAGAGTTTTGCCTTCGCCACAATTCAACTCAATTTCATGAACATCTATCAAACATCAAAAACGCTAGAGTGGTCACAAGATTTTTACATTTTGACTCATGTATTACATAATACTGTAGGTGGCACCACTAATGTCGAACTCGACCTAAATTTTCATGCACTGGATAAGTTCTGAAAGTTATACGGAGCTATCTTGAAAACTATGGACTGGATCGCTTTCGTGGCCAAAAAGTTTACGGATGGACGGAGAGACATGAGTGCCAGCATACGCTCTGTGTCCTGTGATCAGCAAAGATAAAAGTAAAAACAATATACATATATCTAAAATTGGTCTTACTCTATGAGCATGGCACGAACATAGTTGCTGAATCTTAATTGCATGGATACATTATAACCACATTTAGACAACTGGGTAAATATGTGCGCATACTGATTTGTTTCAAAGTGCACAAATATCTTGCATCCATTGCAACTGGTTGTTCGTTATTTGGTTTCCTCGATATGTTACACGGATAGGGGATAAATTTGTATTAGACGAGAAATCATGCGAGTTTTAAACTCATTGATGCTTTTTATGGCTTTGCTGCTGGTGCTGGTGCTGCTGCTGCTGCTGCTGCTGCTGCTGCTGCTGCTGCTGCTGCTGCTGCTGCTGCTGCTGCTGCTGCTGCTGCTGCTGATGATGATGATGATGATGATGATGATGATGATGATGATGATGATGATGACTAGTGTATGTATTTAACGTTGACGCAAAATGTAGACGTTTACATTTCACATCAAATTGCATTATGTGGCAGCTGGTACATTTTATATCACCGTCTATGGTTTACGTTAGCCAATACAGTAGATGTCTGCACTTTGCCTGTTTAGATTTTGTGGCTTTGTCAAGCAAAAGTATGGAGCTAGAGATCCATATTGGCACACAAATAAAAAGCAGACACTTAGCTAATTCTATTCATTCTCCGGAAATTGCGCTCCATAAATTCAATCATTGCATTAAACATAGAATGATAAATTTGCAATCAGTTTAATGAAACATTCATAATGATGTGTCTGGGTTTTAAACTGAGCAAGATTATGCAGGCTATATGACAATTACATGTACGCTTACATGTTGTATGCGTTGCATCCATGATGACACACCTTACGTGCCAGTATAGTGCATTGATGATATTAAAAGGCCAACCTAAAAGTTTAGAGGTTATCACTAACACTGTGACTCCGGAAATCCCACTGGGTGACGGTATGCGTTACTCTCTATGAGAATTTATTACTGTTCTGAGGAGCAAATGAACAACATTTCTCGGCGCAGTGCTCACAATATACCCCCAGGGAGAACTGTTGACCAACCGTCTATATTAGTCTTAATGAAAAACTAGTAGACGAAATTCACGGTACAAGACCATTTGAGGTAATTGTTCATGGGAAAGAGTTGCATGAGGATACATCGGCGTAAGATTTCTCGGGCATGAATAATCCCAACCATTACTATATAGGAGCCCTGAATACAAGTTGCACGTGTTTCATATCGTCACTTAAGGTGTTCGATAAATCTGAACTCACACGTGGTAAGTCTGTTTCAGCTCTAATGGTCATTTGGTCGGCAATGAAGCAAGAGAGTTACAGATCAAACCCTTTTTCATGGAGAACTCCTCATCAGGTAGACGAAATTTGTAAAACGCGCATCACACATTGTGAAACAGAGTAAGAGTTGCTCGCTATTTGTACAGGTAACTAGCTTTGCGATAGTTTTATTCTGTCCATATTTAACGCTAATACGACGGAGCACAAGGTATTGAAAACTACACGAAGTTCTTGCAGTTCAATGTTTTGTCAAGTATTAATAATTACAGCAAATTGTCTAATACTATCGCTCCAAACATATACAATGGAACCTTCCTGTGAGCCCACCTTTGTTAAAGGACCACCTGCGCGAAAGGACCAGTCTCAACACCCCTTAAGCATATTTTAGTTTAATTCTACCTGCCTTAAGGGACCATCTGTCACAAAGGACCATTTTCATAGGTCCTGTGGGTGGTCCCTTAAGACAGATTTCACTGCAGTTGCGCTTCTTCATTTTCATGTATTTATATATTCTATTACGGCCCGTTTTCAAAATTAGTCGCAGGAATGCTCCAAAATACCGACGTAATCTTATTCCTGTTTGTGTCAATGAAAAGAAAAACAGATAAATTGTAAGATCACGAGGAACATGTCACTTGTTCGCTCACAAACAAATTGCTTTTGAGTTGTCCTTCTATCCTTCAGTTGTACGCTCATGGGATAATTTACTATTTTTATAATGTAAGGAATACCAATTATTTTTCTGAGTTCACCAAATACTGAATTGAGACACAAAAACAATAAACAAACAAGAAAAGAAGATTTGCTTCACATCAAGTTTGGCTGTGTGCTTACAAATTAAATTTGTTGCCGTGTTTATCCAAATTGAAGTTTGAATAGCTGCATGACAGAGAATGAGAAGTATCCAAAAACACCATGTAGCAATTGTGGTTTACCAGCCGTGAAAAAATAACCGTTGACACGAAGTTGAAGCCGTTATTTTTTCACGGCTGGTAAACCACAAGATAAAGAAGAAACAGTGGCGGCAACATTGCTCTACGTGTCTGTTTCAACTGGCGTGCTACAGAAAACCTGGCCATACCTGTACACAAACGCCTTAAAAACCGACACCTATCCTATATTTTGGGCAGTTTAGACCTTGTGCACGCGTCGTTAACATTTTGCAGGCAAGCCCAACATGGAAACACGTCCGTGTCTATGAACCAACCCGGTCTCGCAATGCCACGACACGCAACACAAAAAGGGTGACATAATAATGAAAGTAAAGGGCAAGGAAATAAGGGATTGTTATGTAAATGGCACCGACGCTAGATGTCGCTGATAAAACGATAACCCAATATTAATTTGTTTCTGTATGAGCATACTGCAAAGTAGGAATTAGTGGAGAAAAAAAAAATTCTTTTGCATTTTAGTAATCACATCTCAAGGTAAAATGTGTGACCAGTGGTCTGTATACCTTGAAACAGCAGCAATGTGCGCAATATACAATTATCATACCAATTAAGCATCAGCGAGAGAAGTATAGAACAAACAAAAATCATATTTTGATGCACAAAATATGACATTCCCCCCACGCTGGATTCTCATAACCAGGATATACAATATTAAACTGTGGCCCGCATTCCATTGATAAGGATGCGAACAATTGCAAGAAAGCACCACAAACATTTTCTATCTTAATTGATGCATGCAAGATACTCAACTTCTGGCCTTCCGGCGTGAGATACCACTGGCACATAAACTGTGAGAAGGCAAATATAACGCTCAATAAGCTTCTTTTTTATATGACATGACCTGAGCTAACAACCATTCTCCTCACACTGTGAAGCATATGAGGTCGAAGGAATGATCCGTGATAAGAAACATCCCCGATGCAATCTTACGATAGAACTGCACATTAACAGAATACCTCCTTTTCGCCGACTGTAGTTCATACTAAGCATAACACAACACCGGTATAATGCTGTCCATGAAAAGGCACCTAAGACCCTCTTAGGATTTACCTGAGTGACTAGCCGAGACAAAACGGGAAGTAACGGCGCTCCAAGTCACTACTACACAATATGGTCATCGAATGGCTAAATGACCAGGCCACACTAAATGGCGTCGACTTGGTAAATGTAATGAAAACAGTAGACCCTCAACTACATAGGACTCAGGACAACATATATTCCAAGTATCGATTACAGTTCCACAAACCAGTTGAAATCTCAGAAGCTAAGTGATGCATCTGCACAATTTACTGACTTATCTAACAGAACTCTCAACTCCACAGTCCAATTCCAGTCTCACAAGCTGTGTGATAGGCCTGTGCAACTCAGTCACTCTGGTTTTAACCAACACAGAGCGCACTTTTCCATCACGTCCTGGAAAAACCTTCTTGACAAGAGCTAACGGCCATACATTACGAGGAAGACCAGATTCAACAATCAGTACTAACTCCCCCACCTTTATGTTATTGGATTCATCTGTCCATTTTGACCTCTTTTGAAGCTGAGGGAGATATTCGCGAATCCATCTGCGCCAAAATTCTTTGGCAAGATGCTGGATATACTTCCAGCGACTACGATAACAATCAGAGGCTGAACCAACATTTGGAGGGAGAGAAGTACCATGTTGTAATAGAGGCAGACTGTTGGGTGTGAGTGGAGTCAAATCATTGGGATCATCACTGAGTTTTGTTAATGGCCGACCATTAAGGATAGACTCCACTTCACAAAAAGTAGTGGTCAAAACTTCGTCTGTGAGATGAGTTGCTTTTGGTAGTATGGCACGGAAAACTCTCTTGATTATACCTATCATGCGCTCCCAAACTCCGCCCATGTGTGGCGCCAAAGGTGGATTGAAAGACCACTCAATACTACGAGCTGCTGCATATGACTGCATTGTGTTTTTCGAATGATGCAGAAAAGCCTTGCGCAGTTCTTCCTCGCCTTTGACAAAATTTCTACCATTGTCAGAAAAAACCTTCACAGGCAAATTTCTGCGGGCAATGAAACGTCGAAAAGCATTGATGAATGCGTCTGTATCTAGAGAATAGAGCATCTCAATATGAACTGCTCGAGTGGTCATACATGTAAATATACAACCATAGCGCTTCCTTTGGGATCGGTAGAGCTTGCTATGATATGGCCCAAACGCATCTACCCCCACATAACTAAATGATGGAAGGTTTGGCTGTATCCGCTCCAAGGGAAGGTCTGCCATGATTTGACTAGATGGCTTGGCAAACATTTTCTTGCACGGAACACACTCACGCAAAATGCGGCGAACTAAACTGCGGGCTCTAACAATCCAGTACTTTGTACGGATCAAACTAAGGGTCCATTCACACCCTACATGACCACATGCATGGTAATTTCTCACAATAGCAGTTGCTACAGGATGATCATGAGGAAGTAGGATTGGGTGCTCGCCAGTCCTGCCACCTACCCTGAGCAAGCCATCACTGTCTAAATAGGGATTCAAGGATAGCAAAGAACTGGACTTGAGCAAAGTTTTCCCAGCTGATAGATCATCAATTTCTTGTTTGTATGCATATTGTTGTATGTGTCTCAAAAGCATAACACGTGATTCCCGAAGCTCAGTCACCAACAAAAGACCAGAGATTTTACTGTGTCTTGTTTTGAATGACACAAATCTTCGGATCCATGCTATACTCCTTATCATACTCATCCAAGAAGAAAAATGCTCAGAAATGCGCTGCAACCAGCTTGAATTGTATGCTTCTGTCGCAAAAATTGAAGTTTTCAGCTCAGGGTCATTCTCCGGCATTTCAAACGACTGAATATCACTTTTAGGCCAGAAAAGAGAGTGTTGGCGCAACCAAGTTGGACCATGTTGCCAGAGATCATGGGCTTGATTCTTTGACAAGGAACTAGGTCTCGTAAGCAAGTCAGCTGGATTATCATTTGATGATACATGACGCCAGCTCTTTGCATTAGTAAGAGCACGGATGGTACTGACTCTATTTTCTACAAATGTACGAAATCTTCGTGTGTCATTTGTTATGTAGCCCAGTACGATCATGGAATCAGTCCAAAGGAATGTGGGCACCATCTCTAAACCCAATTCTGCATGCAGAATGGAGCAAATTTTAGCAGCCTTCACAGAGGCCTCAAGCTCCAGTCTGGGAATAGTGCACCGTTTGATAGGTGCAATGTGACCTTTGCTCATCAAGAGTTGGCATGATATTTCCCCCTTTGTATTGATACACCTCAAATATGCACAAGCACCATATGCAAGCTCACTAGCATCTGAAAATATGTGGTATTCATAGTAACCACTGTCATAGTGGAAAGGCTTGACACATCGGGGGAAGCTGACTTGTTGGAGAGTGCTCAAAGATTCAGACCATGAACTCCATTCACTTTCCATGCTTGTAGGGATTTTTTCATCCCAGCCTAACTTCAATAGTGTGGCATTCTGGAAGAGCAATCTCCCTGATAAAACCCAAGGTGTGACAAGACCCAATGGGTCAAAGATCGACGACACAAAGCTGAGCATGGAACGTCTGGTGACTTTGCAAAGAGGAGTATTCTTGATGGAGAAAAAGAATACATCTTCATGAATATTCCATTTTACTCCAAGGGTCTTACCCACAGAATCAGGTGAGAAGTTATGCACCTCTTTAGCACGCTGTTCTATAGGAATTTCACTAACAAGCTCTTCATCATTGATAGAAAACTTTGTTAGATCAAACCCACCAGTCTGCAAAGTAGCTGGAACACCTATAACTACTTTATGTACATCCTCTCTGGCAGTAACAGAGTATGTCAGATCATCAACATACATGCCTTTCAATATGGCTTCTTTAACCAATGGGTCAACATCAGGTTTATCAGTGACAGTTCTCCTCAGAGCATATGCACTTGAACTTGAGCACCAAATGCCCCCAAAAAGATGTGTTGACATGCGTAGATGGACCAAACCGCCATTTTTGTACCACAAAAAACGAAGGGCATCTCTATCACAAATTGGAATACGAACTTGGTTATACATAGCCTTGATGTCTGCCTGCACTGCGTAACCATGAAGTCGGAACCTTAACAAAACAAACAATAACTTGTTGACTAAGTCAGGTCCTTGCAGACAACGTTCGTTCAAAGAACGTCCTTCAAAGCGCGCAGCACAGTCAAAAACAACCCGTAGTTTCTCAGGTTTGTTGGGGTTTAATACACAGTGGTGGGGCAAGTACCGCACATGTGTAGCATGTTTCAAAGAATCTGCCGGGACTATTTCTGCATAGTCCTCATCCAGTAACTTTGTAATTTCCTGATCGTATTTGTCATACAGATATTCACGATGGAGACGTTTGACCAAATTGTCAAGACGCTTCTGCGCAACAATAAAGTTATTGGGCAGCTGTTCATCACGGTCTATCCAAGGAATGGGCAACTCATAATGACTTCCATCTTTTCTACAGTTTTCATCCCAGAGTTGGACAACCTTTTTGTCCAATACTGACATCTGAGGTATATCCATTCCCTCATTTTCCAATTGCCACAAACGATTGATATCAGACACTGGTAGGGAATCATGAGTCTGCAATGTAGCAACAGGAGTGGCAGAAATAAAGTTGCAAATAACTAGATTACTTGCACTTTGGTGTATGGGACGGCCACTCAACCCCCAGCCAAATTTGTAGCGGACTGCATAGGGATCCCCTGGGTTGCCTTTACGAGTTTCCAAAGGAAACAGTGCATCAGCGAAATCTTGACCGATAAGAATGTCAACATCATGACACTCAATATTAGCAGACAGGTCTAGATCACGCAGATGGGGATACATGCTTTGATCTATGGAGGCAGATGTTACTGGGATGCTGTCAACAACTTTGACTCCTGAAATAAGCATTGACTCCTTACCTGATGAGATTTTCATGGTCACTTGTTTTGATTTGGCAGGAGAAGAGCCACTCATAGTTTTCAAAGTATAATGGGAAAGGTGACCTTTCAAACCTAACGACTTTGACAGTGACTCTGTGCAAAATGTACTACTAGAGAATGTATCAAGTGCAGCGCGAGCCCATACTTTGTCATTAACCATAACCTTGACAACTGGCATGAAACAACTATCAGTGGACATGGCATGGTTTGTGGATGAGCTGTCGATATGCAAAAAAGCTGAGTGCTTTTTCTGGCAGACGAAGCAGCGACTTTTGCTGGTGCATTCAGAAGTGGCGTGATTATTCCGTAAGCAGTTGTTGCATAGATTGTGTTTGTGAGCAAAACTGATACGATCAGGAACCTTCAAACTTTTAAAATCTGGACAACGCATCAACGAATGAGGCTGATTACACATCCTGCAAGGAGTCTTATTTTGGGATGTGCTAGAACCAGTGTTTCCAGGGGAGGCATTTGTACCTGCAGCACCAGTATCTGAAGAAGTGCTTTGATGGGAACCAGGAGGAGAGGCAGGTGGACCATCTTTACCATGATTGGGTTTTTTACCACCGGGTTTTTGGCGAGCCTGCGTATCATGAACAATAGCTTGCTTCTTTTGGTGAGAGCGCTCTGCTTTAGCTGCTGTACCGCAAAGAGGATCGCACATTTCATCGGCAATCTCCTTAACAAATTTTACCAAGTCTTCAAATTTCAAATAAGCACCAGAGTCACGTTTACTTCTAAATTTCCTTTTGTTCCATCTGTTCTGAACAAAGTTGGGTAAACGGGACACTATATCAAAAATGATGACTTGGGCATTGACCTCACTCAGGGAATCGAGATCACTGAGTATATCAAAAGCATTTCGCAATTCATTACTCATTTGGCGCATGTCATGAGCAGATTTGACAGCTTTTGTTTTACGCAAGTTCTTCACTATGTCCTCTGTTACTTGATGTTTTGACCCATACAAATCTTTGAGAGTGTCCAAAGCACGGTTGTAACCTTCAGCTCCTCCCACAATTTGTACTCCACGTATTGCTTCATGCGCATCACCTGAAGTGTACTGCAGGAGACGTGCTATTTTACTGTCGGGATCCTTACATAACTTGTCAACATTCACTTTAAAACTTTTCATGAATGTATGATATTTTAGTGGATCACCGGAGAAAACCTCCAATTCTACCTTAGGTAGGCTTAGCAGGTTGAGTAAATCACCATCTGTATGACCTTGACCCAATACCTTACCTGAGGCCTGACCTTCAGATGCCTGTGAGGTGTCGATCGAGCTGAAATTTTGCTTGAAAGGTTTAGCCTTAAATAGAGCATTGACATAATTGACCTGCACTTCTTCAAAATACTTGTCATGATCAATATCTTCATTTGTTTCCTTAGCAACAACCTGTTCATGGCATGATGTGAAATCGCTGAATGATTTTTTCAATAGAACAACCAGTTCTGGTATTGAACTCAAATCGTCATCCTCAGCAATAACCTGACTTAGTTTGTTGCATAATTTGGAGACTTTACCTTTCGCAACTTTACGTGCTTTTTTACTGTCCTCTAAATCACCCATTTTACAAATAACACTTAAACCCAGTACCCATAAAACAAGTAAACTGATGGTCAATGTAATGCGCATATCAACTGCACTCAATTGTCAATGGCAGCAAACACACCGACTGCATATAAGAAATGAACTGCTAACGGACGTTACACAAAGTCAGTTGTGACAGGCGTGCAGGCAAATCTACTTGCCAACATAACAAGCGAGGCATTCACAAACCACAAGTCCGATGACATAATGTCCACACTTGAACGAAACTATCCTGTCCATTCAAAATGAGAGACCCAGCAAGCAACGGACCGTGAACGACCACACCTGTGCACCGATGTCCATAACAACGCAGACGGACGGAAGGTTGATGTTGTTTCTTCTTTATCTTTAAAAGGCAACACCATGTAGCAACATAAGGCACATGGCATGAAAAAAATCTGCCGGTAAAAAAGAAACGCCAGAGTGAAATGAAGAAATAAAGGAAAGACATACAGAATACAGAAAGAATGACAGAAAGAAAAAGAAAGAAAGAAAGAAAGAAAGAAAGAAAGAAAGAAAGAAAGAAAGAAAGAAAGAAAGAAAGAAAGAAAGAAAAAGAAAGAAAGATTTCTGGATAAAACAGGATGTCAAGTGTCATTAAAAAACAAGAAAGATTTGGGCATGTAAGGAGAAACTCTAAGTAATTCCAGCACTGTACATTTTTTTGCAACTTTGTTTCAATAATGGACCACTGTTGACACTACAACGTGAAATGATGGAAAAAAAGGTCTCCATATGGTAACATAAAAGTGTTATGTCTGACGTGAGTGTAAACAACAAATCCTTGTGGTGTTCACAAATGTAATTGACTGCTGATGACAGATCATGGCATGTTGTGTGTATGGTCTATCACATATATGTACAACTCTGTTATTGTTGCTCCAAATTTGCATTATTTCTATTTTACTGATTGGGCTACATACAATACTGTTCAGAAATTCTAGCTGAGTATTTAGCTCCGGACAAAATTTGTAATGGACAAGCTTAGGATGTAAACTCAGGATAGCATATATATGCCCGATAGTTTTTACGGTAAATATTCAACATTTAAACTATTTAGGTGTCCCTAATTGGCATAAATTAAAAATTGTACAACTTTCATGTCTAGCTCATGGGATGCACCTGTGGCATAAACTAATGAATTGAAGTTGGAATGACACCTGTAATTGTAACAGTTTTGAAGATATTCAAGGTTAAAACTTTCAATTGACTCTAATTTGCCAAATGTTCAAAATTTTCAGCTCTCTTCACAAAAAGAAGAAAAAAAACTCCAAAAAATAGACTTTATGTAAGGAAGTATGATCATACCAAGTTTGGAGTTTTTAACTTATAGAAAGAGAAAAGAAAGAAAGAAAGAAAGAAAGAAAGAAAGAAAGAAAGAAAGAAAGAAAGAAAGAAAGAAAGAAAGAAAGAAAGAAAGAAAGAAAGAAAGAAAGAAGCCGTGCCGTATCCAATGCGTGTATTGTGCATGGATGCATCCACCTGAACTTTGTGGTCTTTGCAAGTGAAATCGGAAAGAAACCCTAAATGAATGTCTGAGGCAATGGTCACGGGGATACTTTCCACTGCTATTTTTTCAATGTCCATTTCATACAAATACTGGAATTGTACTGCAAACTAGAGTTATTTCTTTTGCACCCTTTCTGTTTCGACTTTATTATATGGCTCCAAAACATGTAGACAAAGCTAAAATTAAAGAATTTATTATGCAGTTCAGGAGTATATTAAGGCTACAGACAGAGTGGGAACAGTCGCATAAGCTGCGGGATAGGCAAAGACAGTCATTACACTATTCACTGGTTTCCTGGTTATCCTTTTTTGTCATCCTGAATAGTTGTTTTTCTTGCACGTGTGTGGCGCCGCCACTATATCAGTTTTTGAACTTTGATGTCGTCCTTGCCATCAAATTTATCTTTGTGTCAGTGATATGCCATCAAATTTGTCTTTGTGTCAGTGATCATGACCTGTCAGTTTATCCTCCCACTTTTTGTATGTGCTGGTGGATTAATGTAGGGCGTCACTCTGTTTCCTGATTGTATTTGCTCAGAATCATAATGAAAGTATGTTTGAACAGAAGGTACTTTGTCTCTCGGTTGATCTTTCCTTTATTCTCCCTATCAAATCTCAAGGAAAATCTTATTTTATGTTACATGACTTGTATGAATACCATGCTTTATAAACTCTGTGGACTATCATGAGTATTAAGAATTTGACAAATGTAATATCGCCGTCGCCAAACAGCAATAGCAATGAAATTAACTTGTAAATGTCGCATACTGCTTACCTGAAGACATATTAAAACTCATCGAGGTTCTTTTCCCATTTTAATTTGCGTACAGATTTCAAAGTTTCTAATCGATAATAAGCGTTATAGTTAACTCAGCATCTTCTGAAAATATAGCCACGCATTTAAGTAGAGGATTCTAAAAACCAATTTGCAACATGCATGTGACATTTGTACAACTAAACTCTTTGTAACGATGTTTACCACATCGTCTTTGGTACTTTTAATAAAGTTGTTGCTGCTTCAACATTTATCTGTCTTTTCCACTTACTTACGGTGGAGTACACCTAGCCACTTGAAATAACGTTTAAGTGCTGCAATGCATGAATGCCATAATGTACCTCCGCGCTGCCAAGATATAAATAAGAGAGTCTGTTGTAAGGTTTTTTGCGGTGCCGTACTTTGCCAGAATACGAAACATGCATATTAATTTCACGAGGCACACGCCCGTCTATCAAGGAGGACACACGGGCATATTACAGTCAGAGACAGGGCTAGATACCCCTTCGTCACAAAATATCTCTCTGTAGGAGAAATTTAAGTTAACAATTACCAAAAGTCATATGCATTATGTGCTTCCTAAATTAGTAACAAGAATAAATTTCCATCTGCCTGTACTAATTATTCTTTATTTCCAAAATGTTAGTAATATCCCGTTTCCTCGCACAGGCAGTGGCCCGTATCTCGCCAGGCGAGATTATGGCTACTAAGACAGCCAGGTATGCAGTTGTGGCAGGACATTCATGTGCATGCCTCGTATTATGTGGCTTATATAATCATTTATAAGTCCGTATCAACGTATCTTGGCTTTTAGCTTATATACTCAACGGGAAAACGAGACGGCCCCTCTGGTTTAACATAGGCTACTCTGAATATGACTTTGTATAGAAATATCGGTGTCAAAAAGAATGTGATGTAAGATGGAGAGGGTAGCCAGGGGTACGTCTGAGTAGTCCCACAAAAAGGAAATGTTCTGGAATTGATATAGCGGCCAGAAAGTTGCAAAGCGTGTGTCTGGCATCGGGGTGCATATGGCATATGTAAGGGGCCGTTGGTAATACAGGGATTAATGTGAATCCATAATGCCAGTGAGTGCGGGTCATTGGCAGGCTGTAGGCTTGTCATTGCCACCGTTACGTTGCCGGGAGACTACGGTGACCTCTTTTTTCCAGGAGTAAAGTAAGTGACAAGGCTCCTTTTGTTGCTTACAAGAAAGTAATCGGCGATGAACATACATATTTTACAGGTCAACGTCAACAGTTTAAAACATTTTTTTTTTCTTTATAACTGTCCTTAGCAAACTTTCGTCTTTCATCGTCAAATTTGGTTTATGGGCATCTGTGATAAAAACAAAAACCATTGCATATCACTCAGCTGATCTAAACCACTAGACAACCAAACGTGTTGTCACTTTACATTTCAGTTGCTTTGTCAGTGTGGAGAAATTTTAGCAAGGACGTCGTTTTTTGCCTCTTTTGCAGGATTCGTGTTTTTTTCACCTCTCAAAAGCTGCAATCTCCAGTGGAAAAAACAATTGTCCCTAACTTCGTTACAGTAATATAAGTTATATGATGGCTTCACTGTGGTTCCTTTTCACCTTTGTCAACTGAGAAGCCCTTTTATGATTTTCCGATTTCAGGACGCTTTTATTTAAATTGGAATTTTTTCATCTGTGCCGTTAATCAATATCTTATCTACTAGGAAAAATGTTTTATGCTTGGATGAACGTTTAAAAGGTTATCGGAAAGGTAATTATCGTAAGTGTATATATATATATATATATATATATATATATATATATATATATATATATATATATATATATACATATATATTTGTGTGTGTGTTCATGAAACGATACACTATGAACAAGAGATGTGTAACATAGATATACAAATTATAATGAAAAAATGGAGATTCAACTTTTGCAAGAATTAGAGTATATATATATATATATATATATATATATATATATATATATATATATATATATATATATATATATATATAAATATTCATAAAACAACAGACTGTGAACAAAACAGATGTTACGTAGATATAGAATCAATAGCAAAAAAATGTAAATTCAGTTTTTGCAAGAATGATGCAAGTAAAGTTATAGCGTTGAATATTACACACAAATATATATATATGTATATATACATAATAGTAAAAATAGAGATTCAGGTTCAGGCTAATGCAGCCTATGTCAAAACTCTACTGAGGAACGTGTGCAATATGGACAATAATACTGCCATATGTATAGGTGAGACAGTGACAGGTTAGCGTATGGAGAGTAAACAGTTCGGACTGCGGAATGGGGAAATTACTACCAGAAAGTGGTTCTGGACAGAAAGACACAAATACAATATATATATATATATATATATATGTGTGTGTGTGTGTGTGTAATATTCGAAAATGTTTTAAATCTGGTCATAACTTTATCATCAAATCTTAAATAAATATTGTTGTGGCTTGTGGCAACGAGCAAGTAAAGTGTCAGACCACCACACAAGTGTGGAAAGAACACTATACAGGTTCAATCAAAATTTATTATTGTTGCAAAGAATTATATATGTCTGGATGTGTGGCTCACAAACATATATCCCGGATTTCTCATCAGTGTTTATTTTGTAGTTATGAAAACTAAACTTTAGGTTTCCATATTCCGGGCACCTTTGATTGAAAGCGACAAATACAATTGAAAGTCGCAAAGTGTCAGAAAGCAGAATTTGTTCCAGAGAGGACACACCGTCACATCTACAAAAACGCAACAAAGTTTACAATATCATAGGGCAAGGACGTGCATGGTTTACGTTCATCCTGTTTTAAAATGAAAATGACCAGGGTTGTTTCATAAGTGGTTTATTAAAGTGAGAGAAAAACTGTCCGGAAAATTAAGTTTCTTAGTGGAAAACCGATTCATTTCAAAAGATTTATCTCTATTATGATAAAGGCTTCAAGATAGAAGTCGGGAAAATAATAACACACAAATTTTGAGCTCCTATTCCTAGAGGCAGAACTGTTGGCACATCTTATTACGTGCAAGTAAAGCCATGACTTGATACAACCTCTTTCTTCGTAGCAAATGTAAAATGTATCTCGAAATAATCCAAAGTCGCTTTTGAGAGTGTATTTGTAAATGTACCATCGTGTTGAAAACATTGACAACAAGCGGCCGACACAGAGGTGCCTTAAACAGATTGATCATACAAAGAAAAAACATCTAATTGATATTGAAAGTCTGTGTATGCTCATTAATTAAATTAATATGTCTGTCTTTAGATTCACCATATAATCAATGCACCAATCATAGTGTGGTAGAGTGGTAAACAATAGGACTTCATGTCGACAAAGCTAATGGTAGATGGATCAAGTGACATGTAATATCTAACAGCTGAACATACCTTAGGAGGTGCAAGAGTATATCCACGGCGACTCCCATCTGTCTAAGTTCATCAGGTAGTTCTGCATTGGATATGACGCACAGTGAAAATGAAAGCAAGAAAAACACTGGCACTGTATGCGCCAGGTCCCCACCGTAACTCCCTCAATTCAGTTCCAAGTGGGAATAGTTTCGTTCGGAAGAACCTGCCGCTCATAGTCTTGCTGATGTGTGCTTGACACTGAGTTGGCTTTTTCCATTCAAAGTATAGGCTGGGGGCCTCTTACGCCACTGATAATATTTTATGGAGTGACACGTTGAGAATAGATTTTGGCAAGACTGAGCGCTTAATTACGTTTTCGCAAGTGCATCAGGATTAAATACTGTTTGCATGCAAATCTAGTAGACAAGAAATGGACATATTAGCTTCACCACAGGCACAACAGTGGACATGTTCTTGCCTGTTATTTGCTAAATGTAACTAGGTAAGGAACAACAAATGATGCTGGCCTTCTCTCTACTTCATCACTTCCATAATGAATTAAGACGTGGACTATTCGGAACTGTTCTCTCTTAAGGCTTTTTGTTCGTAATTAACTTGGTGGCGACAAGACAATAAATTGATACTATAGACTGCCTTACATCAGGTAGAGCTGTTATCAGCTAAGGCTATGGACAGTTCGTTTGCACCAAGAGGCGTAGTCTACTAGGATATTAACTTAGACTATGGCGCTGCAATAGGGTAGAATCGAAGTTTGCGTATTGCTCCCTGCGCCACTGCCATCGAGGAAACATACAGCATGAATCAAAAGTCACCTTCACGAAAGCGATGTTCCAATTGCAGTAAAACAAGGCTTGATCACAGGAAATATCTGCCAATTCTCCTTCATTGGTGTCAATTTTGTTGATGATTGTGAGGTTTTGCATGACTGGCAATTGGACTACTGTGTGCATTAAAGCGATCAGCCTTAAAATCATTTGTCAACTATAATATGTCCCAAGCAAGCAATGTTGCTTTCCAGAATGGTTTTGCGTTGATTCAAGTGAGACCGGCTGTTTCCAAAGAATGTTCAATGAACTAACTGGTGACAGCAATAATATAGACACGTACTTTTGCTCAAGAATACTCTTCAGTGTGCTTTTGTCCCATGCTTTGTAATATTAAGAAATAAATATTATCACGATGAAGCGAACTCATCGCTTGTCATTTCGTTATTTTGGGTAAAACAACACATTTGATTCAGTTGCCATGTTGACCATAATATCATCCACAAAATATTTTTTAAAACATATTAAGCGTTGTTAGGTTTTGTACGAAATTAATTGAATTTGATGATATCGACGAGCGTATCTTTCTAGAGTAAATGCTTAGGGTGCTAACAGGTGTTCATATAATACATGGTGTTTTTAGCGATGTGACATACCCAAAAGTGGTGACCTGTACAGTAATGCGCCTGAAGTCGCTCATTTCATAGCCATAAAAGTCTGTTAAATTGAACATTTGACGGATGTCTACTGTCCTTTGAAATGCAAGCATATCAAATGATCTAAGGTTATAATGTATCTCTTTTCCACTGGATCTAACATTCTCACATTACTACTAATGAATGGTAAACAGAACAAAACACGCTCACCACTGAAAATAATTGTACACGTTTTCTTTAAAAACTACGATGCGCTTTTCATCATGTTCATCAAGCACAGGCTTGCCAGAAACCTTATTCTGCGCAGAAGGAATTGTACTATAGGGTTCTCAGGGCATTTACTGTACGCATTTGATTGAGTTGGTCTCTGCATGGCATCCAGCTCACTGTTGATACACGGCCTGTACGGTGACAGGTACACGGGCACCGCGGCAATAATCCCATATTTGGTACCCCGTACACAGGTTGGACACCCCACGCTCCTAATTTCGTGCACTTAGCCTAAAATAATGACCCTATTTAAAACTGAAGAGAATTGCTTCACTTTTAAACAAAGGAGGTCAACTCTGAATCGATTTTTCATTGCGTAAATGGAATTGATAATTTCTTTACGCAAACGTACCAGAATTTTGACACCTTTTTTTTTTTTGGAAAATGTAGACTTTGACCCTCTAATTTTTGGCATAACAAGTAGAATACAAGGATCAAGACGTCCAGGGAGCCTATCTACCCTTTTCAAGATCAAGTAACCCCATCCACCACTTCCTGGCATATGATCTATTCCTGCAATGCAAAATTGCATCTTTATGCTGCGTGACCTAGCCGTACAGCAGCAGCGAGGCTTTTATTAATGTAGCTCCATCTGGTGGTTCTCGAGTGTAATTACTTACAACAGAATATCAGAATTTGTTTGTGCTAATGAATTGTACATAATACACTAAAACGACACTGAACGAGTCGCATAACAAGAAATACAGTTTTTATTCTACTAATACTTGACATCCCTGTATACCTTATAAAAAACTTCAAAGCCAACGTAACTCTTCATCGCAAGACCAACCAAATGCGCCGAAGCATAGAATGCAGGTCGTAAGAATATGGAAGATAAGATACGACCAGCTGACTATCAATAAGTACCACAATCGTCCCATCCACACCACCGGATCTTCCCTCGAGCAATGTATGGAGCCTGACCAAATTACTCAGGTTACATACATTTAATCACGAATCACATTTATTTGGCGTCATGAAATCTCTTTCATAGATTGTAGTAGCAGAATTTGTTAGTATTGATCGCTCTCATTTGTTGTCTCCAAGCAGAATACAAGCAATAAAGGCGAAGATTCCACCGAGAAATAATTTACATGAAATTGTCACCTGTATAAATAGCGGACCATGAAAAGCTGCAAAAGGTTCTTGTATCTACAAATAAACTGCATCCGCCAGGGTTTGGCGATATGCATTTCAGACAATTTATGAAATAAATCACCGTTTTACGTGTCTGCTCCTCATGATCCGTGCGCTGTTAGTGTTTATGTTTTCACTATATATTCCGAACTGAAGATACACTACGACAGCTTGTATTGATCATGAAAAGAAGTGTATTGCCTGAGAAGAGAAGCAGAAGACGAGGAAAGGTAAATGTGTCTTTATTTTAATTATTATTTTGTTCATGGCTTCCCCATTAATCACTTTGACGATTGTTAAACATCAGTCATCTGGGTGCTTTCATGGAATAAATTGTGGCTTGTTACGTCCCTATTAGTTATACGTGACCAAGAAGACTTGAATTGTGTATA
This sequence comes from Hermodice carunculata, assembly GCA_964020975.1. Taxonomy (NCBI): domain Eukaryota; kingdom Metazoa; phylum Annelida; class Polychaeta; order Eunicida; family Amphinomidae; genus Hermodice; species Hermodice carunculata. The sequence goes on along the minus strand of OZ026619.1, from coordinate 18,776,910 downwards.
TATCTCTGTCCGATGTTTCGTAAAATGACATTAGGTGAAGCACCAAAATAGTCTAGGTTTTATAATTGCAAAGGTATGGGGATATAAAAGTAAAATAAAAAAAAACTAATATTCATATTATGATGACAAGGGTAGTGTTCAAAGTGTTATTGGCATGAATACCGCCACAATACCCAAAGTTAAACATTAAAAACATATACAACATGGACGTGCTTTCAGGATGTTTTGCTTAGTAAAATACAAGCGGTCGTCAGACTGATATAAATTAACTATTTTATTGTTTTATCGACTTTTTTCCGAACATCTCGCCTTCATAAAATAGCTACATACATAAGGTATAGTAACATTATCAGCGAGTCTGGCGTATTTGGGGATGCCAAGATAAAACATCTCTAGCGTACGTAAATGTACATTGTGCACAAATATTGTGTACAAGCGTGCAAAACATGAAAAAAAACACAATTTTATGACGACGATGGTGAGCTTGTAATTGCCATGTTGCCTTCTTTAAATAGTGAATCTTTTTGCTTTTAGAAAAGAGTCTGTTTATGTTAGCAGATTGCCACATACAGATCCATCTCCATCCATGAAATCTTGTTTTGAATACCAGCACATGCTGTTATTGATGATGGTAGTAGTACTAATAAAAATTATAATAATAATTATAATATAAATAATAATAAATGTCCATTCCTGTTTTCACATTGTCTCTATACCTGTCCGTTTGCAGGCACAATATGATAATGATGGTGATGATGATGATGACAATAATAATAATGATAATAATGATGGTGATGATAATAATAATAATAATAATAATAATAATAATAATAATAATAATAATAATAATAATAATAACAATAATAAATAATAATAATGATAACATCAATGAACTGATGTTGCTACGATAAAAGTACAATGCGATGGAATTATGACAAAAGGGTCGTATTGCTAAAACCAGTAAATAGTTGGTTGTATATAAAGGTTTCGGCATTTTTACGACACCCGGGCGCCGGTTGGTTACTTGTAGCTGCTCCCTAGACATCATAAGTCAAAGCAGTATGGGTTTCCCGTGTTTAAACATTAATTTTAGCTATATTTTTTTAAACCACGTAGCTATATCATTGTATCAACCAGCGATTATTTCTTTATATTTACAACTGTATCCAGGCTCATTTCATGTCCACACATTTAATTTAGTTATAAATGATATATTTACTGGGTCGTGTGGGAAATAGTTACGTTTTTGTTTAACGAGTTTACATTTCACACGTCGCTTTTTGTCATTTAGTCATATACTGATCAACGAGAAAATAATATTTACACAAAGAAAGAAAACTGGCAGAATTTAGATCTTCTCTCTTTTGGCGAAATTGTTTCCCTTCATGCACTGGGCAGTGTAAAATAATTCAAACAGATGAAAGTAGCCAGCCCGACGCGCCACGGCAGCTACGTTCATTATGATCCTGGGCCCTTTTAAAATTACATGCGATATATTTGATTTAGTGCCAGTGGATTAAAGTTTACATACATGAAAATTATTTTAGGAACAATGTGAGTGACTTCTACAAAGGAGTCAACCAGGGGAAATATGACATCTTAACACATCTGGAAATTACTAACCCCGTTTCTGATCAACAGTGTGGACATTATCACATTATAGATCTATAGATTTTTATGCCGCAGTCTTTTAGTTTAGTTCAAGAAGAATCTTAAGTGCAAATGTACAACCAGTGGCGTCAAAATTCATTTCGTTCATTGTTTTCCATCTTCTTATGCTGTACATTTATTATGGATTGTCAAACTGAAACTACATTAATGTGTAGTGTATTGTTTGCAGCATGGCAATGTTGCTTCGTCACTTCATGGTTAGTACGAAGGTTAAACAAAGTTAGGTCACTGGTTCACACGGGTGATCTATCTCCATTGTGCAATACCATTCATACCCTTTGTAAATACAGTGATGGGTTTTGGCATATGTGACTCACCCTGGAGAATTCAGCCTGGCAAAAGACCGATGGAATACGATTTTGTTTAGAATTTTAGCATCGTATTCAAATGGGATTACACCATATGATAAAATTATTGCCTGGTAAGTTGTTACGCACATATACTTTCTCTAAAGTGCAAGTTGAATAGCCATTTACACGGTTTTGAGAATAAAATACCATCTTTGAAATAGGAATGGATGATAACATTACTTGTTACAAAGGCATGTTTTCCATTCTGAACTCTTGCCGAATTGCGTGAATACATCACTCTAAAGATTTTCAACATGCACGTCATTATTGACTGTAACTCACAAAATTATGCTCATGCTTCAAAGACCATGAGCAACGTAACCAGAACAAGCCCTTGCAAAGCAATCAATTTCACAGATCTGCATCCAGTGGGGACCCGATACGGATAAAAATTATGATATAAATTAAATGTAAAGCACATCCTTTCTTGTAAGTGGGCCCTAAATAATGCAATAATTTAATGCCACATGAAAAACGTTATCCTTGTTGAACCGTAATTTAGCTCTGTGCAATGTGGACGCCCCTGATGGCCTTGAGTGCGTAAATTGCAAACACAAATCAAATTATGCCTAATAAGAAATGGGTAAGGAAGGCGAACCGTCATGCAGATAGGCACATGCGACAAGAATGGTTATTTTTACTGTCATAACGCGCTTGCTTTAGTGGTGATAGCTACCTATAACAAGTAAAATAAAGATGAATCACAATCGACTTAAGTGCATGAGACCCAGAAAGCAATTGCTCTGAACCAAATGCTCAGTTTGCAAACAACGGAGGCGGTTAAGCTACCAGACAATGTGAACACGGCTTGTCCTTTGACGTTGTGATTATTTGTTTTAGATACAAAAGCAAAGATATTTACGCAGTCATTTTGTTTTAGACTGCAATTGCCAAAATGTGTTCATTTGAAAGTCTTGACTCATAGTCCTCATGGGAGACCGCGACAGTATAGAACAGAATAGAATGACTCGGTTCTGGTGTGCTTGAAATCGTTTAAAAAAGTATAGAACCATATCTTTTACATGGATTGCGAAGCAGGCCAAGCCTATATTAATCACTCTCCATGGCTCAGATCGTGGCGTATACTTCCTACCTACATGTTTGGTGGAGGAAACCGATGGACCCGGAGAAAACCACCGTGCACAGTCAGAGTGGTAGGAACTCTTTCCACATGCTTCCCCGGCCGTGAATCGAACCCGGGCCGCAGAGGTGAAAGGCGAGCGTGTCGCAGCTCCGCCAACCGTGTACGCCATGAAACCGTTTAAAAAGAGAGTAGGAGAGGTTACACATAGCTCCATTCTTGACTCAATCCCATCTGGGTAAGAATTAGATATACCGAAGTAAAACCTATTTTTATACTTTTTGTGGACAGAAAATACAACCGCAGCCCAAAGTTTGCACTGCGATGAAATATTGTCTCACATCTTGAGTTCTGAAAAGAAACATACAGGTTCGAACTTCATGTATCATCTGGCTGGAAAGCCAGCACTTTGGAAAAAATGCCATTGATGGAGCAGTCATAGAGCTAACATGAACAGTAAAAATTGCATGTTTTTTCTATGTGTTACATCCATATGTGCAATATGTTTTGAATAATGAAGTGTTACTGCTCGACTGTACGTTATGATTTAACGGCTAATACGGTATTTTCAAAGATCATGCTTCACGTGACTAATGCATTGAGACAAAACACGTGGAAGCAGCGATGTTGGTTTCTGTCATTGATATTCTGATGTTCGCCATATTAACTAGATTGTAAAGGACAAATGATTTAGGATTTAAAACCTCACATAAAGCAGACACAAGCTAGAAACTTTCTACGGTTTCTTGAAAATGCCTATTTACTTGAAAATGTTAGTCTTATAAAGAGAAGGTTCCAAGATAAATAGTTTAGAAAACATGTTCCATATTCATACATTTCAACCCAACAATGACAGCAAAGTTAAATACAGCAAAAGGCAGAGATTGGAGAGTGACTGAAGCATCAACATTCATCTTCCAATTGACTATGTGAAGAAATCAATTTCACTCCCGACTTGAGACAGGCAGTAACCCATGAAAGGCAACTGGTGGTTTTAAACCAGTCCTCTTTACCTGTGTAATATTCTTCAAAAAATTTTTATCCAAAAAGAGAGCAGAATCGACAATAACCGGTTAACTACAGCTGGCGATGTCATCGGTGTGAGGTACGGTGTTTACTTGCTCTGATGTACAAATAAGTCTAGTGACTGGACTAAGTTCTGTGCGACTTCTATGTCCCATAAGAAAATTTTGAAAGGGACACACTGGGAAGATAAAATAACGAGGGTCAATATCCGCCAATTATAGAGATAATGACATAATAGAGTGGTCCCATGTTTGGCATCCATGGTACTGCCAGATGGTCAAATAATTTCATCAGGGAAGTAATACCAGTTACCATTCACCTTATCAGGAGACAAAACTCGTATTTATAGCTTTCCGGAAAGTCCCTCAAGGTAGAAGCTGCGAAGTCAGTTTGCATAAAAACTCTCGCCATCACATAGTCAGGTTTTATAATTTTCAGGAAGGCAGGTATATGAAGTTCCAACACACAAATACTGGGATTTTAAAAGTGAAGTTTGATGTGGGACAACGAGTTCAAAAGCTGCCCGCTACCAAGTGACATGTGTTTATTTGGTGATGGTGATGATACACAGAATATGTTTGTTTATTGTCAGGAGTATCTTCTACTAACCTGAAAAATCTGCAACACAACACACCTTACTGTCCTTCATAACAAAATAATTGCCTCTTTTCTCTCATTAGGTTTGGTGTATCTACATTCAAGGAATGATCAATACGAATGAAACAAACACTGGTTGGCATGATATCAGGCTCAGGCTGCACGTTTCTGGACCCCCTCCCCCCACCCACCCACCCACACACATTAAGGTACTCGCTTATTGGTCATCTTAGATTGAAAAGGTTGTTCTGTAAGCTGTATACCCTTGGCATGGAAAATCACACAGAACTCCAAGAGCAATGTTGCGTTGGATGAATATGACTTTAAAAACCATCATTTCTTACGCCATGGAATCAAACTAGCTCCATTAAAATTTACTAAAGGCAATACTACATGTTCATTTTACCCCATCACATGGAGAGAGGCAGGCATGTCTCGTGTGCTTGTTGGGTATTAGCACTCTTCCTTTGATTGTACTTTTCGCTGAACTTCATCTTAAGAGCAAAACACTTTTTCCAATGAACAGATACAAAAACTCATCTCCTTACCATCTTGCACTCTATGGCTATTGATTGAAAATCATTTCATTTGGGAATTATCTTTCTTGTTCGTTTTCATAAATTATTTTTCTGTGACTTTGGAGCTCATTACATAAAGAAATGATACAACATTGAAGATTCAAATTTAAAATTGTACGGACACAAAATTGGTACTTTGCTGTATTGGTTGAAGTAACTTCAAAGAGAACATCTTGATGCAAACCTTCATCCTTACTTGGAACTAAATCTTTTACAGCCTTACTTAAGTAAATAATGTTCAGAAATAAACCGTCACCACAAGAGAAAGGAGCCGAGTAAGCCAGATCATTTTCAGACATTGCAAGGACTTACCCCTTCAAGTTCATTAGCATAAGAGAACAATTTTGAGTTGTTGAGAGACTGTATACATGTGTTTTCAGGTATTTTGGATTGGGTTTTTAACATCTAACTAAAATGTTAGAGGTAAGATACCTGTGAAAGATGAACGCGATTGGCCCATCACTAAACACTAAGGGCACAATATTGAATATCTTTACTATTAACACCTAACCGATTGAACGTCAAACCCGCTTGTCTTCTTTATTTGTCTTTTGCTCAGTATCAATGGCATTTGCGTGGCGCAGACCACTATATATATATATATATATATATATATATATATATATATATATATATATATATATATATATATATATATATATATATATATATATATATATATATATATATATATACGTGATTGTAAGTGTGGTAAGCAGGCCAATTCCCCAAATCTACAATGCAATCTCAGATATACAACCATAGCAGACCACAGTAACAAGAGTTTGTGTATGTGTGGATGTACATGAAGGCCATTCAGCAGGTATGTACACCTTCATCTCCATGTTCCTTAGCCCCCCCCCCCCCCAAAAAAAAAACACAGAAAAAACAAACAAACAAACAAACAAACAAACAAAAACAAACGGAAAAAAAGAAAAACAATGTATATCCAAGCCTCTTATGGCAGCACACTCAACCACGTGTTTTATATTCCATTCTTTATAACGAAATAGCCAAATAATGAAATTCAAAAGCAATAAAACAAACGTAAGGATAATCAAACCCAGTTGTTGTCCTTGTGTTTGACGATCTTGTTTCGGCTTTCCTAGCTAAAGCACTGCTTTTGTATAAATTGAGCTGGAATGAAGAACAGATTTTGTTAGGTATGAATTGAAAACCTTTTCAAAATCCTTTTGATGCATCAAGCCTTCCCACAAAAAGTATGCTTTACAGGCGAATAATGTACACGAGTACAAAGGTAAAAAGTGAGTAAATAAGGTCAAGTTAATTTCTAGGCACAGTGATGTGGCTTCATCAGGTCAAACATGCATCCTAGAAAACCTATACGGTAACACTTGTCTATGCACTTCTCTCCATGCTGTCAAAGATACCACTATCATCTATTTTGGTTAATACGCAATTAGGAAAATGTTATAAGAGAATTTTTATCAGCTTCACAAATAATTCCTATGTACATGACAAGGTTCTAAGTTTGTAGATTCTTTAGACATTGACGTTCCACAAATGCCAAGAAAAAAGTGTCTATGTCAGAACTACTTATTTTATCTGTCTAGACACCTGACTACATGGTATATGCACGATTACTGTTCTCTTCAAATTCCAAAATTATATCCTCCAAGGAAACTACAGGTACGTAGGCATTGGTTAGTGGGTAGGATATACAAAAAGACAGTACTCGGTACTTCATGTGTGCCTATATGACATCTGCATAGTTTATCCTTCTACGAACCTCTCGAAAGCGCTCGTTGAATCCTTATTTTTCCATCGTGGAATCCAAGCAGAATTGGGATCCATCTGACCACACCATGCTGTTCCATTGATTTCTGGTCCAGGCTCCATGTTCCTCACACCACTGCACCGTTGTGCCTTGTGAGGAGGACTGAGAGGGATGCGAATGGCAGGGTGGTATGCCCTCAATCAGGCCTACACTTGTCCCTTGTCAATGGTACACTGTGATACTCTGAGGTTGCAGGCCTGGCGCTACTACTGACGCCACCTTTCGGTGGAAAGAAACCCGTGCCTTTCCACACACTGGATCAAGTAACAGTCTTGGGTCGTCCAGATACAGCCTTCCTCTTCCATACCCTGGTTTTCTGAAAACGGTCCTACCACCGTTTTGCCGATGACCTAGAGCACCCCGATATTCTGGCAACTTCCCGCTAGGAACGCGGGTAGCGTCCAACAGTCCGATGATCCTGCCCCTTGTAAAATTCAGACAGTTGTGAGTGACCCGTATGCCGTGGCATTCCGGATTCACACTGATCCCAGTATGGCTATGGCCCCTTATAAAACCAATAAACACCACAATACCAGACACACGTTTAGCACTTCTCTGGTTGTTGTCTTGTCTTAAGGACATTTTATATGTGTGACTGTTCAGTCCTACCCTAAGCCCCGGGCCCTAAGCTATCCTGTTGATGTTACACAATATTCCATGCGACACCCATATTCCCATATAAGTATAGGTCAGAGTGTTTTAGATGTGTCAACGGGTTTTACTGAACGTAAAAACGTCAGCGTAACGCATTCACTCAAAACCCACAGACACAACTAGAGCACTCTGACCAATTCACAACGCAACTCCATTGGATTTTCATAATACACAAATGAGTGACTGACATGGTTGAGCGAAATGTTGGACCCCTGTCAGTAAGAAGCACGCAATACTCATTACGCTAAACTTAGCGAGCTGAACCATGTGACAACTTGTTCACGCATTTCACTGTCCCTGACTAGCATAGGAACCACACCTGGTCGCGAGACACAGACGTGTGGAGCACACCAAAAACAGTGTGTTGAAAAGATTTTTTGTGCCCACATTCGGCACATTGAGAAAGCTTATAGCTATGCAATTAAATGACACTGCTGTATTCATGTGATATAAAATGAGGCATGCTTATTAATATGGCCGGTGTAAAAGCAAGATGATTCGACATGATTAATGAAAAGTCATATAAGTTGCCTCTTTCATAATAAAAGAATGCCTTTTTATTATTGCCGTTATAAATGGATAATCACATACTCCTCTTCCTCCTCCTCCTCCTCCTCCTCCTCCTCCTCCTCCTCCTTCTTCTTCTTCTTCTTCTTCTTCTTCTTCTTCTTGTTCCTCCTCCTCCTCATAATAATAATGATAATGATAATGATAATAATAATAATAATAATAATAATAATAATAATAATAATAATAATAATTCGGTTAGTGTTGCTGGACATGAGAGCAGCGTTTTTCATTGCTAGGCATCTAATAATTAAAGGGCGCCACCTGCAATATTATGTAATATATGGGTCAAAATGTAAAAAAAAAAAAAAAAAGAAAAAAAAGGGAAATTCTTGTGACCGCTCTAGAATCCTTGATGTTTCATAGAACTTCATATGATGTAGTAGAATTGTGATAGAGGTTAAAGTCTAAGTTGTTTCCTAAAACCTTTTTGTCTAGAACCACTTCCTAGTCGACGTTACCCTATTCGACAGGTCAAACTCTATAATCTCCATCAATTAACCTGTCCCTGTCTAATCTATATAAGTATGGTAGTACTATTGTACATATTGCTGATGTTCCTGCGTAGAATTTTGGTCCCAGCTGCATCATCCCAAATATATTAAATGATCTTCAGCGGGTTACTGCTCAGAGCAGTTTCGAACCTGTACCGGCACATGTCTCTCTGATTTGCGGCTTCTTGTCAGAGCTAAGTATTAGGCCAAGACAGCCCACATGATCATGAGTGGATATGCACGTGTCAAATGATGTATTAGTTAAAGAAGTGAAGCTTGGCTTATAAATGCAGAGCTTAGATATGAATAAAGAAAAACCTGTCACCAGACATAATTACAAAATTAGTATTGTAAAGGTATGAATAATTTGACTTACCCCTGATATGAGACTAGCGGTGCCACCTATAAGTTGACGGCAATTACAAACCTCAATGGGTTTTAAGATGTAAAATTCTATATTTTATAAAACAGTTGAATTAGAATGTTTGTATTTTTAATTTATGGGATACATAGACCATGCCAATGCTAGCATGTTATGTAATATCAGTGACCTTGACCTACTTTTGTGAGGTCCGCATGCCTGTAAAGAAGTGATATTTGTAGGCAGGGTGCAGCTTGGACATCAATGTCAAACAGAATTGAGCCTCCAGATTAACCTATCAATATATAAAAACATGTGTCGACGTCAATGCGGAAGGCTCCACCCATAGTATTATGTAATATGCTGGTCAAAATGTAAAAAACCTTGTGACCAGTCCTACATCCTTATTTTTTTTTCTTTTTTTGGATCTTCTTGAAATTTAGTGGGATTCTAGAAGAGGTCACAATCTCGCTTGCATATGATGCTGGTGTTGTTAACTAAAATTTGACAGCAATTATGAGTTAAAATGTCGTAAAAGATATAAAATTCAATACTATAAAAAATGTTGAATTAGACATGCCACATTTATCGGATATATAGATCGTGTACAGTGCTTATATGTTATATAAGATCACTGACCTTGACCTATTTTTGTAAAACTACCTGACCTATTTAGTTGGAAGAGGTGATTTTATGATGGGGGGTTGTAGTTTGGACATAAATGAGCCAAGAGAATTGAGCCTCCAAATTGCACTCGAATACATTGTATATAGAACTCTACTTGATGATCTACTTTTGTGGTCACTTTATCCAATGATTGTGTGGCCTTGACCTATTTTTCAAGATCAATAAGCACTTGAGTAAATGGCGTTTAAGTCAATATCTTGATAAAGAATAAGGTGAATGATGCCAAATGTGTAAGATGTGGAGGTTTGATATTGCATAATATGACTAACCTTGATTAAATTTTCAAGGTCATTAATTGAATATATTTCAGAAAATGATTTTGATGATGGTGGTCAGCAGAGCATTCAGCCCATGGGCGTCTTGTTACAAACTGCTTTAATGACCACAGGCGTCAGGTGCTATGTTTAACTCAAAACTTAGCTTGTTGTTCACCTACTTTCCATTGGACAAGTTTACAAGACACCGTTGTCTGCTTTTGTGGCGATAAATATTACAAAAGAACAAGGAATCAATCTTCCCTCAAAGGCAAAAATTAAATAATGACATCTGCTTCTTGTGCAATTGCAAATGAAAACATAAACAGGAAAAGTGTCAGAAAGGGACATTTCCAGCTACAAGAGTGTCTCAGCAGACTCGGATTTAGAGAGTTGTCGTTTACAATGTGATTCTACATTAATGGAACAGCAGGAAACAGAGCACACAATAATGCGTAATATCTTACTGCAAACAGATGTTGAGTTTGTCCCTGTTAACGATTGAACAGAATTAGAAACATGCATTTTGAGGCACGTACTTCTACCATTTTTTTTCTGGATGCCGTATAAACATTAGCCCATTTCGGAAATACTTAAAAATCACTTGGTTGCAGAATGGTCCCTCCCTCTATATCTCTGCAAATCCAATGGGTACATCAGTTTATATTTTGCTGGTAATTTCGCATATTGGCTAGATAAATATATATCAAATAATGTCCTTGTCTTGCATGCCTGTATCAGTGTCAATCCTTGTTATCATTACGGATGTACATGCCAGGTCCTTGCTGTAATCTAAAAAAGTCACGTCTCCACATATTTGTGAGTAGATCAATCTTATTGCAAGATTGCCTATTTTATTCTACTGACTGGCAACTGATACATGAACTTGCCTTGTTGAGATATCGTAACATTTGTCAATCTACAGGTTCCCATGTATCTAGGCTACATTTGTCAAATTGGAGATTTGGAATTGCACCGAAATCGATTAATTCTTGCCTTCAAAGTTTACCTTAATTCACGGCGTTTGATGCCCAGTATATGCAGCTTTTAGTTGGGGTGAAAGTTCTTTCTAGAAGTAGAGCCATTGCTTAATAAAGTGTATAGTGTTACGTATAAACCAGGCCTTTATATCAAGATAAAAACTTCTCCGTGCAGCTGGTTGGAAAGTCATTTTCCATTTTTCACCTCGTCGCATGCAATTTAGAATTTATAAATCGTCTTTCGCGCTCACCTGAATCGCAGGTGGCTTGCAAATAGGCTTAAGAATACTACCCATGTTCACGGAGAACAATCATTTAACACAGAGTAACCAGAACCCGCAGCACGTATTCTGTGAGAGCACATTCCACAAGCCCCTCCCCGGCAAAAAAGAAACAAACACACCCACACACACAAGATATGCCATTTTGCAATGACACAACATACCGAACTCGACTCCTCAGTACATAGTATCCTAATTATACGATGCAATTTAATACATCCCTGGCGTGAGACAAGTGTCAACTTGTAAAGGTCAACAGTCGTTTAAATCGACTCCGTCCACCCTTCAAATAGAATCCTCGTTTAAATGTATAGGCCAAAACAACAAATTTTGAACTTTTTAACAAATGGTCACTTGTTAATAACAAACTTTGAACCATTTTCTTAAAGGGTCAGCGAGTACTGGCCAATGCGTAATGGATTTTTCACCATGCAACGTGGTGTCACGTGTAGGTTTCTTGTTCTCATCAGGTGTTGCGTGTCAAAGATGAATTAAAATGTGTTTGATGCAGGTCAGGGCACGACAAGGATTCCAACGGTACCAATGGACTTCTCAAAATTCGGTGGATATGGGCCATGGTGCAGAATCACTGCTCCATAAGTGTTCTATCCTCTCCTGATATGCGATTTGTAAATAAGCCTCAAATTATTGTAATGTGTGACTTCCATAAATTGATCTTTCTTCTGGAACTGTGCACGTTTGCGGCGATTAAAGGCAATATAGCGTTTTATTTGACGTATTTGATGGGCCTGCCTACATGCTGTATGTATATGGTTCTCTCTCTCTCTCTCTCTCTCTCCTCTCTCTCTCTCTCTCTCTCCTCTCTCTCTCTCTCTCTCTCTCTCTCTCTCTCTCTCTCTCTCTCTCTCTCTCTCTCTCCATATATATTGACTTGATATTGCGTGTTGGCCATAAATTACGGTTTTGCTTTTGCATGTTTGCAGGATTGATACGCGCATGCTTTTTATTCATCTGTAAACAAATATAATATAACATCTCAATATATTGTGAATTCCAATATTTCAATTAATCTTATAAGATTACAATGCATTACTTTTGATTGGAATCAAATTCGAAATACTGCACAACAGCCGGGGGGGGGGGGGGGATTTACATATTATTTGTACAGTAGAAAGTATATATATATATATATATATATATATATATATATATATATATATATATATATATATATATATATATATATGTGTGTGTGTGTGTGTGTGTGTGTTTATATATACATATATATATATATATATGAGTATCGGTATACTGCTTCCCCTGTTGTTTGAACGTACAAAGTGTCATGTCAGGCAAATTGGTATTGCATCGCAAGGATTTTAATCTGATATCCCACATTTGATAGGAAGTTTGGAAGAAACTGCATGTTTCAATGACTGCATAATGTTCTTGCAACAGGTTTGGTTGGTTTGCTCCCTATGCCTAACAGAAAAAAAAGTGGACACCAATAATGCCACAACTAACTTACGCCATATCTAACTTCTCCAGGTCACAATCTATCGTGTGACCTGTAGAATGAAGTGTCTTTCTTAAAAGAACGGTGTTTACACCTATCGGCAGAGCACAAACCTGGCATTATGTCTGTGTGCCAACACAGACATTCTGTTTTTGTTGAGTTTCTTATTTTATTCCGATTCTTTTTCTTTTTCACCAGAAAATTTGTCCTACGATTTTCCGGACACTATAATTACACTTAGAAACTCCAAACTTGGTATCATTATAGATCTATTAATGAAGTCGAGCTCTTTTGCAAAGAGGTTTGAACAACCATTCATGAAGTCCCACCTTTTTACAAAGTGGGGTGAACATTGTGAAAAATTTGCAATTTAGGGCCAATTGAAATCTCCATAACCCACAGAAATGGGTCTGGTAGCTGGGGACATCTGGTGGCAAAAAAGGCTCAGTTCAGGGAGTGGTTTCCCTGTTGGGCAAAACCACTGGTTTAGTCTCGTAACTAGTGACATCTGGTGGCTGAAAAGTGCAGTTCAGGGTATGGGAAGGCTGCTAGGCAACAAGCTCTCTGTTAGTGGAAAGCAAACTAAGACCTGGAAAAGTCAATACTTCTCTTTGAAGTGTTGACATGAGCATGAAACTGTCTATGTATGAAAAACAAAACATCCAACTAATGGAACAAACACATGTTAGTGTCTCTTCACCCTATAGCCTATACAGTGATTGGCAAGAGAGAGGAGCCAGTAATATATGTATGCTGTAGCATGGTATGGTGTGTGGATGAAACGTCACTCTTTGAAAAGTCCTCAGAGCATAAACTGGCATCTTACTCTTGAACATTGAAATTGCCAAAATTTTGTTTTCACATTTTAACAATGGGAGATGTTCAAAATACATGCCACAGGTACACAGTACTAAATACCCTGTAGTAGGCCGGAACAAGATGAGTTTTTAAGTTACTGCTGTGTTTCACCATCTATACATGAAACAACCAGTGTACGCTTGTACTTCTCAAGTGGCACAGACATATACAGGCCAAACAAAGAGCTGCAATATGGTTCCCAAATCCCAAGGCATCTTGATGCCTGGGCACCAGTTTCACAAGTGACCGCATACTTAAAGGGTTTTCATGGCACCTTGCTGATCAGGCATGGAATGACTCGACTAATTAACTACTAGCAGTTATGTGTGAGTCACACACACACACACACACACACACACACACACTCACACACACACACACCTTGCAGCTCAAGTAAGTAGGGGTCATACTAGTCACACACAAGGGAGATTACGTAAATACAAATCTTGCTTTTACTCCATGTGAGGTTATTGTTGATTTTGGTAGGCAGATTGTTGTACAATCAAAAACTGAATGATTCCCAGCTGGTATCATTGAGCATTTTAAATAATTCAAGATGGCGTCCAAGATGGCTACCACAGGAAGTTGATAGGCAGTATGGTGAGCATAACTTTTAATTTTAGCTTACTATTGTGCTGTAAATGGATAGTATGCTTACTTATGGAATGAATAATGATCACATGACCTCATTGAATATTAATTAGTGCCGAATATTGTGTCCAGGATGGCTGCCATGGTAAAATGGTGGACACAACTGTGAATCAAACATGTGCAAATACATGCAGATGTAGCATTTTAAAAAACAATCAAGCAAAGCTTACCTTTAACTTTGATAGTGAAGTATCTTTGGTTGGTGTCTATGAGTTTGCTCGTTGGACACTTTTGTTTGATGATTTCACATTACATTCCATAGACCCAAATGACATAATTAGCACAATGTACTTGATTTCATAAGCCCAAGTATTCAAAATTGAAAATTATGGTAAACATGATGGTGATATCGGCCACCACTCTGAAGGCAAAATACGCAACCCTCAGTCACTCCACATTCACTTGTCATCGCTTCTGAACTCAAGGCTTGTACATGGAGCTACTCAAGATGGTTTGACGAATATCATGTTATACTCCATGCCCAAACACGAGCATTCATCCACAAGAATATCACAGAATTACCGTGGGATCGAAGTGACGAGTGTAGCAGGTTAACTGTTTTATTGGTCAGTCTTATTGATGCCATTTACGCCTTTGATGGAGTGGAATACAGTAAAACCTTCCTGTACTGAATGCCGTTGGGGCCAAACAAAAGTGTTTGGTATAGGGAGGTGTTCAGTTTAGGGAGGTTACCCTCAAGTACAAGCCTGTATGACTTGCAGCTTTTCAGAGAGATCAGATTTTCCTCTTACTGGACATTGTGATTATGTAGTTATCTCCTCTAACAGTAGAAATGAACTGAATGGTTGGTACATAATGTTAAAAATAGATAACGGTGGTGATGTTCAAAAAGTTAGTCTTATTGTGTCAAAAGAGTAACAGCACTGTTAAAATAACATGCTCATGAACTTGCGCCTTATTATAGCAGTCCTGATGATCCTTTCACTGTACTGGTACTCATTGAAATTAAATTCCGTGGCTTTGGTGAAACAAATATGATGATTTAATTTGTAAGTAATTGTTTTAAGTATGGTTAAAGAAAATACATGTCACCTTTCCTATTATCCCAGATAGGATTGGAGCAAGGTGCCATTAAAGTAGCATTGACACTTTCAACCTTCACCCTCTTGTTGCCATCTATAGAAGTGGTAACAGGTTTCAACAGCTTGCCTGTGGTTGGTTTCTGCTGATGCTGGTATAAGCCAGTAAGCTTGTCTTTGAAGTTAAGATCTTTATTTCCAACCTTATCAGTAGTTACTCAGTGCAACTACAAAAAAGTACTGAATGTGTGTTCAGTATGGGAGTTTTTTTTTCAAATCCGACTAAATGTAGACTTTAAAACATATACATAATGTAAATACTTGCACAAATACGGCAGTAAGAGCTCTTATGGATCATGATAATCATTATAACATCAGGCTTCTAGCTCTGAACAAGGAAAATCTTGAACCCCCTTCTGTAGTGGTGTAATATTAAAAGAACATTGTCAGATACTGCCTTTCTGTTCACGTGATACAAAAAATATCCACCCCAAAGATTTGCATCCTGTGTAGCCGCAGGCAGACTCTTTTCGGTGGATATTTTTTTTATCCCCTCGGCAGACTAGTAGTGATAATATTATTCTGTAATAGATAACATATACTGAAACTTGAATGTGAAAAACAATAGTGCTCTGGCTGCTTTTAGGTTTGCTTTTACAGTACTTTTCGGGATAATTCTACTCGTTTCCCTTCGATTTGTTTTCTATGTAAGATGGGCAAACATCTTTTTATTTTATTTTATTTTTTTTTTTTTTTTTTTTTTTTTTAGCCATTTTTGCTGAACTGAGTAGATGATCACAGTGGGTCGAAAACGTGGCCCATTTATGCATACCCTTAATGATGCTTCCTAATATTCGTGAGCCTAATCACAACATAGGTTTACTGAAAAATATAGCTCTCCTGCGTCTTGGCAGGCTATTAAAGACGGGATACAACAAATCATTGTATTTTTTACTTTTAGACCAACCAGAGATCATAAATATTATAAATTTCAGGATGAGATGATACTTACATGACGCTGTCTCTGAAATTATTGAAGCAATTAAACTAAGTCAGACTATACGTGATTCCGTGAGAGCCATTTCCGTGATGAAACTTGTAATATCAGCGATCACTGGAACTCACTCACCTGCTTATTAGAACCCTTGTCATCTCCGATTAATATCAGCTCAACATGTCCTTAATTGTGCCATGTGCACATGTTGAAGACCCTAAAATAATTCACTTTGGCAGCACATTTGCCTGCTTTTTTTTCTTGTCTTTTTTGCTCTGAGTTTCCCGTCTTCTACAAATGAGGTTAATGGCCAAGACATATATACATATATATATGCACTCGATATATCAGAGATCAATCCAAAAGAATTCAAACGAAATCAAATAATTAGAAATAATTTGTGGTCAATTTACAAAGCCTTATACAGATATTTAATGATGACAGCAGGTCCTTGTTCATACTTCTCATAGTGTTATACCCAAACATGATATTCATCCTACAAAAGATTTTGTCTTTTGGTTCATGGTAATGGCAATCTTTGAATAATTAAATCTACCACCTCGAATCATGGAAGGGCCAATCGATATCAACTGGGCATTATGCATAATCTGGTTTGGGCGTCACGAAAAACAAGTAAACTTAAATGGTTATTTATCACTGATTTTTTTCTCATTATGCTTCAGATTGGCGGCCATCTAGGACGCCATCTCGAATACAAAGAGCAACTAAGTAAAGCCAGCTGGTTATTTTTTAACATGTTGGTGAAGTTTTACAAGAAAAAATGAACTACAAGCATCATTCTACACATCTGCTTGACTTTTGTTTTTGTTTGGCGGCCATCTTGGACGCCAATTTGACTAATTAAAAATGCTGAAAGATGCCAGCTGGGCATCTCTCAGTTTTTTATTCTACAGTACTTACCCCACCAAAATCAACATTTACCTTGTTGGGGGTATTTTTGCAAGGTTCTTACCCATGGCTTCATGACTATTAAAAAAAAGTTAGGGCTATCAGAAATATAAACTTTGAATAGCCCCAAAAACCATTATAAGTAGAAGTGTCAATCTAACGTCAGTTCATAAGCTTGTGATTTTAGTGCATCCAATAAACCAAAAACCAAAAGTGGTAGAATTTTACTTTATGATAATTGGGGGCATTGGAGCGTTTAAATACACAGTATCATCACGATTATAATAGATAGGGGTGTCACTCCAATATTAATTCACAGGTTTGTGCTATCGGCACATCCAGTGAACCATGAACAAAAGTTGTAAAATTTGGATTCTTACCTAATAGGGGGACTTGAAAAAATGTTGAAATGCTTTAATTTCTATCTTCAAAACAATTTTGAGTAGATGCGCCATTTTGATTTCACATCCTAGGTCTCTCCATCATCAATTTTGTCCAGTGCTTAACACTCAGATGCATTGAAATCAGGGTATCCGAACAGTATGTGGGCCAATCAGTGAAGTTGCAACAATGCACATTCGAAACAACAGTAGCAGACTTGCATGTACATATTTGTGACAGACAAGACACAGAAAACTCCATGTTCTGTCTTCAGAAAAGCAGTTAGTAATGTATATGTACATCACAAAGATTTATTGTGTACACTCGGGTCAGACATAACACTTTCATGCTATCATATGATCACATTTTTTATGAGTCCATGCTTTAGTTTCAACAGTGATCCATTAATTAATCAAAGTTACAATAAAATGTGCTTGAATTAGCTGGAGTTTTTCACCACATGCCCAAATCTTGTATGTTTGCCAACACCTGACATTCTGTTGCATTAAAAATTCTTTCTGCCTGACATTTCTTTTTAACCCAGAAATGTTTTAAGCCAAGGACCATATTTGCTGCAGTTTTTGTTTATGAAAGGTTGGTTTTGTCCTGAAGCTTTTCCAATTTCATTTTGAATGTACAAAGCAACACATTTCCTTTGTTGGGACACATATTTGCTTTGAAGCAAATCTTCTTTTCTAGTTATTATACTGCTCATTTCCATTTCAACATGTAAGGAACACTTCATGCATGTGTTCAAAATGAAGATACAGCCATTTTGCCTAAATGAGTAATTATGAAGGGCACAAATTTGGTCCTATTTGCTCTACATTTCAGGAATATGCATCCAGAACCAAATAAATGTACACCAAACTTCAGTCGAGAGGATTAAAACATGTATTTTTGATCAAATACTTCTACCAATTCTGCTGTAAATATCCAGAGATTGTTAGAAAATTGGGTTCCAATAATATAAGCGATTTCAGACTTGCCTGTTTTGCTACTTAATTTTACCTTTTTGGCATCTTTCTGTTTTTATATTTACTGGTTGACATTGTATGCTGACATGCAAGTGCACATTTACGCAATGTAAAAAACAAAAACAAAAATACTCAATTGGGCTGTCCAACACCAGGGGCCAAGAGTCAAAGGCTGTCCTGAGCACTTGGCCAAAAATTGGCATTATTAACTCGATTGTCACAAACTTGATTCATTCTTTTGAAACATTAACTCCAGTACCTGGAGTCAGTCAAAGGCAAAGCACTTAGCCAGAAATTGGTAGGATTTACTCAATTATTACAAAATTGATTCATTCTTTTGGAACATAAACTAAGAATTGACAACTAAATAGAAGCTGATTTCGTGGAGACTTTCAGACTGAGGAGTAGGTGTCATCATGGAGTTTGTTTTGCATTTCTGATACAGGATGTACCTTGTTGCAGTACTGGACAGCAATTTCCCAGGTTTGTACAGGTGTCTGGCCGTAACTGTTTATTTTGTAATCACTGGGATTGAATATATAGCCCCAGTTTGTTTCTACCTCAGTTATACAATGGTAGGTGGTCGGACTAATGTGTCCAAACCAGCTAAAAAGGGTACATACTTGTTCAGGGGTAAGTCAAATTATTATTATCTGAACTTGTTCTGTACTTTTTAGTAATTATGTTTGATTGATAGGTATTCTACATTTGCATTGAAGCTCTGCATTTATAAACAAGCTTCACTTAGCTAATTCATCATTAATCACATTCATATTTATTCATTATTAACTGGGTTGCCTTTGCTGAATATTCAGCTTAGTCAAGGAGCCACTACGCAGAAATACATGTACGGGTGCACGCTCCGAAACATGTTCTGAGTAGTTACCCGCTGAAGACCCTTAATTTTTTGGGGCCAATACAGCCTATGTCAAAATTCGACAGAAGAACGTGACAATAGTACTCCTATAAATATGCAGGTACGACAGTGGCAGGTTAGCTTATGTAGCGTAGTGAGTGTGGGCTGCGGAATAGAGTTATGACTACCAGGAAGTGGTTCTGGACGAAAAGACACAAATGTAATTCTCTATTGATGAGTCTGTCTGGAACGCCTTTAAAAGTTTAAGGAGTGACGTGTCGTAAAACCATTTTATTTAAACCAGTGGCTACTTGTCTGCAAGTTAATGTAACTAATGGTAAAGATAATCTCTTTAATTTCTGATTGACATGTGCTGATCATATATCTTTTCCGAAGTGAACGCTGCATGCTGTCTTCTTACTTATACGCATACTGACAGATCTAGTCAGCTTAAATTGATTTAAGGTTTGGTGGCAACAACATAATCTGAAACAGGCATCTGCTGCTAATTTCCGCTCAGATATATTACAATTGGTCGGTTGTTATGAACACAAAGGTATGACTAAAAGCGCTCTTATATCTGGAGGTTCTGGTAAGAGACTTGTCTGTTCTTTTTTCTTTGTAGCACCTGTGCCGTGACTGCTGTCTGCATCAGATTTCCTTGAAAAAATTGTAAAATAATAGCATGCCATGACGCGACCAGTTTCTAACAGTTTGACTTGGATTCAATGGTCATATTTTCAATATATTTAACCTGCACCAAAATAGAGAAAAATCTCAGGCGCACCGGTTCAATAAACTAAGTCTAAAGATACCCCAGAAGTGTTACGATACAACTTCAAAGCATTTGGTTGGAGATTTTAGGGTATTATTTAATGCAATACATATACATATATATGTATGTATGTATGTATATATATATATATATATATATATATATAGATAGATAGATAGATAGATAGATAGATAGATAGATAGATAGATAGATAGATATGTGTGTGTGTGTGTGTGTGTGTGTGTGTGTGTGTGTGTGTGTGTGTGTGTGTGTGTGTGTGTGTGTGTGTGTGTAAGAGTGAGACCGGCAAAAAAAAAAAAAAACAAGAATCAGTAAAAGTCCATGAAAGACAAACACTCACCAAATGTGAAGTGAATCTGGCTGTCGGTTTGTGAGTGGAGGACAAAAATATGAGTTACTATTGCACTCTGAAATAGCTTGCACAGCGAGCAATAGGATTGTATGCACTAATTGATAGGTATCCTAATTATAAAATTGTTAAATATCTGGGATCCTGACCAGCATCACCAAGTGAGCGACTCTATTTATCTTTCCATAAGGTACATTCATACTATATTTCAGCATAACGTGAGTCAAAGGTTGGACAAAGATACCAAAAAATGCGAACCTATAAGTGCCACCTATTGAACAAATAAACGCCCATGTTAAACTGAAAGGGTGCTTTGATATTTTCGAGGCCATGTTAAAATGAATGAATAAATGAATGAATAAATAAATGAATAAATAAATAGATAAATAAATAAATAAATAAATAAATAAATAAATAAATAAATAAATAAATAAATAAATAAATAAATAAAGACTGTTAGTAGCACTTCGATACTAGTGAGACGATACTTTGTTGGTACCGCTTTTAAAACCACAAAAATATATACATGATATATAAGGTTTTCAGTGACAGTTTGCTAGCTTTACAAAATATTCAACAGCTACCCTGAGACTAACACGATGGGCAGTGTTGCTCAAAGGAACATTATGAGTAATTGTTGTGCAAGTGATCGGGCATTTGCGGAAAATACAACAAAAGTGCCAGCAATTCGTTCCAGTCAAGCAATATATACTTTCGTATTTATTTCACGTGAGATAGGAGTCTCTTCTAGACTCAGGTTGGTACCAACTTAAGTGGAATGGACTGTATTGATGTGCAATTCATTTTAGCTGAACTTTGAATCATTAGGACACTGTTCAGAGTATCAGACATGTAACTCTGAAAGGCCGAACTTTCTCAGTTGCTTCGAAGTAAATAATTCTACTTTATGCACTTAACGAAGTAAGTTTAAAAGCTTTGGCCTTCCCTTTTCTCGTGGATTGGGAACATTGTTCTGTGAATTTGAAATAGTAGTATTCTTTTTATAGATTTACATGTCTTTGTAAAACCAGGAAACGATGCAGTTTACGTTATCGTTATTGCCGATATGTGCAGGTCCATTGTACATATGAAAGGACCATAGGTCCAGTTATTTTAGAGAATTTATTTCTTGCACACCACATAGCGTTAGCCTTCACTTAAATGAAATCAAAAGTTGACACAAAACTTTTTTCAGTGTCAGAGGTCGCTGAGGTGTGGCCTCGTTCATTTGTGGGAAAGACGCTATTTGTTTATATCGGTGAAAAAAAACCACCCCCCCCCCCACATGGCACAATGTACCTTGGGTGGGTATCTAGCGGATTTGCTCAAATGGACACGTTCCATTATTTTCGGATTTTTGGGGGCAAATCTTAAAAGATCACAAGGGCATATGTACATGTCAGCTAAGCACAGGACTGTCACAGTCCTTTTGTTTCTGATTAAAATGTTAAAAAGTGACAAAATTAATAGACACTCTGCATCTATATTTGTTTTAAAATTTGTGTATTTCTCATGTCCGATATATGTCACACTCTATATCATCTTCTACAGGTCACTTTTAGCTCAATAAAGAATCACACACACACACACACACACACACACACACACACACACACACACACACACACACACACACACACACATATATATATATATATATATATATATATATATATATATATATATATCTGCTTGAAAGAACACTTTCTGTACATTCTCAATTAAATAATCAAATACCAAGGACTACCAGTTTTGAACAATACCCCAATTTATATAACGCATTCATTGCCTCTGACAATATATCAAACCTAAATTTAAACAATACTTGCCTTCAGTCAGTTGACGTTAATGACTGTATATATGCACCTCTTGTTTTGCTCCTTTATTCCATTGTCTTTACTTCTCCTCTGTTATCTTGTGTGTTCTGTTATTGCATATTTTGCTCATGCGAAATGAAGTAAACCCGTATGGGCGTCCATTGTTCTTGCTTTTATTTATCAGTGTATCTCCTTGTATTGTCAGCAATAAACTTTCAATTAACAACAAAAAGTGTTTATACGTGTCACGGTCCGGTTCCGAGCCAGCATATAGTGGTGTGTTATCTTTCAAGATGGGAGTTAGAAGCCAGTTACTGTGTCAAAACTAGCATATGATTCACTAATTTGAGGATCTAAAATTTGTTTGACGTTTGTCTGGCCATCACTTTAATCAATAATTTTGGTTGGTTAAAGTTTTTCTCGCAGTATCTCTAAAGTATGGAACTGTGATGAATAACGTTCCCTTTTACCCCATTCAAAGCTGATGAGGTGGAATGATCGTACATATTTGGCGTGTTCAGGGGCTAACTATGGACACAAGTTTTAGGTAAAAGACCATCAAGGATGTTAGTTGAGGAGATGATGAGATACATGTATAACGACGTCTTCTGACATGAAACTTATGTATGAGATTTAACGACATTTTCTGACGTGAAACGCACCTCAATTTTGTACTGTTTCTAATGGAACAGTTGTGATAACTTCTCCTTACAAAGAAAGCACTTGAATTAGCATGTAACACGTTTACGTTTTGTTTGCAGGTTGCAACTCGTCAACTCGTACAAATCTTACAATGCCACACGTGCCTTTCATCTCTGTACGATTAATATGTGAATTCTAAAAAATTTAAGTCATGCAGTAGCCATTGAAAACTTGCAAATGTTAGCCCAAAAATATATATTGATGTGGTTTGGCTTCCTTGACACAGAGTGTCTATACAAAGAACTTGCATGATATCATACCTGTACAATTCACCCACTGTTTTTTCATATTTACAGACATGTCGTCTCCTCTGAAGTTCTGTGTGACATCGCGTTTTTTTTTGTTTTTTTTTTTGTTTGTTTTGTTTTGTTTTTGTTTTTGTTTTTTTTTTTTTGGGGGGGGGGTATTTTAAAAGCACTATCAGCAGGGTGACACGTAATTGCACCAGTTCGTACAAAACAAACGTGTGCCTTATGCTACTTGGTGATGCAATCTGCCCCTGGAAAGGTTGCAACACCCAAGACGACTGGTTTCGGTCGTAGCCTTCAAAACGCAAGGTTCACATAACGTGTTTTGGTTGCAGCCGTAACAAGTGCGCGGACAGAATTGATTTCAAGTTAATTCTTTACCATTCTGAGTCATAAAAATATGTTGAGACATGATCAAAATGATCTAACTCATACATAAATCAAACTGTTCCACGGGCTCAAGAGATACACGTTGCATACATCGATTTACCTGGCATGAACACACAATACTCTGCCAATACTCACCGTGTTGAACTTTACCTTTCTTCACAACTCCGCAGACATCAAACGATGTAAAAGTTGTGAACAGCTATGACATTACCAAAGTCAATTTTTTTCATATAGACAGTTTTGCGCTTTGTAAATTTGCGCACAAAGTGAATTCCCGAATATCCGCCATGAAGTGTGTGCAAAGAGTCCGGAAGTACTCTTTGATTTCAGGGTCATTCTTTGTTGAAGACAATGGAGTTTCTTAAAAGCAAAGTTTCCGTGTCTACGATTTTGAGTTGCATTGCGGGTCGATGCACAATCTTTCCGATTTATTGATATATGTATATATACTTTTGCAGGTAGTCATAGATTATTAATTGACATAATGTTTATAGGTCTGAACCTTCGTTGTGAGGTGTCAAAATGCTTAAAATGGTTGTAGAACTCGATGATCCCTGTGCGAATGAAACTAATTGTTTATTACCTTCACTGACTCAATATCATAAAACATGTTCGGTCAGATGCAATAAATTAAAATGAGGGATTAAGCTGGCGTGCCGGGGGTTGTTCACGCGGGTTGGGCCATGCATCTTGATATAACAAAGACGGGGTAGCACGACATTTTTCGCAAAAATACGCTTTGTGCTCTGCGCTGTATAAAGAAGAATGTCCAGCAATTGACTGAGAAAAATGAGTTGTAATTCACCTTTATTAGTTTCTATTGATTTAACAACTTGAAGCTAAGCTCACGACACCAAATCTCACATATTACATTAATATTTGGCAAGCATTCTAAAATATGAGCACATTCCTGGCCATGGGATCCATAACAACATGTCTTCGCAAACCACGTGTGCATCTTAACCAGTCACACTCAAATGTCTTGAACTCATTAAATACATTAAAAAAACCCTAATCCTTGGGAACCAAATTAAAAGGGAAAATGAATTATGCACAACGTACGGGTGACTGTTATCCAGAGAATATCATTTTCCGCCGGCCTTCTTTCAGATTTGGTCTTAAATCAATACAGATGATTGTTATCCAGCCGTCAGGCAATGCAGTCCTAATTGCACATTATAATCTGGCAGAACTTGTCCTTTGAATCTCATCTGTAAACCACATTTTATCCTATAAAGCTCTCAATATTTGCAATAATTCCACTTTGATCTGTTCTTGTGAATGAAGTGGTATAAAGCTTAATGCTTAAATTAGCATAGAGTATTGTTATAGTTATGAATGCTGGAAAATGCCTGTTCCAACTGAAATCCTTACTTGTTCTTGCGAATAACCTGGCTGCCGAACATTGCCCGATGGTAATTTTGACGATCAATTTTCTTCATGTGAACGATCAATTTTACATGTATATACTATATCATAGTACATGTTGTTCTCAGGAGTAAGTTTTCAGTGTGTTTGCATAAATTTAATGGTTTTGTCAGTTTAATTTAAGTGAGTGTCGATGGGCGTCTACGTCTACAGCTCCACCAAGCCTACAAACAGTCAGACGCAAACAAGGTAAATTACTTAATCATATTTTGTGTTTCAAATGTGATTAATATTCCTTTCATGCCTATGTGACAAAGTTGTAATTAGCACTGGGCTGATTTTAGACGTACTGTTGTCTTCATTTATGATTTATCTTAAACAGCTGTATTTCGGAAACACAAAACAAAAACAAAAACAAAAATCAATATCATTTTAAACAAAAAGTTTTCAAATTACAAACCTCATTGTACCCTTTGATATCGAAGCTATTTGCGTTTTACAAATAATGTACGTACTCTATTGTCCATGAAGCCTAACGATAAAAGAGTCGATATTTTGAAATTTAAACAACATTTTGAAATGTCGTCTCAGATATATTTGAATTGCTGCTGTATGAGGGATTGTGAGGAAAAATTTTGGAATCCACCTTTAGAAAAGCCCCAAACCCCTTGTCCCATTCGGATATCGGGGTGTCCAGCTAGCAAAGGTTTTGTTGACCATAGATGTGTTTCTCGAGCCTTCATTTACTCCGTTCAAAAAGCAGGGCAGAGGACCGCAATCCCAGTTTATGCATAAATTGCTTCGTGGGGAGTACCTTTAATTGACTTCACCAGGAGAACGTTTTATGCTGAATGCAATATATATAATTTTGACGAGCTTACATCTGGATGCAGCGACAGCACGCCGAGTGGTGTTACACATTGCAGCTTTACGACCAGATACGGCAATACACGAAGCCTGATTAGTGGTCAGAAGACACCAAATGTATTCCTTGTCAGGTTGTATCACATCCTTTGCTTAACTGTTTCATTGCCAATTTCAACAGAGGTCGATATGCTTTGATTTCACATAAAGATACCAGATTCGTATTATTTGCAAGTCTCAGCATGCCTACGGTTACCGTAAGAGAACAGAGACCGTACTATTTGTCCAGGTCCGCAGCTTAACTCGGCGCACATTCTCGCACACTGAGCCTGAAGCACGCCGAGGAAACTGTTGACTCAATCCAAACTTCACACCCAAAAAGTGACTCCTGTTTTCTAAACTGCTATTACACTTATGAAGTTATGGCCCATTAAGCGAATTCTAAAAGGGACAGAAGCCACGAGAGTCAGGCTTATGTGATGTTGCCTATTTCCTGCCCCAAATGTATTGTGTACATGCACGCAAAGGTACGCGGGGGGGGGGGGTGGGGGGGGGGGGGTCGCGCTTCGACCACAACAACGGCTCACTGCCGGTGTACTGTTGTCAGCTGGTTGATTCAACCACTGGTGAACCTTCCTCGGATTGGTACTCGTCGAAATGCGCATTAATCCAACCTGCCTTCGATAATTCCGGTGGGGATGCGAAGCCACATGCGAGAAGTATATACCGGAGAACACCTGTACCTAATATTACCAAAAGACTCATAGAACATGCTACATAGCAATACAAATTTCAGTGAAACTTTAATTACGGACGAAATTATAGAAAATAACTACCAACCTTTTAGGCCCACTATCAAACTGCTCGCTTGGGCACTAGGGCACAGAAAATATATTCTCAGTCTCTTTAGAATATCATATACGTACAAAAATGAAACAACATATATATATATATATATATATATATATATATATATATATATATATATATATATATATATATATATATATATATATATATATATATACATATGTAACGAACTGAAACAGTGAAAAACTTTTGTCAAAATTTTTGAAAATGTACTGGTCGGGATAATTTTTGGTCTATTTTGCTAAAATAGATAATTAAATTCCACAGTTAAAAACATCAACTTTGCAAATTTGTACATTTTAGGAAAAAGCATTAGTTTTTCCTTTTTTGCTTTTGCTTCATAATTTTTTTTCAGAAATAACATCCTATTTCGAGCTAACAATTTGTGCAAGGAACAAGGCGTGAAACATCCAAAACATTTTTCTTGAATTTCTTTATATCTTTTATATTTCAATTCGAATGTTTTAAAGAGGAAAAATTTAACATATGAACGTGTCTCAGGGCAGCAAGGACCGCAAATACGTCATTTGACGCTTTGCAAAATGAAGACAGAACGGTATAAGGAAAGAAAGAAAGAAAGAAAGAAAGAAAGAAAGAAAGAAAGAAAGAAAGAAAGAAAGAAAGAAAGAAAGAAAGAAGAAAGACAGAGGGAGGGAGGAAGAAAGAACAGAATGGTGAAAAAATATTATTTAGTTGACACGTAACATTTATCTCGCTCAGTGGAATGATCAGGGGAAGCTCTTGGTGATTGGACTATGTGAATGAGATAGACATAATAATACTATGTATTGAACATTACGGGGAATACGATGGATAAATTCCCTTTGCATCACGGTCATCTTGTCCTTTATGTATTCAAATGGTCATGCCCCATCGATTTCTGGGATTGTCCGTATTTTTGTGGAGGCGGGAGAGGGAGTGGAGTGAGGGGATCATGGTTATTTAAAAAAAAAAAATCTTCAAAAAATCTGCTCCTCCGCAACTGCAATGGCATAGCTGTCATTAAGATTTTTCTGAAACTTGGCGGAAGTGTACCTTGTTGAAGGGTCAAACAAAGGTTTTCACTGTGTGTTGGTAGCATGGATCTCCGTGGTACTTGTCGGGTAGTGCATGAATTCTTGTTTATGATTATGTAAGCCCACGGAATAATGCAATGATAGTTTTCATTTTCACATCTTCTTCTCCAAAAATGTCCGCTAGATCCATTTCAAACTTGGTGGGAATGTAACTTGGGTGAATTTCTTACAAGTTTTTCCGAAATGATGGTGCAACTGTGATTTTTTTAGATTTTGTTAAACATTTATTTTGTTCATTTCTGATTAAATCTTTGTCCCTGGCACTGCTTGACAAATTGCGCTAAATTTGCTCGGGGGCACTTCTGGAGGCCGCAAACCTTAATTTGTTGAGTATAGGGCGTGGCCATTTTTTTCTTCTTTTTTTTTGTATGAATTTTGTGTGCTTGTGCTTTTAAAACTTCCTTTTCAACACCGTCATTCAGATTGTTCTGCAGCTTGGTGGAAGTGTTCATCACACATCGCTGCGAAACATTCGCTAGTAGACAACACTGAACACGTGTTTACATTTTTCTCGACAATAACTATGCTGTTTTCGCAGGAAATTGTTTGCATAATTGCAAATATAAGTATTGAACGTCGCAAATTGGGTATTCAGGTGCGGATCCAGGATTTGTCAAGGGGGAGCTGAACTTAGGAAGTAAGGCCACCCAGGTCCCCGGCGGGTCCAGGGCGGAGCCCTGGGGGGGGGGGTCAGGGGGGCTCCGTTCCCCGAAGTTTCAGGGTTTTAATGCATTTAAGGGGGCATAAACTGCTTTTTTCTGTCAGTAAAATACAGTGGCTCCCCTTTCATAAGGCACCCAAATGCAGCCTAAAAGTGGCCTTATAAGAGGGTTGGCTCCTTCTGAAGGGCACATATATATAATAAAATGTTACACTTTTTGCATAAGAATTGTGACTTTTCAAGAGGAGTGCCCTCTGGTGAGAGGGGCCTTAGACAGGGGACCACTGCAGGAGATATGATGTCTGGTTTATATTCATTCGGGATGTCAGTGTCCCATAATCAAACTTTGATAACCATTACTAAGGGTTTTATTTTCCAAAGCTTCCATCTGCTGTTCAATTGTCATTACAATTCACAAATTCCCTAAAAACAGAAAACTACATGTCGCTACCATGTTAATATATTTGAATGTTATGTGACACTTATCAAGTAAATATGAGTCCATAAAAACAAGGAAGACACATGAAGTGAAGAACATTTATGAACACGTGTATCTATAAAACATTCAAGCCTGCAGCTGTAAACTGGAATAATTTTAGAATTATATCACAATTTAGGCAGCACCACACAACTACTTGAATGACAAAAAAGCAATGAATTAAATAACTGATAAAACTACAAAATGAGAGGAATGTTTTGAACTATATTCAGAATGCCACAATATATGTCTAGAACTTGATTTCACAAATCAGCTAAAGTAAATATATATATAATCTTAGTACAAAGTGTCAATCAGCACCACTATCGGATCACTTAATAACTGATGTGATCTGTCTGAAATCAGAGAAGTCTGAATAGACCTGTTCATTCCGACTTGTACCGAACTTTTCCGGACCCTAATTAATTATGCAGTCCATTGTTGGCGTAATTATCCAATTAGCAAGTGGCCAAGTCGGGCCTACTCTTTCATATGTTCACAACGGATGCCACGGCTAGCGCTAATTATTACAGCATGGATTGTGCTGAACTGTGCAGATCTTTTACCTAAAATGTCACATCAGTGGTGAAATGTGCATGTTTAGTTTGCTGACGGTTTGATTTTTCATTAAACCAAAGCACATCCTGTGTTTTACTTTCTGATCCTTCCACGTTAAATCCGGCCAGCGTGGTCGAGCACAAAATATACTGAACCAAACAAATAACGCAACTTTTTCATTTGGGTTTATTTTCACATTGGAACTGTATTTAAAGTTCAGAAATATACGAACCGTTGTTAAATCAGTCTAAAATAATGCACCAAGTAGTGTGACCTCAAGGTCGAGTACCCTGACCTTGCCATGGGGTCATTGTCATGAGTCAAGAGAGACGACCGCAGGCTATTTTACTTAAGTCTCTGACACCTGAAATTAAGGTTGCCAAGTCTTTGATTCTGGGACAGGAAAAGGCCACATTGAAATCAGCCCAAGCATAACTGTGTGCGAGGATATGAGGCTTTCAAAGTTTGGTGGTTGTGCTGAATCAGGGACAACTGCAGGATTCAGTGTTACCCACATGACTAAAACATTCGCACCTTTACTGGTTGGGTGTAACCCCTCAGGGACAATAAAAGGGCAGCATGGGATTCATTTGGCACAGTATTCCAAGAACTATGGGTCGATTATCAACAGTAGATCGGGAGAGAGGAATTGGCATGCTACAGGCTGGTTTATCTGCAGCAGAGGTGGCAAGAAGACTGCAAGTCCACAAATCCACTATATCCAGACTTGCTACAAGATCCCAGGAGACTGGGGTCAAAGCTGATAGACAGCGTCCTGGGAGACCAAGAGAAACCACACCTGCACAAGACAGACACATCAGGGTGTCACATCTGCGGAACAGAACTCGACCAGCCACTAGAACTGCACAACAGACACCTGGCAGAACCAATAACAGAATATCTGCCCAGACAGTCCGTAATAGACTACAGGAACACCATCTACACGCCAGGCGTCCTTACAGGGGTCAAATTTTGACACAGGCAAGAAGGCAAGCCCGACGACAATGGGCTACTGCCCATACTCGCTGGACCCATCAATAGTGGAGGGATGTGCTATTCACTGATGAATCCCGCTTCACCCTGTATCATGCAGATGGTAGGACACGTGTTTGGCGACGAAGGGGAGAACGCTACTCAGATACCTGTGTGCTGGAAACAGATCGATTTGGAGGTGCATCAGTGATGGTGTGGGGTGGAATTTCATTCACAGCCAAAACCCAGCTAATCTTCATTGAAGGCAATCTTAACGCTGCCCATTACAGGGATGAGATCCTTCAGCCTGTTGCTGTCCCTTTCATTAGACACCACCAACTCCACTTGCTTCAACAGGACAATGCTCGGCCCCATGCCACTAGACTGACGATGGATTTTCTGCAAGGAGAAGGAATTAACGTTTTGCCATGGCCAGCCTTCTCACCTGATATCAATCCCATTGAGCATCTTTGGGACTATCTTGACCAGCGTGTTCGGAGACGGGATCCAGCGCCCGCCAACCGCCAGCAGCTTCACCAGGCTCTTCAAGAAGAGTGGGATCGTGTGCCCCGGCAGATGGTGCAGCGGCTAGTGTCATCCATGCACCAACGTTGCATAGCAGTTACAGATGCTGATGGTGGTCACACACAGTATTAGTAGACATGCCAATTTGTGAACTTTACAAATCAATGTTGCCCTGTTTATTGCCAGCTGGTCGCGCCCTCGTTGACAGATTCAAGTTTTTGTTTTTCACATGTTATGCCAAAAAGACTGCAGAATATGGATCTAATTTGTTTCTGTGATATGAAAGTAACAATAAATATTTAAGTTAAAAAGTTTAAGGGTTGCGTTATTTGTTTGGTTCAGTATATAAACAACGCAGGTTGTGCTTCCCGAAGTCAGGCCGAAGTGAACCGAATAAACCCGAGTTCTATGAACTGGTCTATTGCACTGAGTAAGACACAAATTCACCATGTGGATGAGGATTTACAAATCACTTATCACATTCAGGCAGCACCACTGAAGATATATCTAAATACTTCTAATCACTAACTAACTATAAAACTAAACAAACAAAACAAAAACAAAAACAAAAAAACAAAAAACAAAAAAACAAAAAACAAAAACAAAAAAACCAACCCCCCCCCAAAAAAAAACCCCGAAGCCCCTGAAAAATTGCTTCAATTGTTCTGAGGAAGTCAAAATATATTACTTTGATGCACATCCACAATGCAGGATATGATTAACAATGAGCAAATTAAACTAATTCCTCTCAGAGGAATGTCTCCAATATCACAAGTTTTGGAAAAACATATGTGCTTTTTGAAATCACAAATGTGTAAAAAGTATAAATCTTCAGTCAGCAGCAAAAGTAACACTTAATAGTCATGAAATAATTCATTTTTCACCTTGCTTTTTAGAGGATGCATTCACGTTAGGAACCAGTCTCCCTGCTCTCGACGGAGGGCACTGCCGTATTGTTGTAGTTTTTGTGCCTGTCAGCCTGACAAACTTTGACACCACGTTGGTTAATAGACTCTGTGTCTTTGAAATTGGTGATTCGGAAAACTCAGACCAAAGTTGTAATGGGTAACCCATCCATACTTGTGACAGGAGATGACCAACAATTTTTGGGGGCACCATTATTATTATTATTATTATTATTATTATTATTATTTTATAGGGGCCAAGGTGGGGGGGGGGGCGCACTCCCGGCTCTCACCCCCCCCCCCCCCCCCCCATAAATCCGCGACTACCAAAAAGCACAGAATGGAACACTATAGTAAGGAACAACACCGAAAGGCTCTCCCTGAGACACAGGAAAGCACCGGTAGGGACACTTCTTGATAACAAAAGTATTATAGGGGGATATATCCAAATATAAGTGTAATTATGGATCTTAACCCTTAATCTCAGGGGTGAATTCCAGTGACATTTGACTGACTTCAAGTAACTTGCTAACTTGAATTAGACTAGGCACGTCAACTGAAATAATAATGTAAAGGATGTAAACCAAGAAAATCATTTTAAAGTACTATATATTTTACTCGAGAGGTTTAAACTGGGCCTGTAATGTTTTTCAAAGCAAATAAACGGCGAATCTATATATATCATGTTGTATGTGCGTATAAATTATGCACAAATCATAGTGAAAGAGCAATCAGGTCTAAATCTACTTGACTTACTGCTGAAATTTACTGGACTTACAGCTTTCAAAACAAACCTGTGTTACACAAACACGCAGAATTGGGACTTTCGCTCTTAAAGTGATTTACACTTCTGCAATGCAAGGTTTTTCTTAAAATGAGAAGTATTTACAAGTTAAAACATTCAAAACAGCTAATTACCTTGTAATTTGCTGCCTAAAACGTCAAGCTAAATATACATTGCACAAACTTAAAAAACATCCTTGTGGTAAAATTGTCCACAAATGGTAAATACCATTGTAAGTCCTTTGATAACAGCTACAATCCAGAATCTTCAATTAGTTGAAAGGGGGCAATTACTGGAAGAAGCAAGGTTTACAAATTATATTAAAAGTTGCATTATAAAATACAACTGAATGGGAATACACAGATCCAGTAGCCCTCAATTTTTAGTGTATTTTGGCTGTGTATACTCGACTGAGGACACACGCTGCTGCTAATTGCGATATCTCCTCTAATATGTATATATCATGCATTCACAGTGTGGCATTCCACAGTTCGCATAGTAATCTGTGAATAAGTTTCGCTCAGAGAAAAAAAAAGGAAAATGTTGCACGTTATATCATGGAACACCTCCCTGTTTTTATTTTCCACGCAGTACGAGGGGTTGTGTGGCTGGTTGTATGTGACAAAACCTCGAAGCATATCAAATAGAAGTGTGTCACTACTATCGTCAGAAAAATTGTTTTGTTTTGCATTTTGGCGACTTTAACTGTTTTGATTTTTGTGTGCGGGTACAATCTGAAACATGTGTCCAGCTTCTTTGTTAATTGTGTAACTTTGTTCATGCTTTGTCCTGTGTGTTTTGTAATATACATTTTATGTGTCACTCCATGATCTGGAGAACCCCCAGATTAGTGCATCTCAATGTACTACAGGGCGATCCAGTTGAAATAAATATGTCGAAAAAATAGGAAGCAACAAATCGAATCTTTCAATCCTGAATTTTGGACGGAGTCGAAAGCTTTCCTCGGCATCATTGCCTTCAAAGTGCGCCGTGGAAAACTGTTGACTGAAAACACACACACACACATATATATATATATATATATATATATATATATATATATATATATATATATGTATATATATATATTTATATTTATATATATATACATATATATGTATGTATGTATATATATATTTATATATATATATATATATATATATCTGTGTACATGTTGGTATTAGGATGGACGAAATGTATTTTCAAACAGAATTCAAATAAGATATAACGATTTAGATAGTAGACACTACATCAGTTTGTATTTTACGGAAATATATATCCGTACTTTTTTACATAAAGTTCATCGCTGATCTGCGCTGCCTTTCTGTTTAACCCAAATTTGATACGTTTAAACAAGAAGCCCTATTTCTTACAAGTCACGAATTCAAACTCTAATATTTCCTCTATTTCTCTCTCTTGAAACAACGGGTAGCCTATAGGCTATAAGTGAAGAGAAGAGAAATAAGATGACAGAATGTCTTTCCTTGGTTGACGAGAGCAACGATCATAAGTTTTAACTAACAAAGAGGAGAGAAGCGAGTTTCTTTCTTTTTCAAATCTTGGTTTATGGGAAGAACCTATGAGTTTTATACTTCAAAGCTAGAATGTGCACTTCTATAAGCTTTGTGATCATTCTTGTAAATATAAAAACATGCAAGTTAATCTGTGATTAAAACAAGAGGATCATGATGATCCTGTGCTCTGCTGACTGGGATCTGCTTTTACAGTATTGGAACACATGGACTGCAGTCCAGATTTGTTCGGCTATATACATGTATGTGGAGTGGAAGCAAAGTTTGTCCTTAAAATAAATTTTGCGGAAGGACGGACGGACAGACGGACGACGGACGCAAACGGATTCTCTAAGCTCTGCTGATGGTAGTACATGTATTATCAATTGACATACCTTGCTGTTTCAATGGCTGCCGGTGTACAGTGGCAGCACTCACCGACAGTCACAAAGTCTGATATCGCATAACTTTGTCAAAAATTAACATATCCACATTATTTTCGCAAACTTTCATTGTCTAATGTCCAACTATATTTTGATAAAATTTTAAGCAATTCTATCATGCTGTTCTAGAGAAGTTGAAAATAGCCTTAACACGCAAAAAGTCATAAAAAATAGGAAAAAATCGCAGCACCACCTGGTGGCCAAAATGAGAACTAGTTGACCCCAGGTGACCCTATGTGCAATATCAAAGCAATTGGCCAGGTAGTTCTTGAGATGAAGAAATTTTTTTTTTTTTCAAAAAATAGATTAAAAATTCATTAAAAATGGAAAAATTATTGCATCATCATCTCCTTCGAAAACTTTGTAGAGGTTCACCTGGGCAACACCCATGTGCCAAATTAAAACATTCCATATAGCGGTTTTTGAGAAGTCAAAAGGGCAAATACAATAGTGTAATATATGCAA
Source organism: Hermodice carunculata (assembly GCA_964020975.1). Classification (NCBI taxonomy): domain Eukaryota; kingdom Metazoa; phylum Annelida; class Polychaeta; order Eunicida; family Amphinomidae; genus Hermodice; species Hermodice carunculata. Next base: position 18,741,606 of record OZ026619.1, on the reverse strand, counting down.
TGTATTGCCATGTAATATATGCACTGTATTGCCATATATATATATATATATATATATATATATATATATATACAGCTGCAGCACTTCCTTACAGTTGCGAAGTTTGATATCCCATAACTTTGTCTAAAATTAACATATCCACATTATTTTCGCAAACTTTTATTGTCTAATGTCCAACTATATTCTGATAAAATTTTAAGCAATTTTGTTAAGCCGTTCCGGAGAAGAAGTCGAAAATAGCCTTAACAGGCAATAATTCATATAAGAAATAGGAAAAAGTCACAGCGCCACCTGGTGGCCAAAATAAGACCTGCTAGACCCCAGATGACCCTATGTGCAATATCAAATTAATTGGCTTCGTAGCTCTTAAGATGAAGAAATTATAATTTTTTCAAAAAATAAATTTAAAAAATCATAAAAATTAGAAAAAAATATTGCATCATCATCTCCTTTGCAAACTTGGTAGAGGTCTACCTGGGGATCATCCATGTGCAAAATCAAAACATTCTATGCAGCAGTTTTTGAGAAGAAGACGAAAATATCAAAAGTCTAACGACAGACGGACAGACGGACGGACGGACAGACGGATGCAAACGGATTCTATAAGCTCTGCTGACTGACAAGTCAGCAGAGCTAAAAAATGCTGTGGCTGCATATTTAAGCTGCAGCGAAAGCAAGTTTGGGACGTGGCAGAGTTAAATATCAAGTGTCACAATGCCAGGAAGTGTTTGAGTGATCGCCACTCTTGCTTAAAGGTCCCAAACGCCAAAAGAATGATTTTTTGTTCAAAGTGAAGGACTTAGAGTATCATAGCACTTTTCTGAAGAAATTTTTCTTTATAACTTTATTTGCAAAAGAATTTTGTTGCCCATGACGTGCCCGAAGTTGACAAGTTTGCGCCTTTTTGGCCATCAAGCGGGCACTGGGTCATGGCGTCACTAAATAGGCCAGAGGCCAGATCGAGAACAGTCTCTAATGTTTCTAGTAACCTTGCTCACGTGGACCCAGGGATGAAACTAACTCTGTTTGATAGGCAACACCTTAGGCCATATAAATATGCAGCATGATTTTTTAAAAAATGTAAATATTGGGAAATTTGAGGTCATAGTTTTAAAATGCAGACAAATTTTATACATACCATCTTTTACCAAATTTGTTGTAACCGTGAAATATTTTTACAAAATACAGAGCTAGGATTTTTAATACATTCACAAAAGTAACGGAAGTCAAGGATACATTAATAAAAAGTCATTCTGTTGCAGATCAAATTCATGATAATTGAACTGAAAAGCTGAAAACGTGAATAGTTAGTTAAATGACCTATTTTCAATTCTTCTTGAAATTTTGTGTGGGTCCTCCAAAGGATAAACTTGTACTTTTTGATACACAATATCCTTATGCACAAAACCATTATAGCTGCATCCCAAATTGGAATAACGAAAGTTAAAAAAATTGAGGTCATACAGTGCTGTAGGTCAAAACAGCAACACAGTTTTATTCCAAGTATGTCAGTCCAAACCTGTTATAACAGTCGTATTTTACAAAATAGGAAGAATAAAATAGTATATGAAATACACACATTTTTATATATCATCATTAATAGTTACGTAATGTATGTTCTGCCACAAGGTCAATGTCACTGATATTGAATTTTGCCAAACAAGTTAATGAGTATTGCAGAGCAATACATAGTCCCCCGCTCGTCGCCCACGAGGTTGAATGGACTCCCATATAGGGGTGTGACCTAGATGAAAAAAAAATTAAAAGGCCCTTTAATCCCAAGAGGATCAAGTATTGCATAGCTATGTGTAGTTCCTTACCAGACAGCAAGTAAATGTAGAAAAGATGCATGAAGTTTGGGATAACAATGTTGTTTAGTAAAAGGACAAAAAAGTTATGGCCCGGACAAGATTTTGAATGGATTTCACAGTGACCTACATATTTGACCTAGTGACCTACTTTTGCAATGTGACACAACAACTCCCCAGGTAGTATTAAAATAATAAATTTGGTAGCTGTAGGTATTATAGTAAGGGAAATATGGCATGGACAAGGTTTTACATGGAGTTTACACTGTGACCTAGATATTTGACCTAGTGACCTAGTTTTGCGTCGTGACACACTTTTAGGTCACAATACATTATCAGTAAAATTTTATAACAAGAAGTCAAAATTTTTTAAGAATTACAGTAAGGACATGAAAATACTGTACATTTATGTATTACTGTGACCCAAATATTTGACTTAGTAACCTAATTTTACTTTACGACACATTTCCATGTTAAGTTTCACATTTGTGTAAAATTTCATCAATCTAAGTAAAAGGACAAAAATATTATGGCCCCAACAAGTTTTTACATGGATTTCACATTGTGACCTACATTTTGAACCTAGTGACCTACTTTTGCCATGCTACACTCCAGCACCCCAAGAAATATGCACATAACAAAGTTAGTAGCTGTAGGTATTATGGTATCAGAAATTTGGTGCTGACAAGGTTTCACACAGAATTTTATACTGTGACCTATATATTTGACCTAGTGACCTAATTTTCCCTCACGACACACTTTTGGGTCAAGGTACATTATCATGTAAAATTTCATAAAAAGAGGTCCAAAAGTTAAAAAAAATTAGTCAGGACCTGAAAATTCTGTATATTTACATATCGTGGTGACCCAAATATTTAACCTAGTGACCTAATTTTGCTTCATGACACTATCTTAGACTAAGCTTCACATTTGTGTAAAATTTCATGATTCTAAGTAAAAGGACAAAAAAGTTATGGCCCGGACAAGATTTTTCATACATATGTATTTTGTGACCCAAATATTTGACCTAGTGACCTACTTTTGGCACACAATACACCTCTATCCTAGGAAGTACAAACACATTCAATTTGGTAGCTTTGGGTGTTATGGTGTTGGAAATATGGCCCGGAGAAGCTTCGGACGGACGGACTGACGGACGGAAGGACGGACGGACGGACGGACGAGGTGCAAACCTATAGTCCCCCACCAAGTGGACGGGGGACTAAAAAAAGTAACCTGTAAGGGAAGACCTAGTTTTATTCCCTTTCAAAGACTACCTGGTTAACTAGGAAAAAATGGAAACTTTAAAGCCTAAGATTGGAACAGTTTAGTTTCATGACTTTTAACCACGCGTACTTGTATCATTTTAGTAATTTAAGTCTCTGAAGCATTAGTTATGATCCCTTAATCTGATCACCAGATGTTGAAAATTAAAAGACCACTGGTTGCAGCAGTTTAAATTTGTGCCCTCTGGCGCCTATGCTCCTCGCTTTGCGACTAGATTGAAGATGGAAGAGGGTAGTCAATTTCGAAAGTGCAACCATGTGATATTCTGTACAATAATGTTCAGCACAATTTATTCTATATTTCTTTTCGTCAAAATATAAAATCTACCTAAGAAGCTGGAAATGCAAGCATATTTCTCTTTAAACTATAGCATCAAAATATTTTTTAAATTGTTCATTTTACCGGAAAGTATTAAAACAGTTTACCTAAGCAGTTCATGTCATTATTTATTCAGCGCATTTCTAGCGCATTCCTATTGTGAAACCGTATAGTACGCATTGAAACTTCCACGTTAAGCCTGATCTGACACGACTGTAAAACTAAGTAGATAAGTGTTTAATATATTGTGGGCATAAACTGACAACAAACTGAAGACATTCATGTTCTAGAGATGCACAGCTAATCAAAATTAGTTTCTGCAATAATTCCTGTGATGTGGGGCATCAGTGAAAATGACAGCACAGTGAAACCCAGTCAATTTACATGGTGCAAATCACTTTTGTCTTGCGCTCATGGAACTGTACTGAAAAAATGGATGATATTAAGACAACAAAAAAAACCTGACTGTGTGATCACCTCCTCCTCCTCCTCCTCCTCCTCCTCCTCCTCCTCCTCCCTCTCATCATCATCATCATCATCATCATCATCATCATCATCATCATCATCATCATCATCATCATCATCATCATCATCACCATCATCATCATCATCATCATCATCATCATCAGTATTATCATGTGAAATAAGTGAAATATTGCAATACATAAGAGCTTTACTTCATGGTATATACACTAAGTGTTATGTCCTTCAAAACTGTAAAATACAATGCCTGGAAGAAATAATATTTTTACTAAAACATTGTTAAAAATTATGGATATTTAAAATTTTCCAAAGGCAGCTTTGTCTTGTAATTGAAGAAGTGGGGCCATTGATCGGGATAGCATATTTCTAGGCCTTTTGATGTACATTATAAAGGTAATCCTTTCATCAGAATTTTGTTTTCCCTTTTTTTCAGAACTTGATATTTTCTCAAGTAGAATCCTAAACTTTTTCAGATTTGAATCACAGGTATTTCAGGTCTTTACAGTTTTATAGTGATTAGCAATTTAAATTGCTCTCTCTGAATTGCTAAAACGAAAAATGTTATATTTATTTCCTCTATTTGTCAAATTGTGGCTATCTGTAGCTTGTCTTCACCTCCAAGCCTCGGTAATCTGCAACAAGATACATTGAGAAATGAGACATCGTAAAGTGTATATTACAAGTTATGGTGTTGAAAACATGAACACATCACATCCCACCCACTCCCTTTGACGCATGAAATAAGATTTTTAAAAAAAAATGTGCAAGGGGGGACGTTAGAGCAAGTTGGACAGTATGATGACTGACCATGCAAGACAGCACGAGGACTGTACACAGCTGGACAGCACCATTACTACACCATACTTCCCCGTACCATGAACCCCAAACATGGCGTACACCCGAAGGTGACTTTCACAAGTTTGATTTAACTTGCACTGGAACAGCATCGGGTGGCTCTCCGGCGAGCCGCTGTTCCTAGATGGTAGCGCACCAAAAAAATTGAAAATCTTTCCCAAGGGAAAGATGAAAATATATCATTCATTCGTGATAGCAAGTGGTATCCTCATCGAAATTTTACAATGCTTAACAAATTCACTGCTTATACATGTATTTACTTTTTTCTGATATATTTTCCCACTTTATTTTCTCTGTCATCATTAAGTAAACTATTTTTTACAAAATTTTCTCCTTTGTTCTTAGTACCACAGAACATTATGTGTATATATATAACAACTGACATACTAATGAGCTTCAAAACAAAAATCTTACACGCAATATTTTGAATGAGCACTGGCCTGTCTGGTATACTGGTGACGGTAGATTTAAGAATGACAAGACATTCCAGTTTCAAGAACTATTGTTAGGGTACTGACACGCAATAAATTTCTTTTAAACAGCACTGACGAACTCACCAGTTTTGCAAACATTTTAGAAGTTAAACTTTCTTTACATGTTTAAATCTGGCGTCCAGAACATTCACACACTTTACAGTCTGATGAGCTTACCTGTAAGCTTCCTTTTACTGTCACTAATGTAAAAACAGAGCATTCAAATGACAAATACTTCAAACCAAGCATCATTTATCATTAACAAACCATTACTCGGGATGTAAAAATTAATTTATGAAGTTGATATCAAACTTGTTAGAACTTTCTTACTGCTACAACCACAATTAATTTGCCTCCCAGGTAAGATTTCAAATGTTCCTGCATTTTAAGACAAACACTCAAACTGTGGAACGACACATTTTGTCATATGTAAACTGCTGACGTATCTTTTTTTTAATTCAGTCTCATAATTGTGTTTTTACATTGAAGTAATATGGTTTGACTTTATCTGAACTGCATCATCGTACTCAGGTGCGTTAAAAACATTATTGAATTGTAGTATATACTGTGATTTGACCCAACAATAAGCATTAAAGCATGAATTGGCCTACGTGACTAACAGAGTGTCAATTTTGTACACTGACGTTTTTTCTAAGAAACAAACTTGCTTAACATTATGACCGCTTCCGACTAAACGTGACGCAGAATTTTGCATCATCTTTATGATCATACTAGTGACGGAACCCACTGTATGCTTGCACGCCTCTGAGACTTTAACGCTGAACTGATGACATCATTGACGAAGCGTTCCCCTGCTATACAGAGTTCTTAATTTTACAAGCTAATGTCAGTTATGTTACATGCAAGTAATGTCACACATTTATATCTGATTTCACGTTATTTATCTGAAAAGCAAATAGGGAACGGGAGGAGCATAAATGATCTCCGACAAGTCTCGTTTCCGTTTCTATCTCAACCTGCGAATGTGTACAAACCCTAATTTGCTCATGGATTGATCCTATTTTTTTCAATACCCAAATATGATGTATATTCTAACTTATCAAATCAACATTATTCCCAATGAAGTGACGAAATTCCTTGCTGTAGGCTGGGAAAGCTCCTTGACACCAAGAACTGGTAAGTTCAAAACTCACACACACGAACTATAGCCTGCAACACAAAAGCAATTTATGAACTGGAAGGTAATTATCCGTTGCTTTTGTGTTCAGGCCTATATTTTGTGAGGAATTGCAGAGTTGTCCTTACTACCTCTTATGTGTTACTTCTCCCAGGTACAAAAAGCCACCATAAAGTTATACGAAACGCATATTGTTGCCTATGTTGATCCCTCGTGTGCTTATCAATTGAACCTATATGCATTATCCATATCTGGAATAGATTTTAACTTACTGTATTAACATTATTCCCAATGAAATGACCAAGTTTCTTGATATAGGCTGGGGAAGCTCCTGGACACCAAGAACTACTAAGTTCAAAACTCACACACACAAACTATAGCCTGGAACACAAAAGCAATTTATTATAAACTCGGATAAAAGGATCTGTTGCTTTTGTGTTCAGGCCTATATTTTGTGAGGAATTGCAGAGTTGTCCTAACTACCTCCTATGTGTTACCTCTCCCAGGTACAAAAAGCCACCTGGTCATCATAAAGTTATACGAAACGCATATTGTAGCCTATGAAAAACATGGTTTGCGATATCTATTGTCAGTGGCCTGACATCCCCCAAACTGTAGAATACTTCGGTACACATTGCCTCCTAATGTGAACACTCAAAGGGCCAGATGCCTACATGCATATAGTGGTCATGCGTTCTCATTTCTGGTTCTTGTATTTACACTCCAAAAATAACGGTTTCTGTTATTCCTGTGCGTGTCTGCACATTTTTTTTTTCAAAAATATTATAATGCACTCTTCTACATGCTACTGGATAGATCGATTCAAACAGGAGAAAATTAATCTGAAATTTAAAAGCATGTCACAAAATTGCAGTCAGTGAGTCATGAATTGTGCGCGACGATAGTCGGACTTACACTGTGTAAGATTAGGAAGAAAAAAGAAAAAAAAAAACGGGGAAGAAATGCTCGCCAAAACACGAATATTTTGCAACGTGATGCCTCTTGAATATTTGAATGTAGTCACCGGTATAATAAAGTGCGTTGGTTAGGAAATATAATGGCAGATAAAATATGCTCTCCCGAATGTCAAACCTCCCAACTTTCCGCAGGGTGCCCACCAGCTCCGTCTCCCTCACCCTCGCATGCTGTCAGTGTGTCAGCGTGGCGCGGTCGTGTGTCCTATTTCGGATAAACCTGTGGTTTTCCACTTTCAAAACGTACTCCGGTCTTCTACGATAACTTTTCCTGCAAAAATGAAATATTTATACAATTACGTTCATGTTGTGTAGATTGCCATGAAAACTTCATTTAAATTTGTGCAATACAAAATGAACAAAGCACGCATGCGCCAACACAATCCGAATCCACTGACAGGTCTGTGCAGACTGTGGTGTGCCATCCCCGTGCAGTAATTGCGCTTGCTTTGACAAAACCACGACAGACACAAGCTGGACGCACGTGGGCTGCACGTGCGGCACAAAGCAAAGTTTAACAAAAGAAAGCTATGGTTCACCAATTACACGTAATTGTCATATGGCTGGTAGGAATTAGCCAATCATAAGGCTCAAAAAGTATTGATTATATCCCATAACCATTGATTATGATAAAGAATGTATTATGAAACTTGATAATGCATCTTTTTTGGGCTGACCTTCACCCTCAATAATCGCAAAAGGGCCCGCAAAAAGAGTGAATTAAGTAAAACCTATAACTCACTCTTTCCGAATTAACCCTTTCAATGTCTAACAATAAAATTTGAAATGATTTACCTGAATTTCCATGATAAAAACTTTCCATTCAAGTACCAGCACTCACTATACCATCAGCCACAAAACTTCTCCGGGTCAGTAGTCTTGATGCAGTAGCATATCATGAACGCAAAGCAAACTTTGATTGTGAAATTGTAAAATCACTACAAATAAAAACCAACATACCTCCCAGTACTACTGGTGCCGTCATTTCTTTGGAAAAATAATTGCTGAGTTGCAATATTATCAATTTCAATTAGAGGCACGTCATCTTCCATTTTGTGGCAGCTAGCAGATTCACGAACGACCTGAACGTCTGAGCGAAATCACGAATGAAGTGACTCAGAAGTGAAATGACACTGTCACACGTGTGTGTAAGAATTTGATTACGTAACTGACAGATAATACGTTTTCAATCATGAAATCACTGATCCGACCTAAACACAAATGAGCATTCCTACCAGCCAATGACAAATGTGTTATAACATGAAAGGAGACGATTATGGCTATTACAACTGTCTCGTGGCTTCGCCACTCGCCAGTTATAAGCCATAATCGTCTCCTTTTCATGTTATAACTCTCACGACGATCTCGGGCGTTTGTTTGGTTAAGAATGTAGCACCTGGCAGATTGCCCTGGTTTCCCCTTTTACAGGAATGTTTAATCAAGTGAGAAGCTTGACCTGCTGGGAAACGGTGCTCATGACAGTGAATGACCCAAGATCAGAACACGGAAGACGCGTCGACCGTTCATGCCCTGTGCCTTGGTCCTTTTTCTTCCGGAAGGACAAGGACAAACGATTTAATTTCAGGCCAATATATATATATATATATATATATATATATATATATATATATATATATATATATATATATATATATATATATATATATATATATATATATATATATATATATATATATATATATATATATATATATATATATATATATATATATATATATATATATATATATATATATATATGTATATATATATATATATATATATTTATTTATATACACATACCCTTCCCACCCCCCTTCGTATTTTTTTAAGTTGAGCATGCAAAATGGTGAAATTTGACATATTGTGGGGACAAAATAATGCAATTTTGAACGGACAAATAATTGTACAAACACACTGAGATATGAGGCTAAAAATATAATTTACTGATACATGGCATTATCATAGAACTTCTACTGTGAAAACAATTCGTAACATTAAAGGTTAGTTCAAGTATATTGTTAATAACATTGACCTACTGTCAAAGGTCAAGGGTCAATTTGTTGAGGTCCAATCCATATGGCTATAAAATAGGTAAAGTTCCGGCCACGATCGGACTTGAACCTTTCAGTTCAACCGAAAACATAGCGCACATATGCCCGAGCATTGCCGCATCACTTGAATTAGGGGCGGATCCAGAAATTTTACAACTGAAAACCTGTACAGAGCGAACTGGATGCGAGCGCCTGAGGGGCCCGAAGCTTCACAAGCGGGGTCCGAGCCTACCTGCCCCCCCCCCTCCCCGTATTTTTGAAGTTGAGCATGCAAAATGGTGAAATCTGACACATTCTGGGGACAAAATCATGCAATTTTGAACAGACAAATAATTGTAGGCCTACAAACACCCTGAGTTATCAGGTTAATATATGATTCACTGATACATGGCATTATAAAGTTCCATCATTTTTCTTTATTATATACATCATATTTACTGACTTCTGAATGGTCCCGGGAGTGTCTTCTGACATTCAAATCACACAACACTAGAAATTATTGTCAGCAGGAAACGACTTACCACACGCCATCGAAGGTTAATGTTTGAAGGTAAAAGTATAGGAAATGTTCAGGAACATAAGCATCTGGCACTGATGTTGAAGTCTGATCTTCTCATATTGTTGCTGATGTTCTATCAGTGTTTGCATATGTCTGCTTTGTCCCTTCCGCCAGATTGCTGTACTTTTGTAGCAGAGCAGCCATTAAACATTCTGATTCATATGAACTATGCATGCGCAGCCACATGGGCAATGAGAATGGTTTGCATCCTTCGCAGTTTACAGTATAATTTAGACAGATTTATGTATTTTTGTACTTTTCCTTCATATGCCCAAGCCGGGCGACAAGTAAAAATTCGGGAGACTTGACAGGTCTGGGACTCACTGTTTGATTAAAACCAGACTCCGGCTACTACTTTACTGGCAATTATATTTTTCATGTACATTAATGAGTGATGTTTGCAGAGTTACAAAGTAAATATGTTTCACTTTGTATGTGTGTGCGGGCACACCCCCGGCACTCCCTCTGGATCCGCGCCTGGTTATATATGTGTGCATTGATATATCCCTTTACATAAGGCCCACTTTTTGGAAGAAGGCTCAAATGTATTGTTTCTTGTTTTGAGCTTGCACTCTTTCCGCACGGAACCGACATATGTACATGTATGCACGATACCATGTGGCGAAATGTATGTTTTAGAATAGTAGACATCCAGGGATATATTTCTGTTTCTCCTGCGCCATGGAGCCTCTCATTGGATACGTACTGGCCTTCGTTCCATTGGTTGACATAAAGCCAATCTGGCAGAGGTGTCATCATATTCACGAAATCATGATATTATGAGTCACATCCGCTACGAGATTTTATGATACAATCTGTTCATGGTATTTGCATTTCTCAGCTTCCGTGCACATGAGTAAAAAAAGGACAATATTTTCGATTGAAAATAAATCAAATATGAAGGAACGTGTTCATCTTCAGTAGACTACCGAGGGGTAAGGCTTGTCTTTGATGTGTATTGGGCAAATAGTCTGGGCAATCGACTGCAGCACTGAAATTATTAAAATGAGATGGTTTAATCAAGAAAGCCACTTTCTTTGATATAACAACAAGACAATGGATCGATAGAGATATACTGCAATCTCTGGCAGCAATCTTGGTTCTTTTTACGCCAATTTTCCCAGACCCATTCTTATTACCCAGTAATTACAGACCCCTGTGGTCAGAACCAAGATGAGCCAAAACAGGCGCACAAAACAAATACATCCGTGATGAGGCGGCGGACAAATATACATATACGTATACACGTTCAGATTACTGACCGTATATTTGTTCCTGCCAAGAATAAAGCATTTTGTGATCAACGGTACCTTGCTTTCGCTCCTTTGCGAGTGCGTGCAAAAAGACGCTGTCGATATTTTGAGGTGACTTTCCTAGCTTGTACTCACGATATACAAGCACTTGCGTAACTCTATATACCTATTATCATAATGTGCTTTGACGTCTGCATAAGCGCACGAGCACATACACACACACGATATGTGTTTGCATGTATGCAAAGGTTTTTAATTCTAAATTCGCCTTACCTTCATCAAAATAAATCTTTGAACATCCATATAGAAACATTCAATGTTGATAATTTTCTCGGCTTGGTTTCTTTATTTTGACTAACAAGCGAACTGCCAAACTATACATAACAGTAAGAATATATTTCAGTGTTCCATAATTATTTACTGTTAAGCGTGCAATCAAACGACCCAGATGAAGAGTCAATAACTCAGGTGATCTTTTACACGTAGCTGCACCCTTTTATATCGGTGTCATATTTGTTTTGGGGGAGTAGTAAATTAGATTTTGAAATGGGTCTGTCAAATATTTGACCCTCTGCATAAAGCAAATGATTGTTTTTCAGGATTAGTTTCCATTTAGAACTATATTTGAATAATACTGCGTTTAAGCATGCCAGTTGAGATATTCAGCTTCCACGCCCCTATGATGTTCGCTCATAATATAATTACCCCCGACATAAATGTTCGCCACCTGCTCTTGTTGACTTGCCTTTATTGATATGACGCCAGTATGTCATACATGTTTTATGACTTGCTTATTGTTCAAAAGTGCCATATTCCATATTTTCCTCCTTTGAGATTACACAGGTTTTACAAAATTGATGAGAAGACAGAGAAAATTGCGTATAAACGTGTTACGACACTCGCCACCTGACAACTGCATTTCTGACAAGTGTAACTCGTGCCCAGAATTGTCATCTTACCACCATACATAACGTAGACGAGTCAAATCTGCCAAGTGACAAGCAGACAACCACCATGAAGGCTTTGAAGATTTGAGGCACCATGGCCAATATACGGACAGAAAAAAGCCACACCATATTTCCTGCAATGGTCGTAATATGCCGTCCGCACGCTACTTGGTTATAACTAGAATGACAAGGTGAAAAACGTAAGGGTATTCCCAATCATTTTAAGATATTAAGGAATGACTTTTATGATGTGTGGCGATACATCCATGCAAAGGGTGCTTTAGACACCTGGGGCCGTGAAGTCAATTATATGCCCAGGCTGTAGACATGCGCCGAGTCTCAAAGAGTTGTCGTTACCTCGTGTTAGCCCCTGTAATATTTCCATATGCATTAAACAAAGATCAACATCTTTGCATCAGAAGCAATTTCTCCTGCAAAACATAAAAGCTGGATACCTATAGTGCACAAGTGTGTGAAATTCACACATGAAAGGATATGGGGTTGCAGTTTCGGGAAACCCAGGGCATTACTCAACTTATTGCATCAGAAGCTGTTACGGGTCCAACCACTCCACTTTTGACGGTAGTCAGTTGGCTCCCTTTATATATATATGTTTTTAATGAAAACGATTAGGAGACAGGTTACAACGTTGGTACTAGTTCTTCTGTGTGCTACATAACGCATTCCATAGAAATACAAAGCTAACAGACAAAACATTATGCACTCAAACGTGCATGTACAATATTTGTAAATTGATATACATGTATAGACCTTGAAGTAAGGTAATCTCTATGATGAATTGTTCAACTTATTCCAGTATGTTTTTGTTCAAAGAAAACGTATCGTTTTGATCGCCAAACAACAGGTTGTTACTTGGGATGTTTAAATTGACCAGTAAAGCTGAAAATTGTAGGGTGAAAGTTTCACAGTTTTTTAGAATATAACTTCGAAGATGTGTCAAGTTGAGTATGGTTGCAGCCTTTGACGGGAGGAAAGTGGGGCCTGACAGGCTGTACAACGACATTACAATGCAATTCTGAGTTTAATGGCCACATGATCATTATGGCATCGGTTTTGTGCTGTCTTCAAAAGACAATCTATTTTACGAGGGTGCCTCAGTTGGTTGACGGGGCAGCATGGCATTACTTGTTCACTGAGACTCCTCGATTAACCCAGATTTATTCGCGGTAATTTAACTGGTCTTGCTTGTCTCTCGAGCCTTTTGACATAGCTCTTTGATCTTTCAAAACCTCAAAACCTTTGGGAGGGGAATGCAACCAGGTTTATCATGCACATGAATGTCTCGAGTCATAGGAATGGGGGCTAGATAGAGCCTATTTAGCCTCCTTGGTATTAGTATTTAGTACTGTGGTGTGTATTAGTATAAGGGTATTTTGGTGCCTCCATGACACGACTTGAGTAACGTATTCATTGTGCCATGTGATATGAGTTTGTGACGTCAGATTTACTTGTACTTTTTTCATGTTTCCCTAATTGCAACGTCTAACAAATTAAAAATAAAATAGTAATGGACCTCCCTTATAGACCGTAAGAAGGGTCATACAATTAAACCTTTTGTACGCCACTTGAAAATGTCTACTTTCAACCCAAAAGAGGAGCAACAGTGCTACATCCTTTTTAGATCAAAGGACAAACAAAAAAGAAAAAGAGAGGTCACCTACCGACACACGCACACACACACGCTCACACACAAAAACACGTTCCGTAACCAATCCAGTCAATATCTATGTCTAAATCGATGCCTTGATTAATAACTGTTATCACGCTCGATGCAAACATTTTGAAAATTCAAGCCTTCAACTGCCAAATGAATTAATAAACGGTTCATCAGCAGGCAACCATCAAGCATGTTTCGCAATGTTAAGTCCCCGGACATGCTTTTTACATTATGGCGACTGCTTAACTTTACCTTATATTTGACAAAAACGACCAACTTTAAGAATGTAAGAACGTTGAATAATAGCAAATAAATCAATCAGAATGGCAAGACATAGTGAGCAAATATGAACTGATACATACACAAATATACAGAAAAAGCGGTAAATTCAAAGATCGAGTAACCCCGAAAAAGATTCCATGTGTTTTGCCAAACCTGCTCAGACAAGGCACATCAAATAAACCCGGCTACCTACAAATTACAGTACAAAATGACTACGTTGAACTTGGACTTACCCAAAGGTGTCACAAATCAACTGGCCCCTCGAAAACACAAGGACAAGTACCAATCATCTTGTGTTTTCAAATTGGTTATTTTATTTAGGTTGAAACCATCGTTGTTACATAACTATAACAGTCATAGACCAGACACACAAACAAAACCTTGCCTCTGGCTGTTGTAAATGTGTCCAAGCATTCGTAAAATGATTTAAAGTGGTGTTTTAATTGAAATGGTTGCGACCTTTTAGATAAAATCATATTTGTAGAGTGCGTCAATAAAAGCAAAAGAGTAAGTAGCCCGTACTGCTATTTAACTAAAGATCACGAATAATAAAAAGTGAATGATGGTGCCACATGTTCATATGGCCAATATGCCCTCTCGCAGTTAGGCTTCACACGCAGACGGATATAGCCATGGCGTGTACATACACACATGACGCCATGACATGTTCCAAGATCCCAACTCAACTCCATACAGTGGTCCATTGGATTAGGTCACGATTCGACTCCGTATGACATTCTAGTTTGTTTCGTAAGTTGATCAATATTTTTCATGTTCACATTGGATATTTCTTTACAGGGAACACTTTCAAACGGACGCTGCGGTTACCTGACAAGGTAACAGGAGCAACCAATTTGTAACAAATAAAGGTACGAGAAGAAAGTGTTCTCTCACCCAGGTTGTCAAACATATTTATTAAAGAGTTGCCTGGCACCATGCAATCTGCTGAGGAGGATGTCATGATTGGTGATCAAAAGTTCAACACACGTGCCAATGCAGATGACATAACTCTTTTCCTGTCACGTGTACCATGTTTGTAATTTTCAGTAAATACATGTGCTGAATGTGCTAAAAATGCCGATTAAACTTTGGTGTAAAAATGTATGCCCATTGGCAAACCAGTTTTTCATATCCGCTTAGGCTGGCAGTTAGATGACAGTGTATTGATGTGGACGAACCTTTAAACATTCTGGGAGTCACTTTTTTTCCAAAATGATAACAAATACGTTAACCATTTCGTAAATCGTATTTCATCAGCCAGGAGTTCAATGTTCGGGTTGTGCAGTTCAGGATTTGGTTTAAACGTATTTTATTCGAAAAAACAATCGGTCAACAGGCACAATGCCTATGGCAAGACCTTTTGTACATAAATTGACAATACATACATACAATGTTGGACTGCCAGATAACATATAGTTACACGCACAGTACGTTGCAGACAGCAGAAAGTGAAAGGGAGGAGGAGGAGAGGCTATTGGGGAGTGCGTGCTAATTTGATCGTCCATATCTTAAACAGGCTACGATATCTGTATAAATTTAAATTGCAATGAGACGTACCTGATTGAAAGCTTTACTGAAGTTGACTAATCCTTAAATCTTTCAGTTCAGGATTTGGTTATCGAGGTCTTTGTGCTAGCAATAAAGTTCACCCGTGGAACTCTGCAGGTGTTCCTTCCATCATATATGTTTTGGAAAGTATCCCAACTCAACTCCATACGTCTTACAGACAGACAGTTAAATTCCGTTCCATCTGTTACTTTGAAAGCCGTTTTCAGCCTTGGTAATCAATTTCAACATAGTAAACTAGCGAGGTTACTAGTACCAGATGTAGCAAATATATTTAATGTAATAAACTTTCAATTGTGCAAATAGCACACTGGCAGGATGTCACAGCACAGGGACAATCAGCAGAGCGGGTGTCCTAATGTTCTTGTAGAAACGAACGCATAGATATGGACCACCAAAGCCAGTGTCTACCGAGATACGCATTAGGGTTAGAAGGGAGAAAACCAAACAAGGCGCCCCAAATGCTGCTTTCTTGCTCTAAACACCCTCTGCTCCCCGACACATATAATTCATGTACCAAATGAATCGTCTAAATACACTCTCTCGATCCCTAACGACTAATTCAGTTGTCTGGCGTATTTTAGTCCACTTTGGCCACCAAATATTAGGAATACAAGGTATTCTCCTCGTTGCCTCTATGTATAAGGGGAAAACTCTCCAACTTTCTGCCTCCCTTACCTCTTCATGTTTGGGGTACCCCTCTCTGGACGTAAAGATGGATGGCGTCGTTGATTGCCTCCATTATTTGGTACATCATCCTCGGTTTAATCACAGACAGGGTGGATAATACAGCTGTTTGTTCGATATAAATCATTTTAACTGCAAATCTCAAGTTTCGTGTTGCATTTTATTTTCTGTCATGCATATAAACCTGGTTGCCTTAAGTGAGGGGCTCCAAGGGGTATTTGCATGACACGTTATCATCTATATTTATTTCTCGTGAACTGTGAAATCGAAGGTTATTTTAGCCTGATTCGTGATTTTCTGATTATAAGTATTTGCGTGATTCGTTATTCTATATTTATTTCTCGTGCACTCACTGTGAAATCAAAGATTATTTAACATGACTCGTGTTTATGAGTAGTTATTCACGTAATTGTAATTTTTATGATTTGGATCAAGCCGTGAAAGTACATTTAAATTTTCTGTGAACCGTGATTTATGTGTTGAAATGTCTTAATTTTGGGAGTCTGTAATAGCACAGATCTTTGTGCTATTTGACCCAATATCTCTCTCTTCAACGAGTCGCCTGGTTTCACGCTACGATCAGCCTCGAAGTTACACATTCGTGGATAGGAAATTTCGCCCCGAGTGCCCGTTAGAAAGGGTGTTAGCCTCATTGCAATTTTAGAAAGGAAACAAACATGAACAATTTGCAGACACATTTTATTACTTCTGTGTAATTCAATACAGGAACTTCAGGGATATAAGCAACATGCAAATACACAATACAGAAACAGTTTCTGACCAGTATATAGATCCTAGGGTAGGAACTATTTCCAAACAGTGCCCGAAGCGCATTTGAGCGTCTCTGGCGATGCCATTCCGATGTTATTGCGCTTCCAGTTTGAGTTTTTAACAGAAAGGCAACTACCCTGAAACTACTCATAAAATAAGAAATGGTGTTCCGGAATCGGTTTAATTGAAGCATACAAAACCAGAAATGTTGTCCGTACTGGACGTTTTGTAGGTGTGCAGGTAGAACGTTTGTATCAAGGGCATCCGTTCAAAGACAATTGTAACCACGGGTATCTGGGTGTTCGGTTATAACACTATATCAAATCGAATCTTTCGGTTAAATTCTGTCACTGCACGCAGATTTTACATATCATAAAAATCTGAACGAGGCTTCTTAAGAAAGGCTAGTATATAATCTACAATTCCCTGCTATAGTCTATCGTTTGCACGAGTTTTGACGATAGGGAAGGGCAAACAACGATTTCCTACGGCCACGCTGTAGGGCAAGATGCAATTGGTTGAAATCGTATCACGGGTGCTTAAATGCTTTTATATTTATTAAGATAAAATACAGAATTGCGGGTCCTGGAAGCCCGTAATGTATCGTACCAAAACCGCAACATGCGAGCCCGGATTCATAGGCACACATGCATGAACTCAAAGCTATTTTACATCCACTAATCAGGACTTGTGTGTGCACTCATTAGGTTAAACTTCACTATTTTGGAATAAAATTAGTTGACTAAACAGCTGTTGCATGCGTCTTTTAAACATTATGCACATTATGACACTATTATAGACGGTTAATCTGAAGTGACGACCAGTTGGTATGAAATTTTTAACATTACGCATACAACTAATCTTTCATATGATAGATCCTCTGTACCTTATTCGAAATCGTATGGATTTCACACAAATTGGCCCTCGAGACCCGGTGCCATGGAAGCCCGTTGTGCTTTGCCTGATGAATAATGGGATATCCCAGTCCATGGGATAAGCCATACTATTCGCGTTACTGAATTAAGCAAAAGGACTTGTGCACTTGCCAAAAACCTGCCCTGTAGCTTGGGACCCTTTAAACTGAAACCTAACGTTAGACTTGCAAGTTGGCAGTCTTGTGCATTGGAGCCTATGTCTAAACGGAATCAAAAAGGGTCCTCTAATTTTGTTGTTTAGATGTGTGAGGCCGTACAAAGTATTGCACATGTGCACCTACTGTTTGTATCTGCACGGACATCAGAGAGGTCAAACCTGCAATCTTCAGGGCAAAGTAGTGAAATCGCTTTGAATGTTTCGCTTGTTATTGTGATGTCTTGACATGAGGACGGGCATTTGTTAAATCAAAGAAAACCAAGACTGCGTTACGTGGGCCCATGTCAACTACCTATAGAAGGTTAGCTGCGCATAAATATATAAAACTCCTTTGTAAAATGGTACAGGGTAGGGCTAGTTCATTGGGAATAAAAAAAATAACCAGTCTAAGCTTAAGTTAATCATGTTTGCCTGAACATTGTTTTGATGATAAAGACACCTAATTGCGAAGTCTTTATTATAATATTTTATATGCAAGGAATAAAAGAAAAAACAAAACAAAAAAAAAACAAAAACAAACAAAAAAAAACTTAAAAAAAAACAAAAACAAAAAACAAAAAACAAAAAAACAAAAAAACAACAAAAAAAACAAAAACAAAAACAAAAAAAAACAAAACAAAACAAAAAAAAACAAACAAAAAAAACAAACAATACTTAAACCCCAACAGGTAGATCAGTGTCATGGAAATCCCACAGATGTTAGTATTGTTACTCTTTCTTGTAATTCAAATGTGGCCAAGAAAAAAAAATACCCACGTTGTCTGCTGACCAACATATTTCTGGCGATGGTGATAACTGTTATTTCTTCAGAAACCCAATGGAACGACTATTGGATACTTCGTCCATACTGCCAGCCTGGCCTAAGTTAGAGTTAAGTCAGAGCCTAAAACTAGCACTATGGTATGAAGGACTTGCACTGTTTTTACTAGCCTACTTGTAAAGAAATCAGACCGTGCAATCTGATGTTTGGTGAAATGTAGGCTCGTGTAGTATTGGCCAAATTCGAACCATTATCCATGTTTTAAACCATGATAATGCAGACCACAGTTTACGAGGCATGCAGCCATATGGTCAGTTACAATAGCTTCATAAGCGAGGATAATGATAATGTCAAGTCATGATTATAGTAATGAAAGAAGCAGCAATTGAAGGTTGATAATAGAGTTACAGTAACATGATTATGACCCAGCACCTTTTAATGCTTGTAATTATATTTACTTCATAATTATGGTATGAAATAACACACACACACACACACACACACACACACACATACATATATATATATATATATATATATATATATATATATATATATATATATATATATATATAATATGTTCAGATCCCGAAATTGCAAATGTTTATATTATGTAATCAAGTTATAACATGGACGTAAGCATAGGATGAACCCTGTGAATATCAGATAATCATTTCCAGGATACGTTTTTGTGCGCGTACACGACGCGTACACGCCTCCATGGTGCTCGGCATACTTTGGCGAAAGCTGGGTTTCCATGTGCGCGTATTGCGTACTGCGTATTGCGTACTGCGTCGTGCGTAGTAATTGATTGACTTAGAATTAACTACCCCATTTCCATGTATGCGTAGTGCGTATTGCGTTGTGCGTACTGCGTGTTGCCTGTGTGTTTCAATCGCTCTGTGTCGCGATTTTGTACGCATCACGCAGGGTAGACGCGCGTAACATACACAAAATGGCGCCAAATCCTACCAAAGTAAACATACATACGTGCAGCATACACCTGATTTGCGGAAACATGGAAAATGGTATCCGCAGTACGTAATACGCACCCCCAACTACGCAATACGTTGTACGCAATGCGCAATACGCGCACATGGAAACCTAGCTTTATTTGTATGTTTTAATTGCGTCGATGAACTTCAAAAACGTATCTGGTGGGATTATTTAACACAAGAGACATTCCTATTGGCAATTATGGACCTCTGCATCTGCATTTGGAACTTAATGGTCACTTTTTTCGGCACATGATCTGGACACAATATGCCGACTTCATCATGGGCTAAAGTCAGCATCTGCCGTATCAGTTAGTACAACAGAGTTACGCATAGATAAGCATCAGCTTTTCCTACGATACCGTAAGTACAAGTTTCATTTTAAATGTTATAACTTTAATCACACAGATCTTTGGTCACAAGGAGCGGTCTTCAGGATGAGCTTCCCTTCTAAAGGAACAACATTCCCAAGTAAAGTCAACATAGTTAGGGACTACAAACGAGCTTCACGACAAAAAGGGTGATGTCCCGGCCAGGCGATTGTGCTCCATATCCCCAAAAAGGGAACCAAGACTCTTAACACTATATACTCTGGGGGCTTAAGTGGCTACCCGCCAAAGCAAACGACAAGAACGTAGAGCAATCAAAACAAAAAACCAAAAAAAACAAAAAAACAAAAAAAACAAAAAAAAAGACGAAAAAAAAAAAACAAAAACAAAAAAAAAAACAAAAAAAAGGGAAAAAAAAACCACCAAAAAAAAAAACCAAAAACAAAAAAAAACAGAATAGATGTTCTTTTACATGCCTGTCAATATAAGCAACTGTAAGCTTACAGGATCTGAGAGCTAGCTGACGGCAATGAACTTACTCCTAACCACACCCATCCATACCCCCCACCCCAACCACCCCCACTGCCAGGGGGGTGGCCAGCTCCTCAACAGGTCTGATACTTGCTGAACTGTGCTGACTGTCACAGCGGGTGATAGCTGCATTTTGTCACATCTACGGCCAGCTTCTCACTGGGGCTGAAACTACCTGAACTGTGCTGACCTTCACAACAGGAGATAGCTGACTTGTGCTGAATTCGTTTCGCTCTGCCTAGCACTAATCCCACAGCCTGACCATGGCTTTTGTGAAAAAAAACTGCTGACTGGTTTCAGTCAGACCCAGTCCGCTTGAAGTCAGCACCAAAGGCAAGATTCAGCAGTTTTGCACCTTCCTTGTGTTAAAAACTGTCAAGTTTCACAGAAAAGAGCCATCGCTCAAAAAACATCATAATGTGACAGATTAAAACAAGAAAACGAAAAGCTACGAAAACAATGTGCGGTATTAGAAAATGACAAAGAGAGAAAGAGTAGGGAGCTAATGTCAAAACAGGATGATCTAAAGAATGCTCAAGCAAAAAATTAACAGTTTGGGTGACAGGACCATTTACAGCGAACGGAAATACGCCAGAGCTTGGAGAAGAAATGCTGGGGAAACTAAACACCAGCCAACCCCTTTCATGCCATTCCCAAGACCAAAGCAGCAAACAAGCAACCAGCTTCATCCTCTGCAAAACCTTCACCCTACTGCCCACAACATCCTGGTTGTAATGACACCCTGTCAGAACCAAAGTTCGCCGACCAGCCCAGGGCAACAAAACCATGGGACCCAAGCCACAGGCATCTACTGGCGGTGGCAGAAAAGGCAGCTCCCCCCCCCCCCCCATCCTCAATGAACAAGAAAAAGCTGCGTATGTTTGACAGCTTCAACACCAAGAAGCTGGCCTCAATTTATTCACTGGTCAGTGTCTCCAACACCGACTCAAATTGGTATGTATTTTAGGAGCCCCAAATAGAAAACATGTGCAGATATAAATATTTATTGAACTAGTTCCCTAACCACAATGATGGACAGACTCATTGACAGTGGTGAGGCCACCTTTCCAGAAGCCAAAATTCTCACATCTGGTCTGGCCAGCTACCGAATCAGGAAAACTAACAACAAAATAGAGACTCAATACTTACACAAGACGCCGATGTAGTATGCCACCAAACTCAGTCTACATAATCAACACTGACCTACATCTAAAAAAAAGACGACATTAAATTTACTAACGGTGCAAGAAAACTACTGGTGAATAAAGTAAAACACCTGATCAATCCAGCCAACTAATAACTTGGGCAAAGCCAACTTCCAGTATGAATTCTCCTGATATGGGCAATCCCTGCAGTAGTACTACACAGCGTATTTAACAATGAGGCATCCGGAAGCCTAAAGAAACCACATGTGTGTACAGTATGGAATTTTCGCTTTATAAGTCAAACAACTCCATGGCAGTGAGATGCAGCAATATTTATTCCAAAGTCACAATGTTGTTCTGTTGGAAACCATGTAACCAGCTGAATATTCCGTTAATATTCCCTCACATACTTTAACTTCCCGCAGACAGACCAAAATGCCCAGGCACGCAGAACATCAGCATGTCTATACGGAATGATATAGCAGTGAAAGGTATTTTACACAATGCTATATGAATGTGCGTTTTAGCGCAAATGGAAATCATGAGATTCCATGTAGGCCGAACATATATGGACGTGCTTTATTGGATTTGTGTAAAAATACTGATTTAAAGATATGTAACTGCCGTCTTGGCCAGGATAAGAATGTTGGAAGCTACATTTGTCACACAATTTGTGGCAAAAGCGTGGTTGATTACCTTTTTAGCCTTTCCTTGTTATGTTTGGTAATATTACTAACTTTCATATCGACTCCTTTCATGTTGAATCTGATTACATGCTATTCATTTTGAACTTTGTACGAATAAAAGTGTGCAGGAGTTGCAGGTAAACAGTCATGGTGATTCATGTGGATACAAAGCAAGTGGGTTTACGCACAAATGGGATAGGACTAAATTACAAGCTTACTTTGAAAGATTCTCTTGGGACATAGCCAATGAGATTTTGTCTGATTTGGTATGCACATGTATGTTAGACGTGGATTGCTCAGTAGATGCTGCTTGTGACATATTCTAAAACTACTTAGAACATGGCATAGACCCACTGTTTGAGAAACAAAAGTACGGTTATTCCAGAAAATTTCCCAAGCCATCCAAGGATCAATGACGACTGCAGGCAGCTTGAAAGAAAGGTGAATAATTTTACCAAGACTCATGGCCTAGCAAACCTGTTAATATGGCATGAATTTTCAACTTTGCAAAAAGATAATTGACGTGTAGTTCATAGACGATACCTATACACTAAAATGTGCTGCACCACCAGCAGATACAGAGTATTTTCGACACACAATTCTTCTCATATATTATGGATAATAATCTAGATGAAAGTTCCTATATTTTAGGCCTGACGCAGTTTATGTAGTTCGTGGAATTCCAAATCAACCAATAGAAGAATAGACTTGCTCAAGTCTCACTTGACTGTCTTCCCTATTTTATTTAAATTAAATTCATTACAAAATAAAACTTGAAACCCGTCAAACACATTATAGCTTTTTACTTTTGTAATACAGGTAGGCCCCTAAACCTAGCTAATTGGCTTAAATCGTGTCTATAACCAGAAAACAGACTAGCGCTGGGCGTTTACACTGTGTTTTTTTACACAGACAAGTGAGCCGTCATAACGCACCCCTCTTCGGAAGGCAAAGCTGTTAATTTAGTGACTGTGTAATGAAGGATTTATTGCGGTGCACCGCGTCAGGCGGAGGGCCTGGTGTCAGCAGCTGGAGGGAGACCGTCAGCTTTGTCTCGCTTGAGTGGTCAGTGACTAAAATAACCACGCATTCATCAAAGACCACTTAAGTTACTACTTAGCCTTATCACAATGATAATGGAATTAGAACTGACTTGGACTCAGTAGCTGCTACTGTTGAAACCGGCACGGCGAGTGTCGACCATTAAAAAAAAATAACAATAGGGCCTACTTTATAACACTACACTGTGTAGTTGGCATAATATTATACAGTTAATTTTGTGGAGGGGCAAATGTATCGCACCTCTGAGTGGGACCTCGGGATGGGAAAAGAAGGACATGCACCAGGGACTTGTGCAAGTCTAATAGAAGAAGAGCTGGTATATTACTTACGTAAATTGAAAAGTCCAAAGCGTTCGGACATGATGCAATAAGTTGGAATTTTTTTAAAGTACGCAGACAAAATGTTTGCTCCACCATTGCTAGCCCTTTACAATTTTATTTTAAAGATTTTCCAAGCCAATGGTCAGCGGGAATTATCAATCCTTTGCACAAAAAGAGGGGAGAATAGTAATCCGGAAAACTATCATAATATAACATTACTAGTAACACTTGGACAATTATGTAATTTTGTAAAATTGACCTCTCGCAGGATAAGTTTCAAGCCGTGATGCTCAATTTCATAAGCGAAAACAACGTCGGGTATGTGGCAAGCATTGTGAAGTTCTAAAAAATAAATGTTTGAAACTGCTACAATGAAGGTTAGATTGCGAGGCGTCTTGAGTGAGCCTTTTGAAAGCAAATCCGGTGTACTCCAAGGTGGGGTAACTAGCCCCAAGCTGTTTAATTGATACATGGGTCAATACTTAGATGGAGACTGCGGATTATTCCTGCAAGAGCTGCTTCTTTTCTGTTTTTTATGCATACGATTTTGCCCTCTTTGCAGCAACACCTGAAAGACTGCAAAGACAACTAGATTGTCACTTCGACTATTGTTGACTGAGGCGTTTTACTTGGAATAATTTCTTTTGTGTATCTGATTGAGTTCAACAGTTTTATTTTATGTTTTACTATTATCATTTTGTATTCATATAATTTCGATGTATTTTACATGTGCTTTTGCTTTCTCCGCTTGCGGGTGTTCAATAAATAATTATTATTGTAGACAATGGCACCTAATTGGAAACCTCCCCAAAACCGAATCAATCGGTTTCCACTTGCGCAATTGTGCCGAAAACCTTACATTTGATGGCAAATCTTGAGAGATTACCGAAAGTGTTAAAAACCTTGGCATTGTTCTCAACCACACAAAGCGAGACCCATTAAGACGCGCACCGACACAGCTGGCAGAACAGGTCAGGCGATATAGAATGAGAATCAGAATATGTTTTATTTGACATAAGAAATACAATGTAAAACAGTCAGCAAATATAAGTATAGTGCAAATAACTGCGCTTAACAAAATAAAAAATGAATACAACAAGATTGAGACAGGATGACCCCAACTAAGGATTGAGAAACCCGCCATTGCTGGGGCCACCTAGCGAGATAAAAAGAAGTACAAATTACAGCATATTGTTACGAGGTTAGCATTGCTACTAACATTTGCTAACCACAAAAATTACCTGTAACATACATAACAATTTGTTCTGCTACATTCATTATTCTGGTAATATATATACAATAAAACTTTGCGTAACGTGAGAACCCATAATACGAATGTGTATCAATTTTGTACTTAATACATGGGGGGGGGGGTGCAATAAAAGAGGAATGTAACACCTGATTGAAGTTTTTACTCTTGTTTTTCTTTGTGCCGAAATTCTGGAACTTCTACTAAGGCGGGTAAAATGTAAATGAGTAGCGGATGGCAGTCCAAACATATCAGAAAAAAAGCCACGTGCTTCGTTTATTGAATATTTGTAGTAAAATATAAGTGCTTTTAAACGTAGAAGGTCCTGAAGTTTCAGACGTTTCTGTCGCTTAAAAAGTAGATCAGTCTGTCCATAATATCCAGCATTGGATATTAGACTAACAGCCATCTTCTGTAATTTAAAAGTGCGATCTTGGGTGTGGACTCAAGCAAGTATGCCAAAATTTAAGTGTGACAGGAACAGGGATTTGTACATAGTTAAACAACTTACACACACACACACACACACACACACACACACACACACACACACACACACACACATATATATATATATATATATATATATATATATATATATATATATATATATATATATATATATATATTTGTGTGTGTGTGTGTGTATAAGTTGTGCTGTAATACTATGGGCGAGCCGCTTCCCACAATATAAAAATGTTCGATTGCCAAATGCTCCCTATTTTAGAGTATGGGTGTAAAGTTTGGAAAAGAGATGATGAATACGATGTATTAGAGAAGATTCGACTGCAACAGCTAAAATATATGTTTGGTGTCCGTTTTCATACGCCAAATCTCGGCATATTTGCTGACATTGGTCGCTTTCCTCTATATTTGCGCCATAAATTTAGAATGGTCATGTATTAGTTGTATATTCTGAAACTCCCATAAGATAACGTACTTAGGTGTGGTGACGCAACCCTTTTGGACTTGCATAAATATGGTCAAAACAATTGGTGTACAGTGGTATCTCAATTTCTGAAAAGTGTTAATCTGTACAATCTTTGTGAAAATCAAATGGTGACAAACGAAAAAGAGTTTCTCTCAGAAATTTCAAGGTAAAAAATATTTAGTCAACATGTAAATGTAATTACTGCCCAGCTGACAGCGTTGAACATTGATTCGAAGCTAGGATCATATAAATCATTCAAGTCTGAATGCTGTGCGGAGCCCTGTCTTTTTTGTACTGCCTAGTGTACCATAAATACAAGCTATAGCCAGATTTAGGTTCAGCTCGCACAAATTTAGGATTGAAACAGGTCGACATACGAGACCTGTCACTCCATCTGATGAGAAGAAGTGCCTGAAAGGTCTGTCAGGTTCTGTTGAAAATGAGCAACATTTCATCATAAATTGTGCAAAGCACGACCAACAGAGACAAAATTTATTTGATTTATCTAACAAAATTTCAACGACTTTGGCGCCCTGGATGATGATGAGAAACTTGTATCTTTAATGCGGCCAAAACAAAAATACATTGTGTTTGCTCTAGGTTGACACTTGAACAAATGTTTCAGGAAATCAAGACCGACCGATTAACCATGCTTCTGGGTGCCGCTCTTACAATTATACATTTTGACCATAACATTCTGATTTATCACTGATGACATGACTAAACACTGAATATTTAGTTAGTCTTTATGCACCTTATCTTTATATTTCGTCAGGTTTCACTGCATTATGTACTTTATGTATGCACTTATTTATGGATGACGACGAATGAGTCTTACCATACTCTGTTATATATATATATATATATATATATATATATATATATATATATATATATATATATATATATATATATATATATATACATATATATATATATATATATATATATATATATATATACATATATATATTTATATATATATAGCTTGATCTACGTTTGGAATGTTGGCTTACACACAGAGTGGCTACGTTTAGTAAAGAACTCACACCGTGATATATCATATTTGGTAAAATATACTCTTACACCTAGAGTGGCTAAATATCACAAAGAAATCCGACTGTACCATCTGATGTTCGGTAAAATTTAGGCTTCCATCCAGAGTGGCTAAGTATCGTGTTAACCACTTGCATATGATAAACTCAAAACTATAACACCGCCAAGTAATGCATCCTTTTGGCAAGTCTATTCGAATGAAGGAAGGTGGCGCATACAGACAGGAAACCACAAATTCAGCTACCCATTTTGGGAATGCCTCGTGTGGTTTTTAGGATGTGGCCATGTCTATACAACTAGACGTTTGTTATGCATTGTTCGATGGAGGTTTTGTTAGCACTATGATACAAATAAGTTCAGTCAGTAACGTTGACGAGACGTTATTCAAACCTTGAACAAAACCCTACAGCCTCATACAGTAAAGACGTCTTCTTGGTGCTTCAACAATTAGTTGCCTCGCCTATTCTCTCAAGCTACATTCACGAAGAATGATGTTCACTAATTCACAGGTCTCTGGGTCTGAATGGATTAATCATTTGTTCATATGCATGAACGTATTGCAAACACATCAATACATTAAAGGTATTCTTATAGAGGTAGTGTCTACACTATATATCTCACACAAAATAGAGACTTTGTGTTCCACTTGTACAAACAGCTATCGTGACTATAATTGGCCAGTCCTTTATAATTTGAATACCAAGCTATTAATTATAGCTATAACTTGTATACAAATCACTCCTCTGTCTCTACAGATCCGCTGATAAAAGTGTAATTTATCTTAATATATTTCGTAGTATCCGTCGTAGATTGTCTTAATTTCAGCCGTTAATATGCCTGGAGCCGTGTAAAAAATTGCTATACGTAGCTCATTGACAGAGACTGCTTTCCAAGTCACTTGAAAGTAATAACTTTGTAAGAAGTACGTCCGTTTTAAGGGATAAACAGAATTGAGAGTGACCTTCGTCTTTCCAAAGCCAGTGTCATAGTTTGATAAAGCTTCCATTGTTCGAACCTGTCATGTAGTTAAATTTATTAGACTTCTTGAATTTATATTTAACTTTCAATGACCTGCTTGGTTGATCTCAATCTGGTTGTAGTTGGCAAAGAAATAAAAATCCAATTGTGATGATATGATTTTTCATGAAACATATATTGATTATCGGCTACTTGGTTTAACTCAGTGTTGGTGTAATTTAGATATCTCAGGTACACAATATGAATTTATTGAATAAAAGAGTAGTCCGGTGTTGCACACATGAACCACGAGGCATCATAAAAAATAATAAATAGAACACCCCACATTCTGCAACACTGTGACAACTCTTTATAATTGGTCCTGCAAAAATAGAAAGTCAGAAATCCATTTGTCTATACAATAAATCGATTGATTATAGGCCATACACTTGTTACTACAACTTGCAACCGAAGTCAGTTTTTGCAGCAGATCAAATGTGAAATTGTTGCATGAAACTTTTGAAGTATTTGTACAGAAGCTAGGCCAGTACGTTATCACGTTTAGGTACTGTGATGTGTTTCTGTTTCTGAAAAACAGTAGGCTGGAACCACGGAACCACTTTTACATTTATGGCCTTTTAAACTTTGCCGGAACGAGCTGTGAGAAAATAGAAAGCTGTGTTGTAACCATGCATACAGTAGTCATGTTACAATAACATCTACAACAATAAGTGATACAATGTAAACAAGAGAGGTTACTGCTATGATTAATGCGTTTTTATGAGCATGCATATTAGCTAGCATACACACATACAGAGACTTATGTTTGTACCCCTATCGATTAAAAAAGCACTTGCATCTACTTGTTTTTCCATAAAATCTCACTTTACCATATAGTTATGGTATTGCTCATAGTTATGCAACTTCCACAACATAACTATAGTGACTCATAGCTTGTTTCCGGAACATTAACAATTGAATAAATGACAGCGAGGTGCTGGATATGTTATTTCATACTTCCGTTTAACAAAGTGCATCTGATTTCCTGTAATGTTTCTGCATTGATAGGGGATTTCGAAGTCAAGCTGAGTTGTATGATCCATCTATTTCCGTTTGCACCAAACCTGCCTATGTTTTGATGAGCATTGATGTCTATACACCATGAGCCTGTCACCAAGTAAATGCCCTCGGAACTTGCCTGTAATATCCCATTTATCAGCTAATATTTCTCACTCCAAACAGCTGTAAAGTTTTATATTTCCTTCCGCAGGTCGCAATCCTAGACACATACACATTCATAAAATCAGACAAACATACATACATAAATAAATACATATATACATACATACATACATAAATACATACATACATACATATATGACCATCGCGCAAAATCAGACAAACATACATACATAAATACATACATACATACATACATACATACATACATACATAAATACATACATACATACATGACCATCGCGCAAAAACAATTGAAGACAAAAGACACATTCTAATTAATCATACAAGCGTATATACATATATGCATATTATGTGAACACAATTTAAGACTATACATATGCCCACATCAATTGCAAAACACTTCGGTTCATCCTGGATATTTTCTTCATCAATGTATTATATCTAACCTATCTTTTATTATTTTTCGGACACAGAGAAATGTATATTTTTTATGAAATTAAAAGACGCTGATATAATTCACCACACAGCTGTATCTGGAAATCCGTCTTTACTTCAGGGGGGAAGTTACATATATATATATATATATATATATATTATGGGAACGGCGTTTCTCGTTTTGTTCCGTATTTGATCAGATGATTAAATATTTGATCAGGAGAACAAATAAATTTATTCTTATGAACATTGTTTGATCAGGTGAATAAAAATTTAATCAGAAGACTAAACATTTAATCACATGATCAAATCACTTTGATCAGATAAACAAATGTGTTTGTTCATCTGATCAAATGCAGTATATTTGTTCTTGTGATCAAATTGATTTGATGAGAAGAACAAACGTATTTAATCAGACGATCAAATAGATTTGCTCCGACGATCAAATAGATTTGCTCCGACGATGAAATAGATTTGCTCCGAGGAACAAATAAAATGAATTTGATTACATGAACAAATGCATTTGTTCACATCACTAAATTCATTTGTTCTTCATGTTTAATCACCTGATCAAATAGAATAAAGTATATCCCTATCTATTCACCTGAACAAATATATCTGTTCCCGTGATCAGATCGATTTGATCTGCTGAATGAATACAAGTTTCTCCACTACCAGATAATGATTACTCAATCTGGTATGCCGAGCGTGACATCCGGTAGTCTGTGTCACCATAACATGCAAGAGGTACAATATCGAACATTGACATTTTCTATATGTAGCAACAACAAGTGGGGGCCGGGAGGCCGAGCTACATAACAGGGTTAAGTTGTCATCATACACTGTTTCAGAATCCCATTAAACAATGCTTGGTTTTTCTAGGCTCCAATTACTAGTTGAAAACATTTGGAGAAAAAAATCAGATTTCCAGCTACAGACACGTTATAATGATCGTTTGTGAAGAAGAAAGGAAGAAAGAAAGAAAGAAAGAAAGAAAGAAAGAAAGAAAGAAAGAACAAAGAAGGAAAGTGAGACAGGAAGGGGAGGGAGAGAGAGAAAGAAGGAAAGGAAAATGCTCATATCCTTCCCAAAGCAGTGCCCACCCCCAAACATAAGAACGAAAAAAAAGGTGAAAGAAAGAGGCCTGTATCCATGACCACGAAAGGCATGGCAAAAAGCATTGCCTAACCAAAGAAAGAAAGAGGGAGAGAGAAAAAATCCTCACATCTAACCCGAAAGCAATAGCGAAAGATCATGCAACCACCGTCCAAATTTACATTTAATCCCGCCAAAACACGATCATATTTAAATGATAAATATAAATGATGCATTGTGTAAAGGTCGGCTTCACCCGCTTTAATCTCTGAACAAAACCATGAAATGTTCGCGTTTTAAATGTCCGTGGTGTCCGTTGAAGATATCGCGGACATTTCAAGACTGTACCTTTTGCGTGTTTTACTATTTGTTGCCGGGATCAAATACTGGCGGAAGTGATTTGTTCCGAAGTATAAATATTTGATCCGCGGAACAAATCAGAGAGGGAGCGTCAATTTAACTAAATTGGGGGACAGTTGATGATGCGATCAAATCGATTTGATCAAAAGAACAATTTAATTAATTCGGATGATCAAATAACATCTACTTGTTCTTCTGGCCAAATCGATTTAATCTTCTGAACAAATATATTTGTTCATGTGATCAAATAAGAGTACATTTGTTCCTCTGATTAAATCAATTTTATCAGAAGAACAAATCCATTTAATCAGATCAAGTCAATTCATTCACAGGAACAAATGGACTGTATTTCAGTACGTGAACAAATGCATTTGTTCACGTCATGAAATCGATTTGTTCTTCTGATCAAATGTTTAATCACCTGATCAAATGCTGAATAAAACAAGAAACGGCGTTCCATAATATATATATATATATATATATATATATATATATATATATATATATATATATATATATATATATATATATATATATATATATATATATATGATGTTGCTGTTCCTGTTCTTGGGCCTCTATTATCTACTTTCTATTTATCTCTGTGTGCCAACACAGACATACTGTTTTTGTAGGAATTCTTTATTCCTTTCTTTCTTTCTTTCCTTTCTTCTTTCTTTCTTTCTTTCTTTCTTTCTTTACTGGCAAATTTGTCTGATATTTCATTTGAAAAGTATTACACGTAGAAGCTCCAAACTTGACACAATTATACTTCTTTGGATGAAGTCTGGTCTTTTTATAATGAAAGGTCGTGCTTTTCAAAATTAGGCAAATGAGGGCTAATTAAAGTTTTAAATCTTCAATATCTTATGTACTATAGTAGATGTGGTTCTGAGTGTACAGGAATTCGATCATAGCAAGGTAAAGGTCAACTCAAAGGTCAAGGTCAAAGGTCATATCAAGGTCGAAGGTCCTTTTTAAGCCAAAATGTCATTTTACAGGTAAAGGTTTGCTTCAGGTAGAAGTCATCTCCAGGTCAAAGGTCACTTCAAGGTCAAAGGCCACTTTCCATGGTAACTTTCTTCTGGTCATAACTTGGTCAATTTTTATCCAATTTTGATCATGTTAATCATCATCAATGGTAGCTATGGTAACACTACACATTTTGAATTTTACATGTGACCTCTAAAGGTCAAAGGTCAAGGTCATTTGGACCTTTGAAAGTTCACTCAGCCATAACTCGGCCAATTTCCATCCAATTCTAATCATGTTGGACTTAAATTGTGGGCATTGTAACACAACTTTTTGCAATTTACATGGAACCTGTAAAGGTTAATGGTCAAGATCATTTGGACTTGGGAAATTTTCATCCAGCCATAAGCTTAATGGAATGTGAAGTACCAAAGGACAAAAGTTGTATAGGCATAAGTACTGCCGCTGGTTTGATACTTGATAAACAGGTTGTGTTTCTTCGGAAGTTGATGGCCCGAAATGATTTTAGAAATACATATATATATGCAAAGTTATTAAACTGGCCCAATCTGTCAGATGCCCTATGGGCCTTCATATTCTAGATCTGCAAAGTAACACAGATAAGAATTACAAAGGACAAAAATTGGAATCAGTGAAAGCCAAAATCCGCAATACAGACTCCACAAGATGTACTACATACTTACAAATTAATCCTTCATAGAATTTTCGCGAAATCTATAAAAAGTAGGACATTCCTGAATGGTATAGAATTGCGGTTACACGCATCAGCTTAAATTCCCATCATTTGAAAATAGAAACTGGTCGATGGTCCCGAATACCACGGGAACGTAGACTCTGTAACTGCAGACAAATACAGACTGAGCAACATGTTTTGTTCTCTTGTGCTTAATGGATGACCTACGCCGCTCATTCCCCAAGTTAGAACTGGACAGAGACACAACACTTGGCATATTTTTCAATGAAAATGAGGACCTGAAAAAGCTATCTGAGTTCTGCTGCAAAGCACCTGACATATCCTATTAAATTGTGTTGTTTACCATTAATCTTAATCCCAGAAAAACTTATGCTTAAATGTGGACAGTTATATCATATACTGTGTTACTGAGATTGTTCTGAGTGTTTCTATTTCACCCGCTATTATTTCTGTAAATAAAAACTACTACTACTACTACTACTACTACTACTACTACTACTACTACTACTACTACTACTACTACTGCTGCTGCTACTATCATTTAATATTTACAACTTTGGAAGGCACACAGACAGATTTGCTATGAAGCAAATCTTCCTTTCTAGTTTTTCTATGTGTTCCCAAAATATCAGTGGTAGTTTCTGATCAAACCAATAATGCTATTTCATTTCATACCATGGGCATAGGGCATGTCATTTATATTACATAATGAGTGAAATCGGCCGTGAGAAGGACCCTTCACGTAATCCAGCATTTATGTGAAATAGTTTAGAGAGCGCATCGTAAACGTGGACACATTGAGATCTACAAGAATGTTTGGTACTCTCTAACCAAAATGTGGAGTAACATGGAGCCCATGAGGACGCAATTTATGGAGTAGAATAGTATGGTCTCTATTAAAACTTTGTTTGAAGAATTTAATCCTCTTAATGGTAAAGATCTGCAGTAATGGATAGCCCATGATTTATACTTTCGATATCGAAAAAATGGACCAAGAGGAAACTGCATTGATATGTTTTCATCCGTTGTAGTCACCATTACCTCAACATGTAGCCACGATGTCCACACTAGATCGCTCTGCAAACTCTTCAAACCAATTCGTTTGTACACATCTCAAACACGCAGTACGGCGTCTTTTGATATATTGCACAAGTTTATGCTCATTCATATTCTAGTTTCTCTAAACATTTTAAAATCTCCTCTATCAGTCAATATTCCAAATTGCCCGCTGTTGATGACTGACATGTTTGCAGTTACTGATGATGTATAGAAAACTCGTAAAACAACACTTGTTCCCAACAACGTACTTTGGATAAAAATAACCCCATGACTTAAGCAGCTGGTATCTGACACTTAGTGACCCGACTACCTCCGACATTATGCCCTTACCAGGGGTCATCGTGCTGTCACGTTTATTTTCTTGGTTATCTATTGTATATTTTGTTAAATGTATCCGTCACTTCTATTGTCTTATTTATATAATTTGTGAATTTACACTTTTTTTCCGAACAAAATTGATCTGAATCTGAGTGATATATATATATATATATATATATATATATATATATATATATATATATATATATATATATATATATGTATATATATGTGTGTATATATATATATGTGTATATATATATATATATATATATATATATATATATATATATATATATATATATATATATATATATATATATATATATATATATATATATATATATATATATATATATATATGGTGCTCTGACAAATTTGTGTTCATGACAATGTTGTGAATTTCATAGTATTTCGGTACAATTTACATTTTACAATAAGAGTGTCATTTATTTTTTAAATCAAAATCTACATATACGAGCATATAAGAATAAACACAGATGTCATGTTTCACAGTTAAATTAATGCAAGACCACTTGCCACACATATATGTCTATTCTAAACATGTGGTCAAAGGTGAAAGTTTAATTTAATTTTATAATTATTTGGTGAGTTTCGACTTTCCTGCTGATACCACTGAAACAGCCCCTGTCTTACGGGCTTCTACCTTCACCGTGACCATAATATTAAAATCATGTAGTTTGTTCAGAGGCTTGTATAAGCTCTGTACTTGAAAGGCACACTGATAAAATGGTCCTGTTATATACTAACAACAGCAGAATCAGCATGCAATGCAGTATTTGACTCAAGTTGAGTTGTTTGGTGCTTGTATATCTTATTTTATTTTTTTATTTATTATTATAATTATGATAATAATAATAATTATAATAATAATGATAATGATAATAATTATTATTATTATTATAATAATAATAATTATAATAATAATAATAATAATAATAATAATAATAATAATAATAATAATAATAATAATAATAATAATTATTATTATTATTATTATTATAATAATTATTATTATTATTATTATTATTATCATATAATAATAATAATAATAATAATAATTTTTATTATTATTATTATTTTATTATTATTATTATTATTATTATTATTATTATTATTATTATTATTGTAAAAGGACCACACGTATTTAAACGTAGTGTGTCTACAGGGACTTAGGTATAATGTACTTACTTTTGTGACCTAGTAAAGAACTGACAATTATGTATGTATATATATACATATGAGGGTAGATGTGCATAAACGGGGACTGTTCAGACAAGCTTTGATACAATTAACACCAATAGTATGAAACAATGCAATTATAAAACATATTGTGCCGACTCGGACGCACCGTATTTTTATCAGGTATTAATGGTCTTTTGCACCATAATGTCATCACGATTGTCCCGCGCATTAGTATAGCTGTGTTGTGACAGAAACGGAAAACATTACTCTTCAGTATCAAGTAATGCCCGTAGATAATACATAGAAACTTGCTTACATTACATATCCTGATCACTTTTTCTCCATCCTGACCATATCCCATACATTCACAGTTAGAAACCCAAACAAAGTGAAGTATACATTCTTGTCTTGTTGCAATATGCTGTGTTCTTTAATAATATGTAAGTCGCTCCTTCTCACTGGCATAGATATATCCTGCTTTGAGGTGTATTTTGTCAGAAACAACATCAATTATCATTTTTTTTATAAACTTGTATTGATATTCTTAAATTTGTGCTGTGGGGTGTGTTAATGTACAGTATTACACGAGTATGCTTTAGAGTTTGTGTAGGACGCTTACTGGTCTGCATTCTTAACCATCACGGTGATCTGCCAATTAGGTAGGGTTATCTGAAGATTATTATGTTAAGGTGTTCTATTTTGGTGTAATTCAGACCTTTGCTGGCACATAAATGCCTTTTTGGTCTTGTTTCTTAGGTATCACAATATTTTTGTTTATTTTGCAGCGTTGTCTGAGGAAAATAAATGTTTGCAATAGAAACAAGAGGCACGGGCTTCCACTTATCATCCATTGTGTATTATGCTTTCTCAAGGGAGATCCACCTCAATACATGTATAAATACTGTCATATGCATCTGTTTTCCTTTCGCTGCACAATATACAAGTTTCAAAACGCCTTAACTATTTTTTCTTAGGGGTTCTGGTAATAACTTTTCATAAATTATCACCATAGCCTTGGGTATTCAACCTGCAGAATTATGGCTTCAACGAAAACTCAAATCCTGTGCGCTTTTTTTAATACAGCTGCAGGTGTACCAATAATCTATTAATCTAGATGTACATTATTCTATGGAGTTACTTCCTTGGACACTTGAAATACTTTCTCTCTGATAATTTCATCGCGAGGGGGTAAATATCATACTAAATGAACAGGTAAAATTAATGTGCAATGTTTTTGTTTTGTTTTTTCATATTGCACATGTCCATATGATTCCAAAGTGAATGCTTGTATTAGTAGTACTTGTACGTCCAATTTAAATAGACCAATAGCCTTAGCACGCATTTATGTGGGCTGTGGTATCATTGAGCGTTATCCTGATAACAAGTATTCCCAATGAAGCGTCTGGTGGCGACATCTGTCAAAAACGTGTTCAGCGTAAAATATAAGTGGGCAAAGCAACGACAGCATGAAAAGTTAACATCACAGCATTTATTTTGATGAAATTCGAAATATCTGGTCTACATCAACTTAATACGTTTAGGTAATGTTGTAAACTTTATTGGTTTAGCGGTGTATATGACAATTTATTGTATAGAGTGTCATTTGCACACATAGTGGACGAAGCGTCGTGACGTTTATGTATTCATAATAATCAATTAACATTGACTTTTTACACTTAATTTACCTCCCCCCCGCAGGGAAAGTCGTAAAGTGTATAGTGCAATGTAAATGAGAATACGAACAATATATGGGTTAATAACTCTCTATGGAAATGCATGGAATGATGAGCAATTTGGTTTTGAGCATCGCAAAGGCCAGTTGAAGGATAACTTGGACACAATAGTCAGAGGCTGACAAGTTTCAAGTACCAACATTCCACTTTTACGTCTTTATTTCAAATGTATATAACTGGGAAGTAACCCGGTTTGCACGACATGATAATTGCCTCAAACTTAATTGTCTCTAAGGCAAATTTAGAACTCAAGTGAAGACAATTGTTTGCATGCCCAGGAATACAATGGAGGGGTATAATGACTATCACCTTGAATTTTTCCAGAACCTACGTCGCAGGCATGTGATGTGTAACAGAAGCAGTCAGTTATCCTGTATCATCTCACCTCTGTCTGTCTGCCTCTTTACCATCCTGTGGACAATATAGCGGCTTCTTTCTGCTGTCCACACATTGGTCACCCAATATGCATGTACAGTGGCCTGCTACTGACTTCCCGGCATAAAAGATACACCATCGCCAAAACTTTCACTGGATTCTATGCTGGGGGATCAATGCCATAAGTACCATATTTGTAACGCGTGTCATTAAACGTATACGTGTTTATAAATTGTTGGACGCGCCTACTTAATAATGTGCACGTGTCCACTAAATAAAAGCAGCGACCACACGCCAAAACGCCAACTAACTTGGAGCACACGATAATCATTACATTCAATACCTCACGCGAGCTTATTGTCAAGGGGTTATGGTGCCATAAACCCGATCTATTATGCACGTGTGCTTGAATTCGCAAATGCATCAGTGATTTAAACCACATATGCTTCAATTCGTAGACACTTTATGATTTGAACCACGTGTGTCTCAATTCATAGACGCGTCAATGATGCTGTTTAACGAGTGTGATTTCGAGCATGTGTAATATAGTGAGCATGCGTGAAGGCTATCCAATGAGTTTACAACTGGCCCAAGGTTCCTTGCACATGTGGGTAATATGGCGACCGGCATGACTAGCTGAGGCGCTAATATTTGAACTTTTATTGCTCGAATATGCAATAGAATTTGCACGGTCAAGGGCCTAAATTATTGTATCATTTCTATGTCAGTACACATATATTATAGTTTATCTTGCTTACTTGCGTCTAAGTACGGCAAATCCATACCTTCCGCCAGTTTTGTTCTAATAGTAAAAGGGGGTGCGATTGGTTAAAAGATAATATACTTCCTTCTACTTCCTTTTATCTTTTCATATATCAAAACGGGTTTTACTTAAACTTCTTTTTAATTTGAAGTTTGCCTTTTTCTAATTATATATTAGTGCCCTCCATAACATTTTTCGTTTGGTTATCAATTTCCCATGTTTTCACTTCTGTACGTAATTGTATCTGTATTGTCAGATTCCTTGGGTAAAACATATTGACCATTATTAATTGTTTGGCCTGTCATGTTTTTTTTATCTTTGCTCGCTTTAATTTCCGTCTTAGTATGTGCTACTGCTCTACTGATTCCATAGACTATAAGCAGATTAAAAGTGGAATCTGGTAGCCTCTCTCCCTACCAATGGTGAAGTTTATCTAGGCACCTTTCCTATGTGTAATTTTTGACAAGAATTGAACATGTATGTATGCATGTTAGTATATATATATATATATATATATATATATATATATATATATATATACATACATACATACATACATACATACATACATACATACATACATACATATATAAAATATATTGTTTTTCGGCATTTCCTAATGTTGGTGGATATTTGTCCCCGATTCTGGTGATAAATGCCGACTCAGTAAATAGACCGAATTACCGTGTTGATATGGCACTCCTACGGAAGCCCATTGGTGTCAACCTAATATCACCTTTTTTCTTGTTATAACAAGAAAAAAAGTGATATTAGGTTGACACTGGTGGCGACTGGTGCCAAATGTTGCAGGTTCGAGTCCCACTCGTTCCGAACATAATATATATATGGGGTGGGGGGTTGTCGTGGAAGTCCTGCCACTTGTTAGTACTAACAGGAGCTTGAAGTTCATACTATAAAGCTATAAAATAATTTTTTTCAATCATTTGTACGATTTTGCAAGTGTCCCCTTTAATAACATTAACACACTCAACTATACACCATAAAACTAAAACGGTCATGAGCTAGAAAGATTTACTGTGTACAATACAGAGTTGGGGAACTAATATTTCTTCCTTTCTTTCTTTCTTTCTTTCTTTCTTTCTTTCTTT
Organism: Hermodice carunculata; assembly: GCA_964020975.1. Lineage (NCBI taxonomy): Eukaryota > Metazoa > Annelida > Polychaeta > Eunicida > Amphinomidae > Hermodice > Hermodice carunculata. The sequence goes on along the minus strand of OZ026619.1, from coordinate 18,702,017 downwards.
CTTTCTTTCTTTCTTTCTTTCTTTTTTTCTTTCTTTTCTCTATCAATTATACATGCCAGCAAAAATGCTGAAATATATGTCAGCAAAACGCCGTACACACTTATTTCAGTTTTTGCCTTTAGGATAGCAGATGATTATGCTGCTCGAGTTCATTGAAATCATTCAATACTTACTTGCTGACGTGCAAGAAAGCTACAAAGAAGTCCATGAAAGCATAAATCGGCATAAATTTCATTATATGCGTCGTAGTGCTTCTGTAAACATCACTTCGCAATAACGTTGAGAAGCTCAGTTAGGACGTGTATATTTTTATCTGGAGGTGTGTGAATCAAGACCTCGCTTACTTTTGTTTATAAGAGCGTGTTGGTGTCACTGGTTGTGGTATTCGTAAGTTGAATAATTCAGGCAAATCAACTCTTTTCACCAAAATACTGTCGAATGCGTTCACTGACACAATCAATCTCAATTCCTCTGGTATATATCCACGACATTACATTCAAACAAAACACATAACTGGTTGAAATAACCCAGAAATTGAAAAGAAACCATTACACTTTAATGTTCTTCCATCGGAAATGTCTACCGCACTTGCCAGGATTACCCCCCCCCCCCCTCCTGCAAAAAAAAAACAAACAAAAAAAAAAAAACAGCCGACATTATTGTTTTGAAAATATGATCGGCTGGTGATCCGCTGGTAAGGGCACTCAATTTCTAATTACCCTTTTTTCAAAGTCGTTCATGCAGAGTTAGGAAACATGTTACTCATAAAGTTTGTTCTGACGGCAATTTTTTATGCATGTGATCCTTGGTCTGTTTTGGCGGGGCTGACATTACTCGACTTTAAATTTGGAGGGTAAAATACGTCCACCTTCTTGGTACTGACTCAGACGGTTATAGTTTCTTTCACGTTGAATAATGTGTACGCCCAGCAATATTTGCATTTGGAAACGTAAACTATCATATGTTGATATTGTTAGCAGTCAATAGAAAAATACCAGTTTTGCACCCGTTTTCCAAGAATGAAATGGCACAGTATGTTTGGTAAGTCTAAGGAAAGAATAAAACATGTTGGATTACTAACAGTGCAAGTAGTATAGAAGTCAGACAGCTGCAAGATGTTTACGCGTTTGATTGTCTGTGTCCTAAAATAATAATAATGAGTGAGGGGAAATGATAAAGGACATTCTGCATGGCTGTCTTCAGGTGGTGTTGCTAAGTGTTGTTTCTGGCACATGTATAAAACTAAGCAGACTTTTCTGCGTGAGAAGCACCATATGGGAACTTGTAGCATGTCATTTTTATCCAAGCTCCCTATGCATTTTAAGTGCTTTGTATTTGGTACGGATCATATTGGCAGATCAATAATTATCAGCCCAAATTACGGTACTGTTTGTGCGTAAAAATGAAATATACGTCCATTGGACTATTGTTTCATTACTAAAAGTATTCAACACTTATTACCGCAAATTCAAGCAGAGAGTAATGATTATCAGCAGTTTTCTGGAGCAGACAGGGCGGATGTGGACACGCAAGTTTTACATAGACACGGACACAGTATTATGTAGATAGTTTGTGGGAGGTTAATGTAGTGTTATAGCTTGCTCCAAAAACGTGTCATGCATGAACACTGCAAATGAAGACATACCCTTTGAGTATTTAAAGCACATGAAATATACTTTGCAGAATGGCAGCCATCCGAGAGTGTTCTGTGCATTATCAGATGGCATTTTCCAAGACAGGTCCGTCCTTACGTTTTATGAGATTCTATGGTCTCTTGAGCTAGGATCTATATAAGACAAGTTTTGACATTTAAGATTCTCTACCTTATGCAGACGCTCTTTGGTTTCAAAAGACAAAACTCCTGAATGGCTTCGAGTCACCTAGCTCTGTCTACATCGGTCTTCCTGGTCCAATAATTCAACAAGCAGCTCAAAGAATTCTTAAAGGAGCCATAAAAGACGATGACATTAACTATTTTACCAGTCAAAAATCTGAATAGCAAGCCAAACAGAGACGGCAGTGAATATATCTTCAGCATATCGACCACTTTATTACTGTAAAGGCATCATTGCCCAACTGTTGAACGCAGGGCGAGACATTCGATTAACATCAATGCCCCGTAGTCCAGCATGCTGAGACGCGTGTGAGATAGCACCTGCGTTATGTTGCAGTCTCTATGTGTTCCCATATATCATAAAGGCACTATCACGTTTCTGGTCATTTATTTTCCATAGAGTCTCCTGTCAGTGTGACAACCGTGCCTAGCTAATCTTTCCACTTTATAGCTTTACTGGCTTCTCTTAGTCATCTTTCTTCTCCAATTATTGTCCTAAGCAAAATTCCTCTTCTCCGAGAATCGCCCAATGTCGTAACCCAATACAGTTTTTACATGGATTTATATCCCTGCGATGGAATTTGGAAATTAAGATATATGACTAAGCTAAAAAGAAGCAATAGCAGGTATTCAAAGTACCATAGTATCGTGCTTAGATCACTCCTATAGAGAGACCATCCAGCTATTACAACCACCTTTTTATACTAAATATTAACTGAAGTTTTCATGATTTCTATGGGTATACTCACATGCATGAATGCAAAACATTATCTGTTTGTGAGTACCGGTATGTTTAAACCGTGAACAATGGATTTTGTGCAGTGTTCGTTTGCAAAGTGTATGAATGTAAAAAAAAAACCCGGACACTCCTCGATGTAGATTTAAAATGTAGACTGCACAAACCAATCTTTGGACATGTCTAGGATGCCTAGTACAAAACGCTATAACGACATTGCTGCACACGGCCCCTTTAAGATAATACTGCAGGCTTGCAGAGGAAATCGTCAATAAGTAGCCAATAAAGCTGCATATTTCTTTGTGAAGTGTTATGAAGTACACATTAGTTAAGCGAACTGAAATTTCATTTTTAGATTAGATATCGTATGTCTGACCTAGGTTAACTCTGCACTGGGTATGTAGCATTTGCATCCTTGCCTTTAGAGAAATGAGAGCGATGTCCCCATTGCAATCATCATGTAGAGCTGTTGTGGGTCAAAGATCCATCGTCAGCGTGAGCTGTGGAAACGGCATTGCGCGTTCAAAAAGTGCCAGTAATCTCTGTGAATGTATGTTCCCATGGATATTGTTCAGTCGTATATATGTAAATATATACTTGAGACATATGTAAACATATACCTGCGACATACAGTTGGTATGTGCGTTACCCATTTTCGACCAGGTGATTGGCGCTTAAGGTTGCTGGCTCGAGAATCGGCCATTCCGTGGTCACAAAACATATTATTGGTGCACCTTTGATGCTGGTTGAATTACATAATTACAGTCCCCGATCTGGGACAACTGCGAATCCTTTCTTTTTTAGTAAAGGGGATTTGGTGCAGTTGGTATATGCTCGTTACCCATTTTGCAGCCACGTGATTGGTGCCGAAAGTTGCAAGTTCGAGACCCGGCCGTTCCGTGGTCACAAAAATTATACAGAAAAACAAAAGCTAAGTTCTCGCGTTATGTATGCTGCTGGTAACAAGTGAAATCAAATAGATGTTGAAATAAACTTCTCACTCAAAAATTCAGTATGTATAAAATACCCATAATTCTCCAAAATGTATCGCGGACTCACATGTTTACCGTCGTTGTATAATTTCCATGGTTTCTTCGGGCTTTACACGGGGTTAAAAGGTTTTCATTGATTTGTTTTGTTTTTTTAAGACTTTTTCCAAAACATAATTTCGAAAAACACAAATGTAAAACATATTTCACTTATGGACATAACCGTAAGAATTTTTTATTATTTTGTAAGATTATGTGTCATTATGCAAATGAAGCTTTCTTTGTGTTGAGATCCAAATGTCGGTCAGACAGTGACATGTACCTGGGAGTGAACGGGGGGGGCAACACGGTTGTGACAACCGTAGCTCAGGCATTTGTCAAAAAATCTCCATTTGTTATTATATTTTTGCATTGTGGACAGCTTCAACAGATATACTACTCTGGAAAAAAATCATTACTTTGTGTTCAAGGTAAGAGCCCACCTGGAAGGAAATGAAAAGAAAACCGCCAGGTGGGTAATTGAATGTTAATCTTGGGCAAGGGGCAGACCAATGAACACACTTTCTTACTAAGTGATAATTGAACACCACAGCCGATTATATGTCCCCTGATCTGGGAGACAAAAGGGGTGGCAGAATAGAGCACCTCTTACGAGCGTCATGTCTCCTTCGAGCTGGGTTTTTCACAGCAAACACATGACGAAGCTGCAGGAAGACTCGTGTTGTTTTTGAAAGACCTAGCGACTTGCATCTGTCGATCGAGACACAGGCAGGAAATCTGAGAATCTGTACATAATATGTTAAAAAGCAAAACGACAACATTTGATGAAATACTGACACATTTGTAAAACGGTACTCAAAGATGCAAAATGGCCTCTGCAGTGATCTACATAGCAACAGCACGGAGTGATCATAAACATTCATAAGTATGATACGGCCGCTAACAAAAGTGCGGATCCTATTTAACATATCAGGAAATTCTGACCGAGGTCATGCTCCAAAAGTTCATTTATCCATCCCAAAAGGATTAACAATGGCAACATTAAATACAACGCACAACATCACATAGCTGTATCTGGTACCTGCATTAAACTGATATGAGTGCAGAAATACGATAGAAACTGATTATCACATGACCACTCTGCAACTGGCATCCACAAAGCCCGAACAAACATGAAGAAAAAAGCCACTGTTTCTCGATTACACACAACACACGAGTACATAACTCATTATATATTTACATAAATGTGAGTTTAAATTCATTCATATTCGAACACACACACACACACACACACACACACACATATATATATATATATATATACTGGACGCAAAGAAATATCGTAACATAGTCAGTAAAATACAATGTAAGATGTTTCCCTATGCGATTTGTTTGGTCACTGTTATAAAGCTTGGAAGGCGGACCCCCTGTCAGGAGTAAGTGCCATTTTATGGTACCCGATATGAACAATGCTGATGCGTACTTGATGATCGGTTTGCTGTGTGTCTGACTATTTCTATGAGTGGTTGATTAAGGAAATTTTACCCACGTTCTAAATTGAGTACAAAATGTTGGTTTGTCGGTAAAACTCTTGCCCTAACAAATCAAAAGGCGACGCGTTTTCATGGGTTGCTGACTATGGTTGTTTATAAGCATGGGTGGGAGGGGGCGGCTGTTATCAATGATCAGTGGCTTAAAGGTTACTTGAGTGTAAATGTGCTGAAGGCTTACAGGTCTAACCAATGCTCAACGAATCGGCACTAAAATCTGGAATTTTAAATTCACAGCTTCCCGTGTCTAACTTATAAAAAATGAAATGAACATGATGAACTAATCTTGTTTTCAGCGAAGATGTGCTTCTTAGTATTTTAATAAAGGTCGTAAACTCGCACTTGATCATTTTTTTTACACCTTATTGAGCAGATGACACTGACAATAAGTGCGGGCCTATTCATATTCAGTGCGGTCTGCCGGTTCGAGGCAATCCCATCATACATCTGGATTACGGATCAGACATAGCCGTAGTTCTGCATTGGTTAAGCAGTGCTGACATAAAATGAGCTCTCTTTATACGACCAGGATAGGAACTCTTTGTTAAATGCTAGCACGTGCGAATATTTGTATGAAGCTACGGCTTCAAAAATGGCCGAGTTTCCTGTATAAACATGAATATAAATTGCAGCCGTCAGGGATGACCTATGCAATATTTGAGCACAGTTAGCCGTTATGTGCCCTTCTGATAAGGTGTACCGAGATCCCAAATACCGTAGGGGGAAACATAAGTTGTAGAGATATGACAAATTAATAAATATTACGTTCTAAGCGTTTTTTGAATGTTGACAGACTTGTGCAAAATAGTATAATAAAAATATGACCGTGAAGGTACCAACTGTATAGGGAACGGTATTCAATCATGCATCTTTTTCCAGCATTTTTTTTTTTAATCATCAGGCATTAGTATTATTTTTTCCTGTCTGCTTCACCTTATGAGATTGCAACTCTTAAATGGTCAGACCGCAATGGATCATACTCTGTGGATTTGCATCAATAAAATGATTCATTTCCTGGGAGGATAATCCTGTGTATGGCAGCGGGTGATACAAGATTCATAGTGAAGGTCTTCAGGACATGCAGCGAAATTCTCGGGGCAAATCTTCGCCAGAATAACGCCTACTTGACCCTATCAACTTGCTACACGTCAGGGAATGTGCGCCTGATGTAATTAATTGGTGATCATTCCGCACTCTCTGCGATCATATAAGCGTTTGATTAACACATGAAGGACACATAATAAAAGTGATGTGTGGTTTAGACTACTCTATTCTGGCAAAAAGGAAGGAGACTTTCGTCTGTATTCCTCATCGTTTTTGTTTTTTTATTTTGTTCTTGGTTGGATCTTCGAGTATATGGTTTACAGCGGAACAGTTTGTCTAGCAAAGATTCTTGTCACAATGTCGTGTACCGTGGGTTATCTGACATCAATCTATACGTGTGGAATAAGCTTGAGAAGTTTTCACATTAAAAGATGAAACTTTGAAACAGAGTATCTTGCTTGGAACCCTCGTAGTCAACACTGTACGCTGAATATCGTTCGAGTAGTTGTTTCAAATGACGTTAATGGAAAAACGCCCTCCCTGCTTTTGCTGCATATAAAGTTTGAATACAATATGCCCTGCTGTACCTGGTCCCGATAAAACATAACCTCACAATGTCTTACCTGCAAAAAGTGTTGTAGACATAACATGGTGCATAATGCCCTACATGCTGTTGCTACGTGTAAAGCTTTAAGCAGAATAGCTCAGTTGTCATGTAAGGTTGGATAGCCAATGCTACCTGTACGCATTTGTGGAGTATTGCTTTCTTTAGTTGTGCTTGATGTGACCAGAAATGTTTCTGGCGAAGAAAAACTAAACACAAATGCTAAAAAAATGTATCACGTAATGAAAAAATTGTTACTTAATAAAAAAAAAACTAAACCCAAATGCTTAAAAATAGAAAAGTGTCACCCAATAAGTGTTGATAACCCTGGCCGCAGCTTGCTAGACACCTCCAAATTGCGCAAGATAAGTAACGCTTCTTGAAGAAATGAGAGGAAAATATATTCTAAAAGACTGGATTATTAAGGCTGTATTCCTGTACCTAGGGAAATACTATAAATGAATGTTTGATATACCGTCTCGGTAGCCTTTGCCCTGCCAGCTGTGTTGAACGAGGATCTATTTCGTCTTAGATAAGAAGTCAAATAAGCATCAGTCAACATGACTACACTCATTTGGAAGTGACATTATTTTTTAAAAATTGTAACTGTCGCTGATAATGCAGAAGTAACACGTATCTGTATAATGCGTGTATTTTATATAAATTTGCATATTATTTAAATTGTTTCGTCTTAGAGAGTGAGTCAAATATGCATCTGTTTAATAAAGACACTTTTCTATATAATGTGTTTTCATCATAATTAACTTGTATATTAAATTTATGCAAATACACATTATCAGAGATTTTATATGCGAGTAATTGCAAAACACTTCTGTATGCAACAGTAATATCGTTTTACCTTCAACGTTACCAACATGTCACATGTGACTCAACTTTTTATTTATATTGAACCTTTTTTGAGACGGTCGAACAGGAGATAATTATCATGACTGAACAGCGAAATGTGCAGATGAAGTGAAGGGTACATTACTTGACAGGGTATCCTGGACGTGACTCACTTTAGTAGTGCCATTTGGGGATCAGGTGATGTATGAAAGCAATCGGTGACTTAAGCAAAGGACACGTAGCAAAACTGGTCGTACAGACAGTTTCGAACACCAGGTGGCTAATTGTATTTTATTTATATGCATGGGGCAGACCAGTATACATAATCTCTTGTCAGCTCAAGTGTTTAACACCTCAGGCAATATCACCCTAGCCTGCATGCCCGGCCCACAAACAGAGATGAAAGAAAAGTTAAGTATCACATGACCATTGTAGGATAACATCACAGCTAAAGAGCCCACCCAGGAAGTAAAAACTAGTCCACCCTCTGCTCACTTCCTTTAACCTTTAAAAGTAGTAGGAAGTGGGCGGAAATCTTCTCCGTACTGAAGCAAGGTACCACATAAACATTTTGCGTTTCTCACATATGTTTCATATTATAAACTACCGTGAAACAAATCAGTCAGACTGAGAAAGCATCTGTTGTGATATTGTGCAGTTTGTGAATGGGATTTACATCGTGAGAAAAATTTGTGGTATTAAGTGCTTGATTTCATTTGCCAAGATCGTTATTGGGCTTACGACTTGCGTCAACATGTTTAACTCAACATTGCCCTGGCGTGCCAACAGAAGCACTTGAATACATCTATAAATCGTTATGTACTAAAGTTGATTTCATCAGCTCAGAAAGCAATTCTTTGAACTTAGCTTGAATCGAATGTCCTAAGAACGAAATATTAAAATATCAAAGGATTTCAAACATGTTATCCAAAATATTTTTATGTGCAATAATACAACAAAGAATGGTGTCAAACATGAGGCATTTATCGATACGGTATAACACGAGTAACTTACATTGCGGACGTCGATGACGTTCATACATACGCATTTTTACGGATACAAGTAAAGTATACATTGAATACGCCCGTATTGCCATTCGATGCCTATGCACACGTGGGCCTGTAGTACATAAAATTATGAACAATCAGGGAGAAATGATTTTCGATAATCCCTACAATCTGGGCTTACTATATTTTAAAATTAAAATTCTCTAGTATTCTCAATATTCAATGCTCTACTGGGACAATTATTTCGTATATATACATAATATTCTGCTGTTTGTTTAATATTTTCCTCAGTGTAATAAGATCAAGATGCAAAAGTGAGCAGAAATGTGGCTTTAATTCAGTGAAAAAACTCATAAATTCGGAAGCAAAATGTGGCTAGTTAACCTAGCTCAACTAAAAGGATTGTTTTTTCCCATTAATATCTTTCAGGTCTTATATTCTACCAACCCTTTCAGTTCATAAATGATATAAAGCCCAGGTGCTCTGATATGAAAGGCTAACAACTTGGTCATCTGCCTGAGTCAAATATCTGCACAGCTCAGAAGGGTGTGAGTACCGACAGTGGTATTATCGTGGTCCCCTTCAATCTCCACTCTTAACCTGCCTGGGCACAGCATTTCACACTTTGTACATTTTATCGATATTCATGTTGAGTACACGGCCTTCATTTTATGCTTAAATGCCACTGCTGATTTGCGCAAGTCCCCGTAACCACAGCTTATGTTGTCGGAAATCTTTTTATGATACCTTGGATCAATGACTACGATATGTGTGCTTTTACAGATGGGAAGTGGATACAAACGGCTCGCCAGATGACTTAAAAGAATAGCTTCAGAAATGAGGAGGAGTGTTCTGCCACACCTTTCCAAGTGCATCTTTTCATTTGTGTTAAGGTAAGAACTTCGTTACTGGTCCAATCGAATGCTGTTCGGTAACTGCAATGGATCAGGAAACCAACGACAATGCATGCATAAAACTTGGGCAAAAACACAGAAGACAGTACATCACGCTACCAGACTTTTGTGCGGCGGACCAAAAGTCAATGAAGGGAAGGGGATTCATAGACATTTTTTGCAGTTCAAATGCTGATCATTTCAATTTGGTTAATACAAAAAAAAAATTGATGGCGGTCATGATAGAAGCCTTCTTTATTGGAGCAACATTGGGACTAGCGGGTCGCGTCCTTCGAATGCAGTGCACATACAGCTTACCAGTATTTAATCTCTTAATTACGCAAAATTCTTTCTTCCATTGCACACACGGAGATGAAACTTAGATCTATGTGCAGGACTGTATTATCTATGCAAAATATGTACTTCATATTTTGAAACCGCATTTCGCGTCACACTATCGTTGAATGACGTTTAACATATGTTGCGAATTCATTACAGGCTGTATGTTCGGATCTAATTTTTTTTGCAGAAAAATCGCAACAAGTTTAACAATATACACTTGTGTACTGCAACATTAATTTGGATTTATGTTTTTCTGTGGTTCAAATGTCCCCTACATTTTCTGAAGTCCATAATGTTTGGCGGTATAGAAAAAAAGGCTTAAATCAATGCTTTACATCTTTCAATAAATTCACAATATATAAAATTGTGGCACATTTTTCTTTCTTTTTTTTTATTTTGAACATTTCACAGACATTTTCTGATACCTAATCGTAATCAGGACAACCTCAGCATGTTGTCTTCATTACTGTAACATACATGTATTTAGGACAAAGCTGATCTTGTAAAACACAATAATAAAAGGATATAAAACTTGTATTGCTGAATTCGTACCATTTTTTTCTCAGTATCAAAAATGTTTCCAGTAACTCATCATCAGAAGTTATATGGTACGTTCAGGTCTAAAGGTGCAGATGAAAAGACTTAAATAAGTACGCATTAGCTTAGAATGTCAATACCACATACGACTGGAGTTGTGTGTCAACGCCAATTTCTGTTTCGTGACAGAAGAGAAACCGGGCAAGCTGATTGTTTCGTCTGCTTGAGAGTCCTCGATCCCCGCACTATAACACGTTTCTTGTCCGATCTGCAGCCTCATCTGTCAAACAGACGCAGTTATCAGTGATTCATCTTTTTTATTCAATAACGCTCTGCAGAGATCTTATAAGATTTTGCTGAAATCACATTTGTGGATGCAAAAACAGCCTTCGTTTACATTAATGACAGTTCAACAAACAGTTCAACTACGTAAATATCAAGCTAACATCACCCAATCAAAATAGTTATGAACAAGTGCAGCAGCTACCATGTTACTAGGTTAACTCTTGTGTAAAATATTAGAAACATAGTTACAGTTAGTGAGGATGATATGACAAATACATGATAAAGGAAAAGTTTTATTATTTTTTTGCTTGTTTGCCACGTTCCAGAGCAGATGGTTAAAATTTATAACTTCTATAAGTGTTAAACCTTAATGTAATGTTACTGTACATTTTTTGAATTTCACGAAATATCAAATCGAATTGGTTTTTTAATCTTACTCGACTGTATTGTACGATATTATGACAGTAAGTTATTTCAAAGATGACGATACTAACATAATTGGGGGTGGTGAAAAGTATATAGATGTTACATGACAAGGAGCATGCAAAACCGATTTGACCCTGAAAAAAAAATGATTTGCAGCAAATCAGTCTGTGTGCCTGGAAAACTTTTAAAGATTGCCTATTAAGTATTTATTCACCTCCTGCAACAATAATTTTTCCATGCCGCCATGTCAAAAACCTATAAACAGAAGGCGGTAAGGAACCTCAACCTGTTAAAGTTTTGAAGCTATCCAAGATTTTGTCTATTTGCCTAATTCAGGCCCGTAACCAGCCTTTTGAAAAGGGGGTTTCGTTTTGCAATGATAAAGTGACATTGGCGAGCGCCGAAGGCGCGAAGCTCTGCTAAGGGGGTCCGGGAAATTTTTCAAAAAAGAACCCCTAAAAACAGCATTTCCTGCAATCTGGGGGGGGGGGGGGGGGTTGCCCTTACTTTCTGTCTTTCATATATGCTTATTTCACGGCAAAAAATATTGAAGTGATTTACTTCAGCGATATCTATATATAAATTATAATACACAGCTTTGTATAGAAAAACTTTAAAACTACTGGATGAAATGCCTTGAAATTCGGGCCACCTGTTACCCTGGGCCCCCTGAGCGTGGTTTTCTCACCGTTTTTCATTTCGTTGGGCCAATCGATAAATATCGGCAATTAATCGATTTTTTAGGGCAAATCTTTTGTATTTTGAATGACGTCATTATATAAGGACAAGCGACGTAGATAGAGAGCCACCTAGCGTTCATCGCTGCGAGTTGTTTCTGACTTCTACATGTAAGCCTAGGCCTACATAGGCACTAGGCCCTGGAGCTCTACAAGTCTACTGAATTTGCGTGCATAGCCGATCATTGTCAACATAATATACATTTTCTTGCATAAAGTTAGTTTTTTTAAGTGCAACATTAATAACTATCTTTCATTACTTGGTTTCATTGACAAATTCAATTTATTTGCATTTTGTTTGATGAAAATGTAGGACCTATGTAAAGGTCAGTTGTAGGGCCTACATGCAGGTCTATGTTATATATAGGCCTATGCTTCTAAACAATTTTTGAAATTCCACTTGAAAACAGTAAACGTGAACACTAGCCGAAAACGCATTTTTAGCCGTCTGACGTGCAGGCCTTAGCCGGACATAACAGAAAGACCCCCCCGCCCCCCACGCAATCTGACTTTGGTAAAAAATGCGGGAAAACACAACTTTCAGCTTTCCATTTTCCACGTAGGCCTACAGTGGGAGCGATTACAAGGACTTAATATTAAAAATAATCAAAACCAATATTATTTGGTTGCACAACTTTGAAATACAGTCTTCCATGAAATCTTGAAATGAGTGATTCTTAATATAGATCTACCTGTAGGCCCACATGTAATCTTGTATTTGTTTGAACGCTATAATAATGATTACCCCTACTACTATCAAAGATTTTATTTTTTGTCTTGATTTCCCGTGAATCAGCCTACATTACAATGAATGTTATCAAAACGGTTGATCTTTCTTTAAAAAAACCCGTGATTTTCACGGGTATACGGCTAGTCCATTATAATTCTGATGAGATAGACTATCCCTTTAGATTAATAAAGTATAATACTATATATATTATCAATATGAATATGTACTTTTGTGTGTCCTAGACTGCCTTGTGAATTTTGAGATACATTTCACACTCAGTGACAATCACATTGCTGTCACATGTACCGAGGACAGCTTTTGAAGAGAATTTTTTCCCAAGTTTTTCTCAAATTAACACAGTAGTTGTGGCTTCCATCATAAAGAAAAGAGGCTATGCCTTTCATCATGAAGAATCAAGTTAACACTTTGCAGTCTGAGTTCGTATATATACGGACCCTCAGTGATGATACAATATCAATATAACAATTTCATATTTGTATTCCTCGTGAAAAGACCTTTCCAACGAATACATCCAGTGATATTTGAGCATTTCAATGAGATCCATCATGTATATCTAATGGCTATATAAGACCAACATATTAAATAGGCACATATATCAAATCGTTCATAGAGCTAGTACTCTTTAATATGATATATGTATACTATGCTAGACTTGTGGCTAGATTTCATTTTTGAAAAATAATATAGGCTAAGTCAACAGCTTTCCGCAGGGCTTTTAATCATGTAATGCACAACGAGACTGGATCAACAGTTTTCAAGTTTGTGTCATGCAAAGTGCACTATATAGCTGTTGACTCAGTCTTGAATACGGGGATGAACCTGAAAGAGTTAACGTTTTACCAGTCAAAAGGACAGCGTAGCTTCAAGTGAAAGCTCAGAAATTATTTAAAACATGAGAAACGAGCTCCACAATTGTGAGTATATTTTATTTTGAAGAATATGACGTTTTAAATGATAAATATCTATGAGGCAAAGCGGCGATATTAAAAGGGCGCCAATGATCAACATTCACTGCACCTGTGTACTAGGTGGCTGGCTTTAAATAAGTTTCACAATGTTACTTGGGGGGGGGGGGGGGTTCGTTTGACAAAAAGGGGGGTTCTTTTTAAAAGGGGGGTTCGATTGAACCCCTCGAACCCCCCCTGGTTACGGGCCTGTAATTGTGCATAGATCAAACTGCTACAGCTCAGGCTCACGTGTCATTGGATGCAGCGATCCCACAAATCTGAAGTGCTGAATGACACCTCACTCTATGATAATTTTGAAGTTCTACAGGATTTAAATTTTGTGTGTTCCCTAATTTGCATGAATTAAAATGATATTACTTTGGTCAATGCTTCATTAGATGGGGGTATGTCACAAACCTATTAATTGAAGTTGGAATTGCACCTCTGGCTGCAATAGTTTCGAAGTTATTCCAGATTTAAATTTTGGGTATTCAACTAATTCACATAAATTCGAATGCTTCACCTTTGGTTCATGTTTCATTGGATGCGTCTATACGTCAAAAACGTACAAATTGAAGTTGGAATGACACTTCGGTACTTTCCGGAGCAATAATGTCAGAGAACGAGAAAATCTGACAACAAAGTTCACACGGAAATAAATATACCAATCAATCAATCAATCAATCAATAAATCAATCAATCAATCAATCAATCAATCAAACCAATCAATCAATCAATCAACCAGCCAATCACCAATCAATCAATCACAGAAATTTGATTTGCTTGTCGTAAAATCAGTCTCTGTGCCAAGCACAGTTTCCAACATTGTATATGTTCAGTATTTATGTATCTCTTGCATCAGTAATTGTAATTAAACTCTGTGAAAGAGACATAAACAATGAAGTTGTGGTACGAACCTTTCAATTGAAGTTAAAATGGTTCCTCTATCTATAACAGTTCTGAAGGTATTTAAGATTTTAAATTTTGTGTGTTTGCCTAATTTACATATCTCGAAGTGGCACAATTTTATTCCATTGTTCATTCAAAGCAGCCATTTCACAAACCTATCAATTGAAGTTGGAATTACACTTCTTTTTGCGATGGTTGTGAAGTTGTTCAAGATTTTAATTTTGTATATTCTTCCAATTTACATGAATTAAACTTCTACAACTCATGGTTGTGATCAATTGTATATGCCTATTGCAGAAATCTGGGAAGATTTTCAAAGTGTTAAAAGTGCTTTCCCTTTCAATAGTTTTGAAGAAGTTTGAAGTTTGAAGTCTTTTTATTTCAAAAAATTACGATACAAATCATACAAGGCATAAATTGAGGGCTGAAACCCTTACGGGCTTATATACCCTTAGCCATGGAGCATAAGGTACACAAATGAAAGTTGTAAATATAGATGATAAACTTCTTGCTTCATAAGCAAACTAATAAGAGATACATGTGTAAGTAAAGAAATAATAAAGAGATTCTTGCTAACATTACAATATAACAACAGAAAGCATCATCTAAATATGTTCCATAAACAACTTCTTGAGTTTATTTTTAAAGGCACAAAGGGATGACAATGTCCGTAAAGATATTGGGAGTTCATGCCAAATTCTTGGTCCATTAATCTTAATAGAAAATAAAGAAGTGTTAACCCGATAACGAAATATATGTAAGTTATGTTTCTGTCTAGTGTCATAGTGATGAATATCTTGGTTAACAATGAACAGATCTTGACGAAATGCCGGTAAAAGATTATTCATTATTTTAAACATAAATAACCCAATTAGGAATTTGTTTAAAAATTGAAATTTCATAATATGTAACTCTCAGAAAATTGGTTCTGTGTGATCATTAAAGCCTGAATTTGACATAATGCGTATAATCTTTTTCTGTAATTCAATTTAACAATCCAGATTTGATTTATAATTTGCTGCCGAAGTTCAAACTTTTCATGTGCCTTAATTTGCATAAATCAAAAATTACAGCTTTTTCTTACGGTTCACTGGATGCTCCTATAGCATGAGCCTACAAGTTGCCTTTAGAAGGGCGCCCCTACCTGAATAGTTTTGAAGATATTCAACATTTAAACTTTTCAAGTACCTCCAATTAGCAAAAACTATAATTCTACAAGTTTTGTTTTGGGTTTATTGGATGCACCTATAACACAAATCTATGTTTTAAAATTTATTGATCACTGCTACCTATAATAGTTTTGATCTTTTTGTTTGAGGTTCATTGGATGCGTGCAAAGCACGAACCCAGAAATTAAAGGTGGAATGGTACCTCTACCTTAAATAGTTTTGATAATATTCAACATTTAATATTTCAAATGGCCCTCATTTGCATAATTTTCAACATTACGACAATTCCAAACTAGGTGTGTGATTTCACCACCAGGTTAATTACCATGCCAAATTTGGTACTTTTCGCAACAAGTATGCGACACTTCACATAGTAGTAATGGATTACACGGCGCCTGACACAGGTGATTTGTTTTTTCAAAAAAAAGAAGCTGACCTGCTTAGTATATTAACACAGCAATGTCTTGAACGTGACCAACCAGAAGTAACGGAAAATCAATAAAAAGATTAGCAATTTTAAAAAGTGTCACGCCATAAATACTGCGGCAAAAAGTGTCAAAAGCCGTGCTGAATTCAATCAGGCAAAACAACAAGAGTGTTTTAGGGGAATGACGTGAGTGGGGCACGTGGCGAAAAAGACAGCCAGAAACTTCGAGCGATGATTTGTACCCAATATCTGAGACTTTAAGTGTACCAAAGCTTGCCCACTGGGTGTGTTTGTGTGTGTGTGCGTGTGTGTGTGTGCGTGTGTGTGTATTTATATATATATATATATATATATATGGTCGTGGAGTCTAGGCAATAAGACCGAAAACCGTAGCCGCTACGGGTTCTCATGATCATGTCATGGGAATTGTCCGTAAACTTTGGTAAGCGTACAATAACAAGGCACGATGTTTTATGCTCATTTTGGGCGGTCAGACAAAACACTCAGCGATATGCGCTGTAAGTGTGTCACGAGAAAAGCGTTCTTAGCAGGCTAAGAGAAGGGGAATGAAGCATCTTCATTGGTCAACGTCAATAATACACCAATATGTGCATTCTACTGTATGCATACTGCTGGGTCCAGAAACAGTACAACTATGAGAACTCTGCCTGGCCCAATGTACCCACTGACCCTGACCAAAAATCGTTCCATATTACAGTTGGCCATTACAAAGACTTTGGATCTGTGTTTGGGTGATTTCTGGCAGTTGATCTGAACCTCCCTTTACAAAGACATGCTTAACTTTGGTTCATATTTCATTGGATGCTACTATGTCCCTAACCTATCAATTGTAGTTGAAATGGTATTTGTCAGTGTGCACTAACTTATGCATTTTCATTTCAGTTATGTACTCAGTATTACCACGTAAACCTTGGTGTTGTTTCTGAGGTCTCTTGTGATAAAGTTAGTAGGCTGTAGATGTTGGTATGTAACTGAAGTTTGCATGATTAATTCAGACATATACTTAGAATTACCGTGTTAGACTCGATGTTGTTTTTGAGGTCTTTTACTTTGGGGGTGTTTAGTAACGGTTTACCTGAATTTGCAGTTATGTGAAGAGATCTTTATGACTCTTTCATTTAACTGTACACATTAATACCTAAAATGACCATGTGAAATGTAGTGCTGTTTTTTATATTGGTTGTTGTGAGGTATTAACGTGCAAGTTTCAATGTAACGCAACAGGTAAACACATCCCTGTAGCCCTCCATCACTGCAGTGACCTCTACAATGTAAGCTAAGAAGCATTACATTTTTGTCCTTCCTGTTGACCAACTGGTGCCCTTTACCTCCTCTGTAACATTTGGTTTTAATAATTAGATTTTGTTCTAAATCCATTTCTAAATGGCCCATATTAAGATTATTTTTGCTATATTCATAGCAAATGACTTCAAACTGGATGACCTTGACCATTGATGACCTTTAGAGTACCATCAAGTGAACAGGCATTATAATGTTATTCAGAAAAGACATATGAAATATATATTCATGTTGGTTTGTTACAAAATTATGGCCATTTGAATACCAGGCCCTATGAAAAGTCGACCATATTTGATTTATGGCCAAAACAAGGTTTTGCCATGAGCGGATTCATGTGGGATTTTTTTTTTTTTTTGATCAATAGAACCATCAATAGAGCCATTTTAAGATAGAAATATTTGTTAACATTTTTTGAACCTAGATCATTCGTTGCTTAGACTATATGAGGCCAGGCTCTCATAGTTCAATTATGACTGGTTGCATAAGTGTGTTACAGTTTATAGCGGGGGCTCTCAGATGTATATTGTGAAGAAATACAGTGCATTTAACATAAATTAAAATCCCCAACTTTGTTTGTATGCTATAGCATTTTGCTTTTGCAACAGACCCACATCTTCAGCTTGGAATGGCAACTTTATCTAGAAAAGTTTTGAAGATATGTAAGATTTAAAAATGCCACTAATATGCCTCTAATTTGCATCATTTTTAACATCGTGACTGTTCCAAACAATATGCCATTCAAGTTTCTGTATTCATCTAAATGAAAAATGCTACAACTTTGGTTCATGTTTCATTGGATGTCGCTATGTCAAAAACCTATCAAAACTTAAATTGGATTGGCACTTGTATTTACAGCAATTTTAGAGATATTTAGCTTTAAAAGTTTCAAGTGCTCCCGATTAGCATAATTTGAAATGCTACTGTTTTTGTTCACGGTCCATTAGGTTGGCAAGCTATGTCATAAACTATAAATTGAAGTTGGATCGGTACCTCTGTCTATAATAGTTTTGGAGATATTCAACTTGTTAGTGTTTCAAGTGCTCTTAATTAGCGTAATTTCAAATGCTAGTTTTTCTTCACTGTCTATTAGTTGGCAGCTGTCACAAACCCGTATGTACTACTTTAAATTCTGTGTCTATCTATGATAGGTTGGCAGATATGGGGTTTTAAGAATTTTAATTACCCCTGATTTGCATAATTTTTAACATCATGACTGTTCCAAGCAATCTGCACGACTTCACTACTAGCTCTATCACCATGGTAAGTTTGGTACTTTTCAAAACAATAGTGTCCGAGAAAACTGACCACAAAATAAATAAATAGATAGATAAATAAATAAATAAATAGATAAATAAATGAATAAATAAATAAATAAATAAATAATTAATAAATAAATAAATAAACAAATAAATATTTGAGGAAAAACAAGACGTCTGTGTTACGCTTAACAAAGAGTAGAATATTTGAGAAAATATAACAACTCTGTGTTCACACACAGGCTTAATTATCATACAGAGCGAAGGTTGTGTCAGGAGCTCAGATGCTGAGGATTTTGTCAACACATTCGATTATCTGAAGACTTCTATGTTATACCACAGCAGGCACAGCCCAAAGAGCATATAACCACTGTTGTGAAAGGAATTGCTACGTGTTGGAAACCTCTCTCGTGAAAGCGTTGTAGTGTTCATGGGTGTGTCTTGAAAGGGCCGTCCTTTTTACGACTCTGTTTTGAACTATTTTCAAGACGGCTCTTTGGAGGTGAGCCATCTTCAGGACCTCTCTTTCGAGACGGGTTCTCAACCTCGAAGCCGCCGTCTTATTCACGCACCCCAAGCCGTGAATGACCACTCCTCATGTGCGAATGCGCAGTGACAAAATATACCGTGTGGTTCTCCAGTCCAAATCATTGCACTACAATAGTGTTTCCCAGGTTAATGCTGCCAGGTTAATGTGAGTGTAGTTCGTTTGTAAATGTAACTTAAGTTAATTAGAAAATTATCAATAAGTTGTTTGAAGTAAGATCGATTTGTAAGTTGCTGAGAAGGCTACTCGCATTGGCAGAGTTAACCTCTCATGTGACCTTTGACAGCAGTCTTCAGAATACCGCATCGGCCGACAGCTTAATTGTGTGTTCTTGTCAAAATTACATTTTCTTCAGATGGAAGGTGCTTTTATCAAAAATATGTCATTAAATAGTGAGTTCCATTTTAATTGTCAGGCTACTGCAAATTATCTCCAATTTGGTAGTTTTGCAAGATTCTTGGATCGCTCGCTGACGGGTGACATGATACGGTCACTTTAAATGGTGAGGCCAACCAATTCACGACGCTTGATCACGTGGTTTGTGTTTGTTAATATGGCCACGTACACAAGTCATACGGGATGAAACCATCATCATATTTACTGTATAATTTCATATTAGCACAAAGACCTATAACTTTTGTTGCATATTTACTGCATATTTACATGTTAGCATAAAGGCTTACAACTTTGTTGCGTCATATTTAAAATGAAATATTCGTTTGGTGTTATACCGACACATCCCTTGAAAACATGCAAAATTAAAATAGGGAGTCTAAAGATAGAATCAAAAGTTATGCCTGTGTTTACCTTTCATAGCCCTGGAGCACATGTTCCGAGCACGGCTTACCAGCATTACATTACTGTGAATGAAAACGTGATTCGTCCTCTGTTTTCAAAATGCATCATAAAAAAGATCTGTCAAACCAAAAGCACCAAACAGGCTAATAGCTTAATGTAATAGTTTAGATAGGCTAAACTATGCGATGCAACTGGGACACATGTCAGTTGACCAGAAATGAGGAATTATAGCTTCGATACCCCAAAAAGATAAAGATAAATCATATTTAAAAACCTGGAGACCTATCTTTCTTCTAAATGTAGCCTATGAAATAGCTGCAAAAATTTTAGCCTCAGACACCTGAGTGGTCTGGTTGATCCAGATCAAACAAGATTCACAAAAGGAAGCTTTATAGGAGAAAACATAAGATTAATTACAGACTTAAAACAAAAAAAAAACATTCCAAAGAAATTCCTGTATTACTTCTCATCATAGATCTCGAGAAAGCATTTATTTCCCTTGAATGGTCTTTCATATATAAAGCTTTATCTTCAGTTGGTGTTGGAGATATCAGAGTGGTGAAAACGTTATATTCAGATATATGCAGATGTGTGAGACAAAGCTGTTCCTCATCTTCTCTGTTGTTCATTCTTAGCGTTGAAATGTTAGCGATTGCAGTGAGAAAAACTAAAACAATAGAAGGTATTCGTGTTTGAGATACAGTCTTTAAAATGTCCCAGTTCGCAGACGATACAACTTTTTTGTAGCAAATGAAAAGTCAATAGGAGTTGTACTCAAGCTCTTACAAGATTTTACGTACTGCTCTGGTTTAAAGGTGAATTTAGACAAAACTTAAGATGGATTTGATCCAAAATAAAGACTCAGTATGGTAATTTTCAAGTAAAATGGATACAAGGCCCTTTTAAAGCTTTGGGTAAATGGTTTGAGGAAGATGCAAAAGTCATACAAGAACTTAACATAGAAAACAAATTAGGTGATATCACTAAATTACTAAGAATATGGTCATGGGGAAATTTATCTTTAATTGGTAAAAATATGGCTATAGAGTCTTTGGCTATATCCAAAATACTGTGTCAATGTTCTTGTGTTCCTGTTCCAGAAGAAGCAGAAAGAAAGTTCAAGAGGTAATAAACGAATTTATCTGGGATAAAAAAACACATAAGGTAAAAAATGAACTTATGTATTTAAGTATTCAAAGAGGGGGTTTGAAGGTTCAAAACTTCAAATCTCAAGTCAGTTACCTAATACTGGCATAGATTAAAAGATTACTCTCTGAAAAAGTGCAAAACGTTAGCCCATTTTTGTTTTTTGTTTTTTTGTTTTTTGTTTTGTTTTGTTTTTTTTTTGTTTTTGTTTTTTTTTTTGTTTTTTGTTTTTTTGTTTTTTGTTTTTGTTTTTTGTATTTTTTGTTTGGTTTTTTTTTTTGTTTTTTTGTTTTTGTTTTTTTTTTGTTTTGTTTTGTTTTTTTTTTTTTTTTTTTTTGAAACGATAAAACTCAATGATTTATTGAAATCGAGGTGCTACATGTATGAAGCCACAAATATACCACAGTTGTATCAAGAATTACTACATGATAGGAATTAATTCCCAAAATTATCTTCACCTGATTCGCAAAAAATATATTAAAAGAGTGTATTTGGTGTAATGACTTTATTCAAGTAGAAAGGAAATCTGTATTTCATCAAAATTGTAAAAGGTGCATTATATGCCAAATATTTATTTGATGAACAAGGTGAGTCACTATCCTTGGACAGGTTTCAAGAAAAATTTAACTTGAATGTTTATTTCTTGCAATACTGTGGGCCCTTGGATGCATTCCCACGCACCTGGAAACAGAGAAGATACAAAACAATTACACTAATTTTGTACCAGCGAACCAGAATAAAATACGTATTCAAGGCAAAATGGTACCACTTAAATTTGTAAAAGGTAAAGATTTTTGTTGGGAGTTTCAAAGCAGAAGAAACGCAATCCCAACAGCACTTCAGAGATGGAATAATAAGTATTGTATTTGTGTCTTTTTGTCCAAAACCATATCCTAGTAGTCATTACCCTATTCCGCAGTCCGAAATCTTTACTCTCCATAAGCTAACCTGTCCCTGGCTAACTTATATACATAGCAGTTCTATTGTCCATATTGCACACGTTCCTCTGTAAATTTTGACATAGGCTGTATTAGCCCAAATGAATTAAAGGGTCTTCAGCGGGTAACTACTCAATATGTTTCGGAGCCTTTTACCCGTACATGTCTGTCTGAGTAGCGTGTCTTAGCTAAATATTCAGCAAAGACAACCCACATAATAATGAATAAATATGAACGTGGCAATTGATGAATTAGCTAAATATGTGAAGTTATGTTACATCAGGAGTAGAATGGGAAGAAATATTTAAACTTCGGTATAAGTGCTGTATGGGAGTAAAATTACAAACGTTTCAATTTAAAATCATTCACAGAATAATAACAACTGATAAGAGGCTTTGTTTTATGGACACTAAAGAATCAGACAAGTGTTATAGATGTGCAATTAATATTGATACAATAGAACATAGGTTTTGTGAGCGCAATA
The DNA here is from genome assembly GCA_964020975.1 of Hermodice carunculata. Lineage (NCBI taxonomy): Eukaryota > Metazoa > Annelida > Polychaeta > Eunicida > Amphinomidae > Hermodice > Hermodice carunculata. The sequence goes on along the minus strand of OZ026619.1, from coordinate 18,679,495 downwards.
GTTCCGAGCGATTCTGGGACTCTTTCCAGAATTGGTGGTCCAATTTTTATAATGATGTGCACCCGAGTGAAAAAGATGTTATATTTGGATGCATAAATCGACCCTTTCCATACATGTTTGTATTTTAATCGCAATATATTTTATACATGTTCAGTTACATAGAGGTCAAAACAACCTAAAATTTGCAGCTTATTTAAAGGCACTACAAAGAAAATTTGTGAGAACTATTGTGTTGAAAAATGACAAAATGCATGTATATGGCAGAAACTGGTCAAAAACTGCAAATATCCTGGAAAATATACAACAAGATTGTTGTACTGTGTTTATACGTGATGCATGAACAGGTAAGCAATCACATATTGTAAAAGGAATAAATAAAGATTATTGAAAAAACAATACGTAAAATTCTAGCTGAAACAGTGAGCTAATTACAGGTAAATGGCTCTCAGTGGTGTGAACACAGTAAAACCAGGAACTGCTTGTTTGGCAACCTGTGCGTGATTGGCCGCAATGGTGTAATCATACTATGTACTCTTTGTGCTATGACAGGTGATGCATGTTCTCCACATATTCACCAATTTGGGCTGAATTGAGGCTTGTCAAGCTCATGTTCTGAACTTTGGCGACTATCAAATGACACTAGTAGTTTTTATGAAGCGATGTTCCAAGACATTTCACTGACAGCTTGGATGGGGCAACGTGTAGAAAACTTAGCCTACACTTCACCCCGTCGATCCTCCTTTTCGAGAGTCGCGCGATTGCCTGGCACTTGAAGTCTTGCAACATTATCTCCCGCACAGGGCTTTCGCTGTACGATTAAACGTTTGCCCCGTGGCCGATATTTCGTTGCAAACGAATGCAGATATGATGCTAATTCGTAAGGCGCGAGTTATTTCCATAAAAAACGTACACTTATTCTTAATTCTTAATACGTTCTTTGTAATTCTAAAGATTCTTACTTTTAAAGAAGTATGTGTATTTCTAGACTTAATCTATTCCTTGTTAGGCCCATGTTATAGAACATTTATCTACATAATATGGTACGAGGTTATTGTGAAACTGGCGGCTCGGGATGAAGCGAGATGTTCTTCACAGCCAGACTGGTATTGAAATTCAAGACCGTCTCGATGGAGAGGTCTTGAAAATGCATTTTTAGGACCTCTCCCTCAAGATCGACCTGAATTTCGAGAGCGCGCATCTGAGACGGCTCGAAGTGGGGAGATAGGTCTCCAATGCGGGGTATTGTGGATGCTGCAGCAAGACAAAAATCAGTTCCAAGCTTGGCAATGTAACGGGATGTTTATTCAATCTGTTTTTATTTATAACAGAAGTAAAATTACAAAATGGCCAATAAAGAGGGCATGTCACGGCGTTAAAACTTGGTGCGACTTGAGTAGTCAGTCTTTTTCCAATCGGATAGTTTTAGGGGTTAAGTTTTACCGAAAGCAAGGGACCTGCGTGTAACGTTCCTTTATCAAAATCCAGAGCATAGGCACAAACATAACATGAGTATAGTGCTAACATCTGCAGAACGAAGAGAAAAAGGATCCAATAAAGGCATTCAAGACTACCGTGGAAGATCGGTAAAAATATTCATGTGCGAACGTTTTGTTATATGAACTATTCGTCCAGAATCAAGTATATCTTACTCATTTTCATATTAATCACACGTGTTTAAAATGAAAATTTGCCTCTTGTGTATTTCCGGTGTATTTGTGCAAAATATCAATAGAGCCTGTGTATTGGAGACACAATACTCCGATGTCACTCCAAATACATGTACCAGATATAGAATCGATGCTGTTTTATATAACAATTGAACTCGCTTGTAGTGTTTCAGCCAACTTTGGAGCCTAGATTTCTTGATCTGCGATCATTAGGAGACCCCCCGCCCCCATTTAGCCATGGGAATTTAAAGCAGGGATATATGTGTAAGCAGTTGACATATATATCCCTTGACAAAACAAAGGAGGCATGTGTAGAACAACAGATAACCAATTCTCGCATTCAGAAAGTAGGCTTGCTAATATTCTCTCACCCTGCCAGTGTAGAAAGACAGTCGTACTCAGGTGTATTCCTAAATTTGGTTTCTGTCAACCTGTCTATTGTGGATAGATTTGACAGATCGAAAGGTATCCATAATAGACAGATTTTATTGTATTTTAGAAACTGCCATCCATTCATGTTTGTTAAGTGATATGTGTTAGGCTGTTTTAATGTGATAGCAAACACGATATCGAATTAATAAAAAAAAAAACATTTATTTTAACTGGATTACCAAATAGTACAAAACATAACTAATCTAGGGGTTCTCCAGACACGAGACGCACAAAATGATATACACAAGACGCATAGGACAATACAATGTACCAGGGATGTGTCTATAACACGTCCCTGAATGTACAAACATGTGACTATGCACTCAGGTAGACATGCTGTAATACAATTAAACAACAAACTCAGTATTTAAGATTGCAATCCAATCAAAACATGCATATATACACAAATGGACTTAGTAACAAGCTAATGCATCCTGAACACAGGGAGCAACTGAAGGGGAGGTTATATAGTCTGCTGGGCGCGGCTGAAGCACCCTGGCTGCAAACTCACACTGCCACTGTGGAGCCGCCAGTGCGCCTAGCAGCTTGCATGTTCCGTCCCGCCTTGTCATTGTCGGACCCGCCTGTGGAGTGTTGACCCATATGTGGGAACATTATAAATGTATTCTTACAGACCTGATGGATGAACCAATGATCTGAGTTATGAATATGCAAATGATATTCGATAGAGAACATGGTTGTATTAAATGTACAAGCATTGAAAATATAAATATACTGCAACAGTCTATGCTGATTTCGTATACATATGGGATAAGATATCACCCTGTTACAATATAGATTTTCAACAATGAAATTTCGCATTGCTCTTAAAATTACTGTATTGCATTCTTCTGAAAGTTCTTTAGTCCCGAATGATAAGATACTACATAGTCTGTCACTTGCAACATGCATGATAAGGTTTGGATTGACACCAGGGGCTAACAAAGGAGTGATGGTAAGCAGGAGCTTCTTTCTTTCTTGGACATATTTAGGGCAGTAGGGACAAAAGTGTTTAAGATCCTCAGTTGGCTTGGAGCAGGCACAAGTGGGCTGTTAAATGATATGCACTTTATGGAGATCGGAACTGAGTCTAGAGAATCCTAATCGTAACTGAGTATGACAGATGCTAGCAAATCACTGACCATGGGGGTAGAAATCCGGAGCAAAGTCGGCCGCAAGCAGAGTGACTTTGAGCTTCGACTTAAAGATCTGAAGGGAGAGGAAGTTTCGGATATCAGTGGGGAGATCATTCCCTAGTTTGGTGGCGTCAGGGAGAAAGGAATTTTCATACCATTGGGTTCGGCATTTGATGAGGCGAGGGTTGCTGATAGGCCTATGGCAGAGCGAACGACCAGCAGTGGTGAGGGCGCGAGGTATAAGGTTGGATAAACAGGGAGGAGTTAAGTTAAAATACATGTTATAGAAAAGGATTAATTTGAAATATTTGGGTCTACTGGCTAGTGTGGGCCAACCAAGTTCACCTAAGAGTTTGTTATGAGATGTATGCCTTAGTGCCCAGTGCATATTTTAACTGCCTCGCACTGAATCGACTCAAGTAAATCACTCAGACCTTGCCCACAATTATCAAATATAATACATCCATATTCAAGAATTGGCCGAACGAATGAAAAATATAATCTTTCCAGTGTTTTTCGGGACAACCTAAATTTAAATCTTTGAAGAAGTCCTATACACTGACTGGCTTTGTTTGTGAAACGTGTGACATGCGCACATCCAGAAATATTGTTGGCTCGAGTATTTCCAAGGTGAGTATGGGTGTCTTCCTTTGGTATGGCGGTATCACCTAGAAGGACAGGGGGGTGATGAAGTTTATTGATTTTGGCCGAGAAAATAACTGAAATGGATTTTATGGCATTAGAAGAGGGCTGTGTGAACAGCCTATGCTCAGCTTACTTAGATATTCACCACACTTGTGGCTCTGTGAACTTGGGATAAGATCAAGGTCACCCATGTTCTGAGTAGTCTGATCTTTATAGAAGAACACTAACATGTGCAACATCAAGGTCCCAGTTCAAGAAGTTTTTAAGTTATAGTGAAGAGTAAAATTCATGTATGTTGCACTGTGACCCCAGGAACGCGGTCAAGGTCACTCATGTACTGTTTAAGCATGACCTTCATAGAGAACAATTAACATGTGCAACATCAAGGTCCTAACCCAAAACAGATCTCAAGTTATCAAATGAACAGTAAATTCATGTCAGTTGTCCTGTAACCTTGGGAATGAGGTGAAGCTCCAAACATCACTGGAGCATGACCATTTACACAAAAAGGCAGACGCTTATAAAAGGTACATCCCTACCAAGTTTGGCACAAATCTGGTCAAAATTATTTAAGTTGTAATCATTACAAGAAATCTCCACGTTAAACTTTCCTATTAAAACTTTTGAAACGATTTTCGAAAAAAAAAATCACAAAACATCCAAACATCACTGGATCATGACCATTTGAGCAAAGAAGTTTGAAGTGAATCTGATAGACAGTTTCTTCAGAGAGGTCAAAAATGTGTATCATCATTAGAATGTCCATTGACTTGCATAGTAAGCAATAGAACAGGTGCATTTGTCACTAAGTACCCGAATTGAAAAAATATGTTTAAAAATCAGGAATCCACAGCAGTGCTTCCCAGTGAATATGTAATTTGCTTGACCTTTTCACAAGGAACATATCCACAAAGTTTACTTAATCTGAGTAAAGGATCTGGAGAAGTAACAAGAAACGAAAACACACAAAAATTCATCAAAAAATGAAAAAAAATTGCAGCACACCCTGATGAACAAATTAAGAACTAGGAGTGTTCTTATATAATATCAAAGCAATTGGGTGAGCGCTTGTAGAGAAGATTTTTTAAGATTTGTCTTTAAAAAAAACCCCAAAAATCACTAAAAGTAAAAAAATCAATGGAGCGTGACCATTTGAGCAAACCTGGTAGAAACCCATTCAAAGTACACTGTCACCAAGTTTGAAGTCAATCTGCATGACGGTTTTGGAGAAGTCGAAAATGTGAATTGGCATCAGAATGTCCATTGACTTACAATGTACATAGTAATCAATGGGAAAGCTGCATTGAACAACAAGTACCCGAAATGAAAAAAATCGTGAAATATCAGGAATCCACAGCAGTGTCACATAGTGAACAACTTTGTTTGACCCTTCCACAAGAAACATATACACCACGTTTCAGCTTAATTTGAGAAAAAAAATCGCAGCGCAACCTGGTGAACAAATTAAAAACTAGGAGTCCTCGGGAGTGTCCCTGTGCGATATCAAAGCAATTGGGTGAGCGGTTTCGGAGAAGATTTGTTTTTTTTTAATTTGCCCCCCACCCCCCCCCCCCAAAAAAAAAAAATTGTAAAAAATCCAAAAATCAATGGAGCGTGACCATTTGAACAAACTTGGTAGAGACCCACCCAAAGCACATCCCCACTACGTTTGAAGTGAATCTTGACGGACGGACGACTGACCCTCACAAAAGCTCAGCTGGCTGACAAGGCAGCTGAGCTTAAAAACCACGCGCCATAAGTTACCCCAGTGGTAGATAATTGAAAGATTTGTATTCCAGTGGTGTGCTGAGTTGTAAGGGTTTTGGACTATCTCAAGTATGCTAATGTCGTCGGCGAAAATGCGGACATCGCAGGTCAAATCATCTACAATATCATTTATATACACAAGGAATAATCCCCAGAATTGATCCCTGAGGTACGCCGGCCTGAACAAGAAGCCCAGAGGAGGCTGCCCGTGGATAATAACACGTTGGAAGCGGTTTGAGAGGTAACTGTTTATCCACCCAAGAAGTCCTTCAGATAACCCCAGCTGTCGTAGTTTAAAGAGGAGGCCTACGTGTCAAACTTTTGTCAAAGGCTTTCGAGATATACAAATATGTCACCGACAGTCATGTAACTTTCAATAACTACGGAACATAGGAAACACGTTTGTCTCTTCGCACACGTACATTGCATTTCATGTCATCCTTATTTCAGGCCCCTTTAGATATCATTTAAAGAAAGTTAAAGAATGAAAATGCGTCGTTAAAGGCACAAGTATGTATGTATGTATGTATGTATGTATGTATGTATGTTTGTTTGTAGCTTTTCACCTCCCTGGTATGTGTGTGTTCTCATGTTCAACAGTCAGTGAGGCTTATTGGATTACCTATACCAAGGGGATAACGTGGTCTGGTTTTAACCAGATCAGTTTGAAAAGCGGTCCTTAAATTTGTTCAAAGTTTCTTTATTTTTAATTCTTTAATTGCTCTTTATTTTGTTCTTCATATATATACAGACATTGACACTGACTTCAACTGTCTCCATAAATACTTACAACTATTCACAGTTGATTCCAATAAAAAGAATGCCATGCAACCCCAGTGTTGATGAAGTAATTCTTGCTTGGACTGATTCAGTAATACATGTCTTTCAATTTTAACCTTATGTTTTAGTTAGGTTAAAAAAATTGTAAACCGTATAGTTTCTTTCTTACATGCCTGAATAGGAATGAAATACTTAGCTTGTAGAATGCAATTATATGATTTCTTTCACTGATAAAAACCAAAGATGATGTCAAAAGAGGATAATACAATGGTTGCATTAGTATGAATATAATTCGGCTAATCTTGGAAACTTCTTAAAAATATATTTTACCCTGATTGCACTCTGTGTATCTATGAACAATGGAATCTTTCGCTGGGCAATAATCACAGGTTTCAGACTCTACTAAGCCCATTATTCAGTCTAGATTTATGAGGTAAAAATCGGTGAAGTAAAGAAAATTGAAAAAAAAAGCTTGTAACCTAGTCTCCAGAGTGCATGTATAGCAGAGCTGAAAAATGTTGTTTGATTCAAATACATCAAATATTTCCAACCATCTTTTTTGGGACAGCGGTACATCATTAAAATTAGAATCGTATCCTAATTCGTATCGACACTATACAAATTCCTGAAGAGGTCCCAGTCATAGATATAAATGATTCATCTCATAGTATTTTACATCTTCCTTGTAAACAGTTCTACTGGTTCCTCATTGATTCTAAATTTTTTAAAGTTGTCCTACTAACTTATTAGAGCTTCTTTTGTGTCAACATGGATAGGCAACAATTGCTATTTACTTTGAGGAACGCCATGAACCACCTTTTGAAAGAATACTATATCTCTTCCTGGAAACTTACAGGTGGAAATTTTGGTGTTGCCATTACCATAAGGTTTAAGACGGATAATGAGTCAAGCACGGAGAACACGATACCGAATCTTCAGGCTTTCAGACGCGGATCCCCCTCTCAAATTTCGAGAGACCAAAGCAGGGCAAAGAAATGGTCAGAGGACAGACAGGAACACGGACGCATTACCATGGAGGAATAAGTTTATTCCTCCATAGTATTACTTAATGTGAAAATGAAAGGTCTGACTAAAACAGAGATTTGTTGGTCAATTATTGACAAAGTGTTGGAGAAAAAGTACCTGAACAAAGTTCAGTTGGTTCAGTTTATAATTCTGGGTCAATTATTCAAATGGACCTACCCAGTCATGATGTCAAAGTTGTGAGAGAAACTTGTGGACATCAAAGCTCTGACAATATGAAAACTGGGGGAGACAAGTCAACGGCCGCCCTAATTGAACTTTGGTGCATTGATTGCTGCAAAAACCTTGCGACAAAGACAGTCTTGGAATGAATGATTTTTTGAACCGTGTTTTGAATGCAAACAATAGTAGCTCAAATTATGGCCATGGATACAATTCAAGGTGACAGTCGCAGTCAGAGGCACCAGTTGAAGGACATCCAGGTATGTCGACGGATGGGTACGGGTTCATTCACAGACGGAAAACCGAACTACTTTGTAAGCATCATGTTGACAATCACTGCAAATGCGTACTGTGTGACGGCTTCCTGGGCCAAGTTTGCTATTTGAACATACGATCAAGGCATAAACAGAGACATAACCATAGTGGATCGCAAGTGTCGCCACATGGGTTCTCTTATTAGCGGTTTTATGAACATGTCGTTACAGTTGTGGTGTCAGTGTGAGTTCAAAGATAGCGTGATTTGCATAACTCAAGAGTGAAGTTTTTCTTCCAAATGTAACAAAAAGTAGTATTATTTTCAGACATTATTTCTAACCCATACTTTTGGAGAGACATTTATGATTTTGTCTTTTTTGTTTTGTTTCTGTTTTTGTTTTGTTTTTGTTTTTGTTTTTGTTTTTGTTTTTGTTTTTGTTTTGTTTTTTATTTTTGTTTTTTTTATGTATTTTTTTTTTTTGGTGTGTGTTTTGTTTTTTGTTTGATTTTTTTGTATGTTTTTTCCTTTTTTTTCGTTTTGATTTTTTAAGTGTACCATTACAAGTATATATATATATTATATATATATATATATATATATATATATATATATATATATACATACCTTATTTTTCCTTGATGCCAATTTTCACACTTCGCGGGTTGAAAGCCATTACGGTAATAGCTTCTTAAATGAAGTAAAAGCTGAACGGAAGTATCACAAACCACATTATGTGACTTGAGACAATCAGTCAGCCATGTCCCTTAGTTTTTGTTTGTTTTTATTTGTTTTCTTTTTTCTTTTTTTCTTTCTGTTATTTTATTTTTTGTTTGTTTGTTTGTTGGTTTTTAAACGTTTTCCTATATTTCCCACTCCCTTGCTATATCAGGGACAGACACAGGCACACGACGGTCCAAAACTCATTATTGATATATTTACGGTATTCTGTGCGTTATTTGCCTTCTGGGCATGTCTGTTTTTACCTCTTTAGCTTTTAAAAGTGTTGCCCTAACGTCATTTTAATATATTATGTCGCAAAATAGTAGGAGTTCAAAAACATATGTGAAATTACACCTCGACATACCAGTTGTGTTGTATTTTACCTGGTCCAATTTTATCATCACACGGCCCCAAAAACGTGAACGATAGAGCCTAATTAAGGATAGATCTTAAGTAATGTTTAAGTACATGTATCATACTCAGACTCACATGCAGATAACTTTATTTTGACAAATATACAATGGATGCGTTGATCTATAACATGAAGCTGTAACAGTGTGTAGATTGATATTGTAAAGCAACATCAAGCATGTGCTGTTATACCATCAGTAATGTGCAAGTTGACGTGTAAGACTTGCAGAGAGAAAAAGATCACCTGTTACAAATTTGATTTATTATAAAACCGCTATAGCATGTCCAGAAATTAATCTTCTTTAAATCCCTTTCACTTTCTCTTGAGTACCTGTGCTGGGTGTAAAGGGATCTGTTGTCATATGGGCTGTGCAGATTGCCTTGCATGCTGTTTTGTCTGTGGCTAGGGTTTTATGTTGTCAAGTGCAGCAAATCTGATAACTGCGAGTAACTTTGTCCATCGCGACACTGATCAAACAAACTGTCTAGGATTTCTCTTTGTATGTGCCCGTGAGAACTGTTATGAAAACTCCCGGACACCCGGTGCCATCAACAATTAACCCAAAGTCAAACTGATTTGGTTCCCAACCGAGGTTTTTACTTTGAGGTTCGATTTTTTTCGAAATGTCCAGCTTAGGAACATCCATTCCCAAGTGATTCCGAGTGGCGCCAAATACAGTCGGTAGAAGACTTCTGCAGACCGTTGTGGTGATAATAATTGGTGGGAAAACGTCAGACTTACTGGGACGGGACATATGAACTTGAAATTGCTCATTCTATATTGTTGCTGCAATGTTTGGCCTCTAATGAGTTTCAAATCATCATGCATGCACAATAATTACGAAACCATATATTGATGACCACCTCAGAAGCAGCACATGAATGTAGACACATTATGCTTGTACATGAGACATACTCACATTTTTAGACTTAATTGCTTGCACAGGTGCATTTTTTAAGTGTTGGCCTGTTTAGAGTTACTGTTTTTTATTTCATGTCTTTCTACCCTCTGGTTCGTTTTACAAACCGATATAGCTTGCTTCATCCAATTTGAAGTCATTATGCAAACCGACGAACACTCTTTCAGTGATACAGGTGAATAGGTTTTGACCTCTTTTTCGATTGACCTGTCTGGCTGTAATGATTTTCATAAAAAAAAAGTTTTTTCCCCCTTTCCCTTGCTTTTTACGCGTATTTATCTTGCAACTGTATATTTATATCGACAAAACACATTTGGGAAGTCGCTTATACTACATGTAGGTACTCATGTATTCTGGTCATGGTAATAAGAGTACAAATTAATCGAAATCATTATAACGTGGAACTGTCAACGAAAATAACACTTAAAATCAGGTTACTGAATTGAAAAAAAAAAATGTTTTGTGAAAGTCATAAACACGAAAGTTGTCATACTGTGAAGCCCCAAACCTTGACGTACTAATTAGGATTAGGATGTCGAAATTTCATTAATGGTAAATCTTATGAAGAAACGCTCCATCCAATATTCGAGAATGAATGCACCAGGCACCTGTATGGTGGGGTGGGTGGGTGGGGTATTCCCATTAGTGATGATACTGGGTATATGTCGCTCTTTTCAACGAAATTCTCTAACAGAGGGCCAGAAATTTGCCAAAAGTGCTTGGAAAAACAATGAATTTTTCCTCTTTTGTTGCTCAATTTTCTTCCTGGAGCATTTTTCACGCCAATTTGGGACCCAATTTTCTACTATTAAGGTAAAAAAATCCCTAACTTATGTATCATTTTTGTGAAGAAAGTGTCCTAACAAAAGGTGGGTTTTTGAAAGGTCGAGCCGCACACCCCGACCAAATATTTGGGGAATCCCCCCCCCCCCGCCATATCTTCTTCATGTCAACAATTACCATACAATGTTATATCTCAGTCAAATAAACATTGTTAACCCTTCGAAATTCACATCTTAAACCTTTCCACCTGAAACCGACCATAATCAGATGGTGATAAAATCTTCTCTGTTTCAGCGTTAAACACTAGTTTCCGTACCGGTCGTAATGATGAAAAATTTGAATTGTGGGTGAGTCCCACCATTATCACATACTCCGTGTACGCAGCTTTTCAAGCCACGAAAAACAAGCCAATGACCTTTCTTTAACTGAGTCTTAGGAAAGGGAAAATAAGGATTTTAAACATTTCTAACTTTATCAAAATACAATAACTTTGCGTTTAATTGTTAAAGGTTTCCTTTAATGGGATGCAAAATAAATTATATTGTGGGTAAACTCGTACCTAAAATAGCTCTCCTTAGTTGACATAGATACTTTCTTCCTTTCTATCTTTTAAATACGATTTATAACAGTATTATACAGCCTCACTTTGATTAATGTGGCACGAGGTATGGGGAAACTGTGACAAAAACCTGCAAGACATTTTACAACGCCTTCAAAATCGAGCAGCCAGGATCAATGCTGGTAATTTGGATTACTCTGTTCCTTTCATGAAATAAAAACTGGACTAGAAAGACAGACTCTTGCAAAATGCCAATAATGTCACACTGCTACCGTGGTATACAAATGTCTTCATAACCAGGCACCAGGTTATCTCAAAAGCAAATTCAGATTAACAAAATAGCATCCATAGTCACAATACCGGAAGGGCAAACGCGGGTAAATTACAGGTTCCCCGACCGCACTATGAAAAGTTTAAGCAGTCTTTGGTATACAGGGTCCCGGTGGTCTGGAACAGGCTGCACAAGTCTCTACGTTTCGCAGAATATGTTCAGGCCTTTAAAAGGCAATTATATGGGTTAAATTTAGAGTGTATACAAGTGTACATGTTGTTTACTTTCAACCTACGCTTTGTTTTTAGTGGTCTGTGTATTGTTTTATGATATTTGGTATACAGGGCCCCGAGGTGCACTGCCCGAGACAGAACGGGTATACCCTGTATAAATATGTTCAAATAAATGGATAAATATTCTCGCTTGAGCTTTCCGTTTGCATCTAAGCATAATACCAAGCTGTAAAAGATATACACGTATGGCACAAACGATGATACATATGAAACTAGTTCATAGAATCATGAGATAGTCAGGCTACGTACAATGACGAAAATGCATTTATTCTAAAGATAATACGTCTGTAGTGAGCACAATCCACATCCCATGGCTTTTTTTGAACAGAGATCTTGATATACATAATTCTATTTAGGTAGAAAATGCATTCCTTATCAAATTCTTTGGGCAAAACATGACCTATCTATAGGAAGTGTCACTTTCATATCACATTCACATAATGCTTTTGTTTTTACTTACTTATTGATTGGTTGCTGATGTCACACCCACGCCTTGAATTTGTTATAAATCCACCTCCACAGCCCACCCCTCTCAAATTCTCCTAACTGATTCCAATTTCTTACAAGCAGTACCTTAAACCTTACAAACTTGCAGAATCACGACCAAAAAGCATAAACCGATCAGTTACCACGAAAGTGCATTGAATTTACTTATTTGTTGTGTGTAATCGAATGATTCGTTTTTGTTAAGTTTGTGGTCAGGTCTTTTTGTCTGTTTTCGTAAAGGAAACATGGGGCGCGCAGGTTTTATGGCCTAAGGAACACAGAGGTAAAAGTTCGACGCCACATTGTCGGTAACATAGCGGTGTCGAATCTAATAACTGTTTGTGACAGATTTTCGAAATGTGCTCAATTCTAATTACTTTTGCATTGCGTAAGCGAAGGTCTGTGCCATTTATTTTTTAAATTTGATTAATTTGATGGGACAAACCACATTTTTTCCTTTATATTTGATTCTGACGGATTTATTTTGTTATACTTAGCATATCGATTCAGTGTCTTATATATGATTTATCCCACAACTGGCTTGGTCATACTGACACTGTATGGACAGTTACCTGGCTAACTTGGATTGTTGGATTGGCTTTGACTGGTCCTGCCAAGTCGCTGAACTGCACTTCATTCTCAAGGTATCAAAGCGCTAACAACGTGACACTGTGCTCCCTGGATCCATTATTTGTTAAAATGGGCCAAAAGACCTAGAAAATGTACAGTGTCTTTGCAAGCATTACACAAAGTTGGGTATTGGAATATTTTACCGACACTTGCCATCTTATTTAAGCTTTTCCATAAAACTGAGTTCGGACTATTTAAATAAAAGGGTCATCATGCCGATTCGCTTTTGGAACTTTTTCAGTGCAGTCTCTGCATCGAGATCTCTATACTCATAGATATTCAATCAAATCAAATGTTTTATTTCAGGCTAATAGCCCACATCAAAGAGTAAAATAGAAAGACACTTAGTAGAATAAATAGAAATATACAAAATACACAAATTCCCCAAGCTGAACGAGCTATATAACTGGTTAGATACGTGAGAAGCTTAAATGTCAACGCTTAAGAACACTGTTCCCCCCTATTCTGAGTGTATTGCTGCAAGTCTCCATTGACAATGGTGCCCAGCAGACCTTTATGACTGCGACTTGATCGCTGTTCCAGGAGAGTGTGCTTTCTCAGAAGCATTTCAAAAGTCGGCTTATTATTCCTAATAAAGGCTTCACTAATACCACATCGGGTAGGCAGCCGGAAGAACTCCCTGAATGCGTTGTTGTATGCTACTAGAACTCTTTGTGATTGTGTCTGAGAGAAATCAGACCTTAAATGGGCAAAATAAAAAATGTACAGTACGCAAGAAACATGTGTCTTTTAATGTCATGTGTGCACATAGAAAACTTGCGAGTGAGCATACTGACCGTAGCATATATGCCTAAGGGTAGTAGCACGGAAAAGAGAGGATGTGGGGTTTCCTCTTTGGAAATTCGAGAGACAGATGCCACAGGCCTCCTAACACTTTCACGGAGTTGCAGATGGTATAGGTATGTCTGTATGCCAACACAGACATATTGTTTTTCCATGAATTCTTTATTTCTTTCTTTCTCTCTTTCTTTCTTTCTTTCTTTCTTTCTTTCTTTCTTTCTTTCTTTCTTTCTTTCTTTCTTTCTTTCTTTCTTTCTTTCCAGGCAAATTTTTCCGACATTTCATCTAAAAAGTATTATACGTAGAAACTCCAAACTTAGCATGATTGTACTTTCGTATATGAAGTCTTTAGTTTCTATAAAGAATTTTAACAGTTTTGAAAATGATGCAAATTAGGGTCATTTGAAAGTTTAAATCTTGATTATCTCCAAAACTGTTATAGGTACAGGAAACCAATCCAACGTTAATTAATATGTTTGTAACACTGCACATTTTTAAAAAAATTACATGTGACCTCTTAAGGTCAAAGATGCAGGTCATTTGGACCTTTGAAATTTTCATCTAGCCGTAAATCGATCATTTTTTTATCCAATTTTGATCATGTTTGGCTCAAATTGTAGCCATTGTAACACTGAACATGTGACCTCTTAAGGTCAAAGGTCAAGGCCAATTGAACCTTTGAAATTTTCATCTGGCCAGAAATAGGTCAATTTTTATCCAATTTTGATCATGTTACACCCAGATTGTAACTATTGTAGCACTACAAATCTTTGTAATTTACATGTAACGTCAAAAGGTCAAAGATATAGGTCATTTGGACCTTTGGAATTTTCTTTTGGCCATAACTCAATCAATTTTATCCAATTGTGATCATGTTGGGCTCACATTGTAGATATTGTAACACTTTTTTTTTGTAATTTACCTGAACCTCTAAAGGTCACGGTCATTTGGACCTTTTAAATTTTCTTCCAGCCAAAACTTGGTCAATTTTTATCTGATTTTGTTCTCATTGGGCTTAAATTGTAGGTATTGTAACACTGTACATATTTGAAATTTACATGTGACCTCTAAAGGTCAAAGGTCAAGGTCATTTGGACTTTGAAATATCCATCCAGCCATAAGCTTAATGGAATGTGAAGTACCAAAGGAACAATTTTGTAGCATTTAATATTTGCAACTTTTGAAGGGACATATACAGATTTCCTTTGAAGTAAATCTTTTCTAGTTTCTTCTCCCCTCTGCTTGTATCCTGAGTATCAAGTTTCATGTAATACCTTTTTATAAAGAATATAAACCTCTTGTTGCACTTAATCTTGTCTTGCGCCTAGCTATTTTTTGTTTAGCACAGAAAAAAATGTTCAGTGAGCAAATTTACTAGGTCAGGAAAAATGTTCATGTCCATTTTGGGCAAACCTGATTTCAATAGGATACAACCTTGTCCAGGAAAATGCGCCCTTACCCGCGACAAAGAAAGATGTTGAACTGAGACATGCATTTATGAGAGGTCTTATGAAGAATTCTTAGCAAAATTGTTTTAACAAGAAATTTAATTTAAAAGAGTAAACCAGACAGTAATATACATCCGAAAGCTTTTGGGCGATTTGAGCGGGAAAGTGTTAAAATGTAATACACAGCAATAATATTACAACTGACACCCTGGATTATGATATTCTAGAAATCATACATGAACTTATTTACTTTTATCATACTTTCATTTAAAGCACGTATGTTCTTGTCAGGCAAGTTTTACTTTTTGTCAAGCAACTTATTGTAACATAACTGCTCAGTTTGACATGACTAGCAACCCTTACAAGTGAAAGCATCACTACAAATCACGAGAAACCAATTATTGTTGACACTGCATCAGATCGCTTCTATACGTTAAATGAGTTGGCAATGTCCTTGTTGGCTTTAACGTAGATAGTAAAGACAACAGGTCTACATCTCAAAAGGGTTCGTCCTTTGGGTCCATGTTTGGTAGAGAGTTAGAGGTCATTTACTTACTATTATTATCATCATATCTTTATTCGCACAATAAGTAAAATACAGTCGAAGATCAAGAAAAAAAAAAGAAGATGACATAAAAGAAAGTAAGGAAGAAAGAAGGAAGGAAAGACAGAAAGAATCCAGAGTCAACTGTCCCGACAGTAACCCGACCGCAAAACGGTACCGGGGCTAAACCGTTACTGTATAATTATGCGACATATATATATATATATATATATATATATGTAATTTCCATACTCTCATTTTTTGGCCATTATGTATTGAACAGCCCTATCTCTTATTTCAGTGAGTTCACGTATAAGGGGCCCAAAGTGAAACTTTGTCCATCACAATTTAGGGTCTGTCGAATTATTTCAATAACACTGAGGCAATCCAGTTGAACAATATCAAGGGGTTGTTTAATACAACCCTTAGAGAAAATCATGAAGATATAATTTATGGATTTGTTCGCTGCTGAATGACTGCCGCCGTACAGAGTTTTGGCCATTAATTGAACAATATCATTTTTTCCGCCTGATCATTTGTGGAAAATAAAAAAAAACAAAACAAAACAAAGCGACGATGCATTTCCGATTCAATATCAAAGTCGTTACAAGTGTTATGGAGGAAATTAGAGTGACATGTGTAGTGTAATTTCCATATTTGCCGACCCTCCCCCCCATGCGATGAAAAGCTTTTCAACCTCTAACTCCTCATCAAACGTGACTACCAACCCTTACGAGTGTAAGCATCGCTACAAATAACGATAAACCAATTATGATTGAGGCTGAATCGGATCTGTGGTTATCACTGATATCAACAGCTACAAAATATTTTTAATGAAACATGTTAATCCCCTCATAAAAGTCAGTCATCATGACGATGAAATAAACAGCTAAGTACAAAATGACCGGCCGCTGGTCTCTACATTGTAATCAAAATTATTTCCAGGCGGCAACCACACTGTGTGGTATTTTTTTCCAGCTAAAGGCCATGCAGAATAGAAGACAACAGAGGCACATAGGGTGAGCTTTTTAATATGAAGAAGCCAGGAAGCAAATAAATAAACAATTTTACATCAGTCTGTAGAATTTTGCTTCTCACATTACTTCGATTCTTGTTTCAGCTATCTGCTACGAGGCATGAAGGTTTCAGATGGGAGGCAGTTTGGACAAAACACAACACAACTTTTGGACCAGCTGTTGCTAGGTTATGACCGACGTTTAAGACCCGGCTTTGGTGGTAAGTTTCGAACAACCGACAAGTTTGTGCATATCTATGTCAGTGCGACCTGTTGCTCGATCTATAGCATAATTGAAACGGATTTTTCTCTGCAGACGTGAGTCATACAAGTTTTCACCAAAAAACGTTATTTTTGCTACTTCAAATTGAGACTGCCAAAAGTGGGTCGTACATTACTGCTTAGTTAGCTTTAATGCCGAAAATGTCCTGCATTTGGTCTCAAAATTCTCTCTCTCTCTCTTTCTCTCTCTCTCTCTCTCTCTCTCTCTCTCTCTCACACACACACACACACACACACACACACACACATATATATATATATATATATATATATATACATATATATATATATATATATATATATATATATATATATATATATATATATATATATATATATATATATATATATATATATATATATATATATATATATATATATATATATATAATGTTCGGAACGAGCGGGACTCGAACCTGCAATCTTTGGCACCAGTCGCCTAGCAGAAATGTGAAATGCACATATTCACTCGACCAAATCCCCATTCTTAAAAAGAATGGTTCAATGGAGGTAGTTATGTGCAAGTGCCATATCAACACGGTTATGCGGTATATATAATCAATGATAAACGATGTACTAAGTTTGATTTTGGACTTGAAGGCGATACATCAACTGTATGGAGCCTCATGGTATCACGTAGTAAGTCCTACGTTATGTTTGCTATGTGTTGCAATATGCGTTCCAACATTGGATCATGGAAGCGGTAGAGTATAGCTCTTGCCAAAATTCTCGACATATGGCAAAAAGGCCACAACCGATTTATAAAATTAAACAAAAAAGGAAACAAAACAAACCAACACAAGCATAAACAAAAGAAAACCTAATTCAAAAAAGACCAAAACAAAACCAGAAAACAAAAAATCAACAAAAACAAAAACAAAAAAACAAAAAAAACAAAAAAAAACAAAAAAAACAAACAAACAAACAAACAAACAAAAGAAACCTACGCCCACAAAAAACCAATAAATATATACATATATATAATATAGGTATCATTGACAATTTTAAATGTAAAAAATGTGTTTTGACAAGTTGAAGCATTTGGCTTGCCATGAAAGAAATGTGGCAAATATGGTGATAGGAAGGATCTCCACACGGACGAGGATAAGAAAGGCAACCAGTAGAAGAGGTAAAATGGCGGCCTTTTCATGTGTGCCAAATATGCCGTGTGATAAGTATGATAACTGTTATTGCAAAAGGCATCCATGCACGATACACACAAAAGCATTTATTTCATAATAGAATTTATTCAGATATTTGTTACACGTTGGTTGGATAAAAAAGCATTGAAAAGGTACGGAAATGCTGCTGAATTCAGTTAATCAGCAACAATTGTGTGTTTGAGTACATTGTACAGTCCAATGAATAACATTTTACATGCAAGTGCCTTTGGAACTATATACCAAATGCTTTATTCTTTCGAAATACATGTAAATAAACAGTTGCAGGTGAATGAACTGGTTGGCAGGGAAGTAGGCAGCAGGCGCAGGTAGACAATTAAGCACAGAGGCAGATGAATACATCAGTAAATGTACTAAGGTTCTCTCTGGAGGCCTTCACCGCGCAATCTCCCTGTGGGGACCACTTAAGAGACTGAAACATCTTTTTTTTCACTAGAAGTGACAACTGGCAACATAAGCACTAAGCTCACATAAGAAAAGATCCATACAATGATAGCATCAAGAAAACAATGGTCAAAAACATATATGAAAAGCACATACATTTGCAAAACACCACTATAATGACCAAAGCTTATCGTCGTACCACCCCAGCCACCGCGCAGTGGGTCGTATGGTGAAGCAATACGCTCCTCAATGTGACCTTTCAAACGCCACTGTGAGTGGTCATGTTAGATCATCTGGTCAGGAAAGCCCACAGCAGACAAAAAAAAGCCAAATCCATCAGTCGCAATTTTGATGATCTTAACTCTGATACCATTCGTTACCAATCACCCGCCGTCTCGTTCTTGCATCACAACATTGCGAATGCTTGTGGGCTGAATTCTTTACTGATCGCAGCCTCGCTCCTGTTGGAACTAACTGTCGTCTACCTGGTCAGTTAGGGACGGTCCATTAGAAACTTGGGGGGGGGGGGTGTGCATTTTAGTAAACCCTCCAGTATTTTTTTTTCAGTTGCCCATAGCAGTACATTATATTTTCCACCCACCTCAGAGTATTTTATTTAATACTGAAACCCGTGGATGGAGAGAGAAGCATTTTAGAAGCCTTAAATATGTCTGGTCCATTTGAAAAATGTTAACACACAGGTTCTAAAACAAAATCATTTGAGGGTCCAGTGGGCGAATCCTCCGAAAGCCCAGAGGTCATGACAAAATAAGGCTCCATTTGGAGGCCTTTTTTTGTCTCTAAAAATCTAATCTTCATACCCCAGAAACCCTGCAAAAAAAGACCCAAGTTTATGACTGGCTATTCTCGGGTAAACATGGGAGAAGAAAGAAAGCACAAAATATTCTAAGAGCACCAGTTTTATTTATGTTACACCGCACAGTTCGACCCAGGCATCTGTATAAAATGGGATAGCATCTTCAGCGTTGACTTACCCTACTATAGTCACGTAAGATACATTATTTTGCACCATTAATATAAGGACACTTTTAATATTCCCTTTGACTCATTTAACTGAAACACCAAACTGCTATGAATACACTGTATTAGACGGTATAATAAAAGTGTGTTGAAAGCGGTTTTGGCATTTAATTATGGATATTTAAAGGCCATTTTTCCCTGCTGATTAAGACAACATATATTATACCGGATACAAATTATTGATCACATAGAGCCAAATTTGTTAGACCAAGATAGTTAAAAGTTAAGAAAATTATTACAAATGGAAGATTTTTGGGTCAAAACACTTAATTCAGCCTTTCCCACTGGACTCAATGACAGAATTTTGGGCTTCGGTGATGTTAGGAATCTGGTATAAGAAGAAGAAGAAGAAGAAGAAGAAGAAGAAGAAGAAGAAGAAGAAGAAGAAGAAGAAGAAGAAGAAGAAGAAGAAGAAGAAGAAGAAGAAGAAGAAGAAGAAGAAGAAGAAGAAGAAGAAGAAGAAGAAGAAGAAGAAGAAGAAGAAGAAGAAGAAGAAGTAACGGACAAATAAAATAACGGAAAACAGGAAAATTAGGAATGCGGATACAAAAGACGTTGTTCAAATTTTACTACAGGCTTTTCCTTATTGCCTTGATTAATTACATATAGCTCTGAAAGCACTATAATTTCGAGACATAGTCAGAATCAATGAATATTTGGGTCTTACTTATTCTGAACATATTTCCGCAAAATGTTTGTGAAATTTTGTGTGCTTACACAACAACTATCCGGACACCAGGTTCTAATTATTAAAAAAAAGGAAACAAATGTTTTACAGTATTCCTTAAAAACACATTATTATCATTCACTGTATATTCATCCCTTTTCAAGTCGAAATTTGTTCGTAACATGATTCCAAAGGAATGCACAATAAAGACCCCCCCCCCATTATTCCCTATAATAATATGGCAATAATATTGGACAAAATATCATGAATTACTAGCATTTTTTGGCTTCAATTACTCTTGAGGATATCGCAGCGAATCAAAACTGTAAGTGTATGTTTCAGAGTAAATATTATAATTTTGCTGGTGCATACCACAAACATGTATTTACAGGTAATTTGGATATAATACTAAATTCAGTTTTAAAAGAATCGATGAAAAAAGGTACAACATTTCGGCTATGTCCGAAGTTGAACACAGACAGTATTTTTAGGATACATCTCAATGTGGTTAGTTTAAGGCAGCCTACAATTTCAAAAGCAGTCCAAGAACTACAAGAAAGATTTGTAATCACTAACATTGATAAGGCAGGTAACAATTTTGGGACCATATGCAAAACATATTATCTGGACGTTTTGAAAAATGAACTTGATATAAACAGTTTATTAGACATAAGAAGAAATGACGCATATAAATTTCAGAAAAAAATTATAACATTGATAATTTGATGATACATATAAAGA
>OZ026619.1:18648429-18653429 GCA_964020975.1 Hermodice carunculata | reverse complement strand
ACTAGTTAGTTATCCTTTCCTGGACAGTAATATTTCAGAAACTATTGGATACATTTTTGTCACATGTTTTGAGATTTGGTCGTACGTGTTATAACTTTCAGGACTTTGCACCTAGAACCAAATTTATTTACAATTAACTTGAGTCAAGAGGATTCAAAGATGTACTTTTGATGAAATATTTCTACAAATTTTGTTGTAAATATCCAAATGGTTAGAAAGTTTGGCTTTAATAATTTTAGAGGTTTTAGACTTCCCTGTTTTGCTATTTAATTTTATCTTTTGGCATTATTCTGTTTTAGTGTTCACCTTTCAGACATTTTAGGCTGGCTTGTTTTCTGTGTTGTCAAACCCCCAGGGGCTATAGGTAGCAAGCAGCTACTGACGACAGTTACAAGCTTGCCTAATTGTACTTGATATTTAATTAAGAAATGTTATATTTTCATTGCATTCTCTTGACTTGGATACAAATGACTTTGTTTACTGACTGGCCCTATAATTTTGCTGTTAAAATCCCAATAGTGTTGGAAAGTTTGGCTACAATAATTGACAGTTTTTAGACTTGTCTGTTTTGCTACTTAACCTTATCTTTCGGCACCATTCTGTTTTAATGTTCACCTTTCAGACATTTTAGGCTGGATTGTTTTCTGTTATGTCAAACCCCCAGGGGCTATAGGTAGCAAGCAACTACTGACGACAGTTACAAACTTGCTTACTTGTATTTAAAAAAGTGTTAAGTAAAATTGTTTTGATAACATGGTTTTGGCATAAATGCTAATGACTTTCATTCTTTTTGACATGCCTAAAATGCACATTTACTCAATTAAAAAAAGAATTACTCAAAACTGACAGTATTTTCTCAAATGTAACAAACCTGACACATTATGTTGATACATTGACTCAGGGTTGGCAGTTAAATAGAGCTTAATTGTTTGAGGGGTAGGTGTCATCACATAGTTTGTTTTACATGTCTGGTGCAGGATGTCCATTGTTGCAGTCCATGTCAGGATTTCCCTTGGTTTGTACAGGTGGTCTAGCTGCAACTGTTTGTTTTACTATCACTGGGACTGAAGATAATGCCCCAGCTTGTTTCCACTTCAGTTATACACTGGTGGGTGGTTTAACTATGATAAGCTGTCCAGCTAGAAAAGAGTACATATTGATTCAGGGGTAAGTCAAATTGTTCTTATCTGAACCTGTACTATACAAATGTAGTAATTATGGTTTGTTTGATAGGTATTCTCCTTTTATAATGAAGCTCTGCATTTATCAGCAAAACTTCACGTATTTAGCTAATTCATCATTTGCCACGTTCATATCCATTTTTTATTATGTGGGTTGTCTTTGATGAATATTTAGCTTAGACAGGGAGCCGCTACTCAGAGAGACATGTAGGGGTAAAAGGCTCAGAAACATGTGCAGTAGTTAGCTGCTGAAGGCCCTTTAATTTACTTGGGCAGATAGAGCCTATGTCAAACTTTACAGAGGAACGTGTGCAATATGAACAATAGTAATTCCATATGTATAAAGGTTAGACAGGGACAGGTTAGCTTATAGAGAGTGAAGAGTTCGGACTGCGGAATAGGGTAATGACTACTAGGAAGTGGTTCTGGCCAAAAAGACACAAATACGAAAAGAACCGTTTGATAACACGAAAGAGGGAATTTGGATGATCTTAATGAGGCTCTGTTCAATGCTCCTTAGGACATTGGATTTGATTCATTTACATCAATAGATGATCACGTGAAATCTTGGACCCAACTTTTTTCTCCATACTGCAAGAGAATTTATCCCCTGCAAAGACGTTCTTATCAGACCTGAAGACACACCTTGGGCTACTAGTAATGCTAAACGGTTCATGCGAAAACGAAGTTGCGCATGGAAGAGATATAAAAAAATCAACAAAAAAGATATGGTGACCCAAACTTCAGACAGGGCTCGACAGCACAGAAATAAATGTAAAAAAAAATCATGTTGGAATCTGTCAAAGTACGTTCTTGGACCCCGCCCCCTCCCCCTTATTGAAAAAAATCGTATTATTTCCAGCAAAAACGAGAGAGTTGAAGCTGTCAACCATTTTTACCAGTCAATTTATAATCCCCGTTGATGACAACCCAGTCTCCTTACCTGATTTCGAATATCACCCTGATGCCAGATTGGAACCTTTCGCAGTAGATGAGAACGACGTTCACACAATCTTTATATCCCTCAAAACCAGCCCTGCAACGGGTCAAGATAGCCTGGGTAGTTTCCTACTCAGACAAAATAGCTTTGGCATATCTAAGTCCTTAACTAGATTGGTCAACTGCTGAATGTGTGCTGGTAAATTGCCTATGGAATGACAGAAATTAAATAGTTGTCCTCTTCACAGGAAATCTTATGTGCAATTAAAATCGAACTACCGCCCAATGTCTTAACTGTGTAATTTATCAGAAGTGTTTGAGAGACTAGTGTACAACAAAATGTCTGATGCAAAATAACTTCTTGACCAGGCGCAAATCCAGATTTGTTCACAATGACCCCACTACAAACCAACCAGTTAGCATCTTTGATAAAATTAATAATGGCTTGGAACTTGACAAAGAGGCCAGGAACGACATTTGTAAAACATTTGACCGTGTATGGCATCTTAGTCTTCTCTTTAAAATGTGGCAACTTGGCACTACCCCTCCGAATATCAACTGGTTCGATAGTTATCCCAATAATCGACAACAAAGGGTTGTCATACACGGTCAGTGCTCGTCATGGTTACGCATAGAGGCCGGTGTGTCCCGAGAATCTATACTTGGGTATCTTCTATTCATAATTTACGTCAATGACATTATTGGTGATATGACACGTGACATAAGGCTTTTCGCTGATGGCACTATGATTCTTGTGATTATCTGTGATCACAAAGCTTCTGGTGCCTGTATTAATTCTGATCTTGGTCGCCTATCCACCTGGGGTTGGATGTGACGCAAGTCTTTCAGTGCCATTAAATCTTTTTTGGTTTTGTTGTCTAGTAAGAGAAATAAAGAAAACCGTCCTACTTTGTACCTTAACCGTTCTGCAATACTCGAGGCCACAAATCACATCCATTTGGGCATAATTCGTTTTTCTGACCTAGCACGGCACCTTCATGTAAATTGGATCGCCAAGTAAACTACTTTTTCTCTTGAAAAATCGAACATTCCAGGAAAACTTTGGAAAAACTGTATTTGTCCATGGTCCTTCCAATTTTGGAGTGTGGGTGTGTCCTTTTTGAAAATTGTAGTCAAGAGCTTTCTGATCTTTTGGAAGGAATTCAGTATGAAGCAGCCAGAATATGTACTGGTGCTATGAAATTTACATCAAGTGACCGGCTACTCGCTGAGATATGTTACACACTCGAAAAAAAAATTCTAAACCAGTTATTTTGCATAAAATACAAAATAAACTCACGCCCCCTTACTTTTACGAATTCATCCCAAAATATGTATTAACACAATCAGGTTGCCTACTCCGACATTCCGTTTAACTCAAACAAATCAGGTGTAGGACTAACAGCTATTTCAAAACTTTTCTGCCCCCTAGCATCGGTCTATGGAACGACATATCTTACGACGTGAAGGTCTCTTCAACATTGTCTAACTTCAAAGAAATGTTATCCAAAACTCCTCTCCTTTTTCAGGCAAAAGGTTCCAAAATAATTTGCGTTTGGAAGCTCTGAATTGAACCATCATTTATTTCAGGGAAACATTTTACCCTCTTCAAATTACCCGTGCAAGCACTTAAATCAAGATTCAAGTCACTTTTTACTATTTTGTCCCCTCCAAAAGCTACCTAGACTCAAACTGCTGTGGTCTGTTACTAATGTACTTGCTCCTGGTGTTCATCCAAATTTGGTATTTAATCTCCTTACTGATAGACTCACTGAAATTATGTTAAGTGGTGGTGCTGACCTTTCGGGTGAATCCAATAATGATATTTTTGTTGCAGAACAATTATTCATTACCCAGACAAGACGTTTTTTTTCAACTGACACCTATAGCTACGAACTATCTCCCTATACCTGATGTATGGATACTGTTTGGAAGTCTGCTTGGAAACAGTATTTTGTGGATTGTCGTGTGTGTTTTGTAAATAACTTTGTGCGTTTGTGTATGTCTAGAGAACCCCTCGATTAGCCTCGTATGTGGCTACCAGGCAATCCAATTATGAAATGAATATTTTACACTACAACACAATACAATACCCCTGCTGCTTCTACTACTCCTCGAACTATTACAACTCCAGATGATGATGATGATGATGATGATGATGATGATGATGATGATGATGATGATGATGATGATGATGATGATGATGATGATGATGATGAACATTTCCGACATTAGGAAAATGATAATAAACAGTAAATTATAGATTTGAAAAACTGATAGTAAGTAGCAATCTCCAAAACACAAAAACGTAATCAGTTGCAAATCCTGTGCAGTAGTTTTTACCCTTTGGCCTTATGAGGCCGACGGGTATGGTCGCACCCGGCGCCGTCCATCTGTCCGTCTGTCTGTCCGTCCGTCCTGAGGTTTAACCACCCTAACTTCACAATTTTTTGAGACAGAACTGTCAAATTGTACATGATAGTACACTCCTATATGGCCTACTTTGTGTGCAAGCAGAGTTGACCTTGACCTAATTCACAAGGTCACACAATGGTCACATATGCTGAGCAACGTTAGCACTCTAACTATTGAAAGCCTGCATCTAGCAATCTAAAGCTTGCACACAAGAAGCTTCATAGAGTCATCTACAAGCCTATAAAAATGCAGGTCATAGCTCTATCTTTGACCTCCTTTTTCAGGTCAAAGGTCAAGTGCACAATGGTGGCATTGGTATAAGTAAGAAATTTTTTAAGTCAGTTACATGAAATTTTATACACTCATGTATCATAACCAAAGAATATGTCATGAATCAAAAGTAGGTCACCAGGTAATTGGGTCACAGTGACCTATTCATTGAAATTTTGTTTACCCCACTATAGC